>JBBDGP010001266.1:1845000-1939697 GCA_037952835.1 Lithobates septentrionalis | reverse complement strand
GAGGGTCTTTGTCCTGCTAGAAGGTGAACCTCCACTTCAGTCTCAAGTCTTTTGCAGACTTTCACGGTGGGAATAGTGTATTCAGGGTGATGTGCTGTGTTAGTTTTCCGCCACACATAAGTTCAATTTTGGTCTCATCTGACCAGAGCACCTTCTTCCACATGTTTGCTGTGTCCCCCACATGGCTTCTCGCAAACTGCAAACATGGCTTCTTATGGGTTTCTTTCAACAATGGCTTTCTTCTTGTCACTCTTCTATAATGGCCAGATTTCTGGAGTGCATGACTAATAGTTGTCATGTGGACAGATTCTCCTATCTGAGCTGTGGATCTCTGCAGCTCCTTCAGAGTTACCATGGGCCTCTTGGCTGCTTCTCTGATTAATGCTCTCCTTGCCCGGCCTGTCAGGTTAGGTAGACAGCCATGCCTTGGTAGGTTTGCAATTGTGCCATACTCTTTCCCTTTTCGAATGATGGATTAAACAGTGCTCCGTGAGATGTTCAAAGCTTGGGATATTTTTTTATAACCTAACCCTGTTTTAAACTTCTCCACAACTTTATAACTGACAATGTCTGGTGTGTTCCTCGGCCTTCATGATGCTGTTTGTTCACTAAGGTTCTCTACCAAAACTTCTGAGGGGCTTCACAGAACAGCTGTATTTATACTGAGATTAAATTACATGCAGGTGGACTCTATTTACTAATAAGGTGACTTCTAAAGTCAATTGGTACCACTAGCTTCTAGTTAGGGGTATCAGAGTAAAGGGGGCTGAATACAAATGTATGCCACACTTTTCAGATATTTATTTGTAAAAACATCTATCTATCTATCTATCTATCTATCTATCTATCTATCTATCTATCTATCTATCTATCTATCTATCTATCTATCTATCTATCTATCTATCCAGTATATACATATACAGTATCTTACAAAAGTGAGTACACCCCTTACATTTTTGTAAATATTTTTGTAAATATTTTATTATATTTTTTGTGACAACCCTCTTGGGCATGGAGGCATGGTAACCCTCTTGGGCATGGAGTTCACCAGAGCTTTACAGGTTGCAACTGGAATCCTCTTCCACTCTTCCATGACGATATCACAGAGCTGGTGGATGTTAGACACCTTGTGCTCCTCCACCTTCCATTTGAGGATGCCCCATAGAAGCTCAATAAGGTTTAGGTCTGGAGATATGCTTGGCCAGTCCATCACCTTTACCCTCAGCTTCTTTAGCAAGGCAGTGGTCATCTTGGAGGTGTGTTTGAGGTCGTTATCATGTTGGAATACTGCCATGAGGCCCAGTCTCCAAAGGAAGGGGATCATGCTCTGCTTCAGTATGTCACAGTATAGGTTGGCATTCCTAGTTCCATCAATGAACTGTAGCTCCCCAGTGCCAGCAGCACTCATGCAGCCCCAGACCATGACAGTCCGACCACAATGCTTGTCTGTAGGCAGAGGCGGCTCTAGGCTTTGTGAGGCCTTAGGCAAAACTTATACATGAGGCCCCACTCGTAAAAATAAAAATAATTCAAGCAGTAAAAATGAATACATTGAATTGTACAGTGTACAATGAAATGGCAATTCACCCATGGCCAGTCCTCAAGGATTCCAGCATGTCATTGGATCATATCACACCAGGATATGCACTGTAACACAAGCTCCCTCTGTATAGTGAACGGCACTTACTAGACAGCTCTACATTATGCCCACATTTCACATTACCTAACAAAGGCCATATATCCATCATCTATTTTCCTAAACCTATGCCCCATACCTGCTGTGGACACAGCCAATGCATTTACTATAGTCAGTGAACCTGAATACAGAAAAGCACTAGAATAATTTCTTTGTACTGCAGTGTCAGGAAAAGAGAGGAGAGAAAGAGGGAAGTAGGAAAATATGTGAGAGAGTAGGGGGAAGGGGGGAGGGAGAGAGGTGGGGAGAAAGAGAGAAAAGGGAGCAAAATAGTGTGGGGGTGAGAGACAAAGAGAGGGATGAGTGAGGAGTGGAAATAGAGGTAAGAGAAAGGGGAGAAGAAAGGGAGGGGAGGAGCGAGAGGTGGGGAGAGAGAGGGGGGGAAGAAAGGGGATAGTTGGGAGAGAGGAGAGAGAGGGGAGTGAGAGGGGTGAAGAGGGAGTGGGGCGAGGGGAGTGAGAGGGAAGAGGATGAAGAGGGAGGGGGAGAGAATGGGGGAGGGGTGAGAGGCAAGAGAGAAGATTGGGGAGAGAGAGAGGGGAAGAGGAGGAGAGGGGGAGAGAGGAGGGGGAGAGAGGAGAGAGAGTGGGGAGAGAGAGACAGAGAGAGCGATAGTGGGGGAGAGAGAGTGGGTGAGAGGGGGAAGAGAGATGGGGACAGAGAGATGGGGGGAAGAGAGAGGAGAGGGGGGAAGAGAGAGGAGAGGGGGAAGAGAGAGGAGAGAGAGGGGAGAGAGGAGAGAGAGGGGAGTGAGAGGGATGAGGATGAAGAGGGAGGGGAGAGAGGGGAGTGAGAGGGATGAGGATGAAGAGCGAGGGGGGAGAGAGTGGAGAGGGGAGTGAGAGGGATGAGGATGAAGAGGGAGGGGGAGAGAATGGGGGGAGGGGTGAGAGGGGAGAGAGGAGAGAGAGAGAAGATTGGGGAGAGAGAGGAGGAGAGGGGAAGAGGAGGAGCGGGGAAGAGGATGAGAGGGGGGAGAGGGGTAGAGAGGAGAGGGGGGAGAGGGGAGGAGCGAGAGGTGGGGAGAGAGAGGGGGTGAGAGAGGGGGAAGAGAGAGGGGGTGAGAGAGAGGGGAGTGAGAGGGATGAGGATGAAGAGGGAGGGGGGAGAGAGGGGAGGGGGGAGAGAGGGGAGAGGGAAGTGAGAGGGATGAGGATGAAGAGGGAGGGGGGAGAGAGGGGAGGGGGGAGTGAGAGGGATGAGGATGAAGAGGGAGAGAATGGGGGAGTGGTGAGAGGAGGAGAGGGGAGAGAGGAGGGAGAGAATGGGGGAGGGGTGAGAGGAGGAGTGGAGAGAGAGAAGATGGGGAGAGAGAGAGGGGAAGAGGAGGAGAGGGGAGAGAGCAGAGAGATTGGGGAGAGGGAGAGGGGGAGAAAGGCGGGAGGGAGAAGGGGGGAGGGAGATGGGGATGAAGAGAGGGGAGGAAGGAGAGAGAGGCGGAGAGGAGGGAAGAGAGAGAGAGGGATGGGGATGGAGGGGGGGAGAGAGGAGGGGGAGAAGAGGGGGGAGGGGGAGAAAGGCAGGAGATGGGGATGAAGAGGGGGGAGAGAGAGGCGGAAGAGGAGGGAAGGGGGGAAGAGAGGGATGGGGATGAAGAGGGGGTCACATGGAAGAGCAGTGGTTTGCTGGGTGATGAACAAATCGGTCATGTATCAGTGTGCAGAAAAACGGATCGTCCATGTCATTGGACTCACCCCAATCCCCGAACTCATCAGACTACCGTCACTCTGAGCAGCCTCTGCATTGCTGGGGTGAATCCACAACACACGTGGGGGGCGGGGCTTCACCAAGCAGTCAACCCCGCGGTCTGCAGCTCATTAGTCTCCGGACCGAGCACGGCGAGCAGTGAGATGTTTTGCCTCCGCTGGCCACGCCCACCTGTCAGCGCTCCAGCACACCTATCTGCAGGATGTGCAGATGACAGAGCGGGCGATGTGTGAGCTGATTCCAGCATCCTCATAGGCAATTATAGAGGACCTGTACAGGACAGGCTGAGCTGACACCACTCACCTCCCCTGTGATCACTGGTGCGGCTTTTTTTCTTACAAGAATCATAGCGGCACGGGGGCCAGTGACTCACCTCGTACAGCGCTGCCCGAGTCCGTAAAAGAGATGAGAAGGAGGCGGTGGAGAGTCTTAGCAGACAGTGCAGTCCCGGTGTTCTAGATCAGTCCTGCCCATCCGTAGGCAGCGCAATCCTTTCCGATGCTGGGCTCTCCTCCTCTCCCATTGTCATGCAAATGAGACGGTCCCGAGGCCCCTGTGAGCGCGAGGCCTTAGGCGACCGCCTAATTTGCCTAATTAGAGAGCCGCCTCTATCTGTAGGCAAGACACACTTGTGTTTGTACTCCTCACCTGGTCCCCAACACACGCATGACCCCATATGAGCTAAATAAATTTATCTTGGTCTCATTAGACCACAGGACATAGTTCCAATAATCCATGTCCTTAGTTTTGCTTGTCTTCAGCAAACTGTTTGCGGGCTTACTTGTGCATCAACTCTAGAAGAGGATTCCTTCTGGAACAACAGCCACTGACAGGCAGACCCCCCACCCCTTCATCTCTGCAGCAATGCTAGCAGCACGAATACGTCTATTTCCCAAAGACAACCTCTGTATATGGCGCTGAGCAGGTGCACTCAAATTCTTTGGTTGACCATGGCGAGGCCTGTTCTGGGTGGAAGACAAAAACAGAACATTCCATAGCTCAACTTACCAACCAGTCTGCCAACCAACCAAATTAACCTGTCCAACAGTCTGCGTTAAAAACAGGGGTTTAGTTAGCACGCGTTTGCAAACGCATGCATAAGCTGCAAGGCCTCTTCACGGCACCCTGTGTATGCTTGCAGTCCTAACACTACTGAATTTATAAGTGTCTCCACTTGGAAGCACATGCATTAAATGGATAGATGAGAGCAGGTGGGCCTGGAGGCAGCCCAATCCCCCTTAAAGGAACAGGAGCACACTGGACCCCCAACAAGAGCACAATGGCAGCAAAGGTGTACAGTGTGTCCCTGGACCAATATACATCAGAAACAAACAAATGGCCCCTGCCCCCACCTATAACTGGCCTTCACAGCAAGGAGCACATGGAAGGGCTATCACATGAAAGACAAAAACAGAACATTCCATAGCTCAACTTACCACCCAGTCTGCCAACCAACCAAATTAACCTGTCCAACAGTCTGCGTTAAAAACAGGGGTTTAATTAGCACGCATTTGCAAACACATGCATAAGCTGCAAGGCCTCTTGCACCCTGTGTATGCTTGCAGTCCTAACACTACTGAATTTATAAGTGTCTCCACAATGGAAGCACATGCATTCAATGGATAGATGAGAGCAGGTGGGCCTGGAGGCAGCCCAATCCCCCTTAAAGGAACAGGAGCACAATGGACACCCAGCAAGACCATTGTGCTCTTCACAACAACAAATCTTCTAAGCCTAAAAATCACATAGTGTCTAAACATGTACTCTATACCACATCACAGGGTATAAATTGATGCGTCTCATGGACACACCCCCTTCCTCAGGGCTAGGTCACTCTGAGGAAGGGGGTGTGCCCCCAAAACACTACAGTTTAGACCCCATGTTGGAATATATCACATGTTTAGACACATGTGTGTTTTTAAGGCTTGGAAGAGTTGCTGTTTGTGAGTACCCACTTTTTAAGAATTTGATCATGAATTAAAGGTTAGCCACTAGGTGTTTGCACCTTCCATTTTTGTCTTTTATGTTACCAAAAAGAGTCAAAAATATATTCTGTTCCAAGATTAAGCAGACAAAGTTGTTATTGTAACATGTCAGCACTAAGCTAGATGGGAAAACAGAACTATACTCCTTGCCAGTGTAATTAGTTTTGAAAAGTATGTTGTACCCCACCAAAGCATAAGTAGTCATAACTTCACTTGCACTTTTTAAAAAATTCACATTAGTTAGGGCAGTGATTATCAACTCCAGTCCTCAAGGCGCAACAACAGGGCATGTTTTCTTGATTTCCGTTATTTAACACATGTGATTTGATCAATTTCACTGCCTTAGGAATTCCCACAGCCGTTTCAAATGTGGGAAATCCAGAAATTATAACCTGTTGTTACTGGAGGACTGGAGTTGAGAAACACTGAGTTATGGTATAAAAACTTGTACCTAAAAATGTATATAAAAGGGGAGAAAAAAAAACATGCAAAATAAACACAACATTAAGACACAATAATGAACAAAAAGAGAATACGTGTCAAGAGGAAACTAGAATTTAGCCAGCATGTCCACTAAGTCTTGCATTCTGCGCTGTAAAGCAGTAGCAGCCTCCCTGATTTTCTCCAGTTTCTTGCAACACTGCAACATATCAGCACTCATTCTGACAATTGTACAATGGGGAAAAACATGACCTGCTAAAAAGACAAAAAAAATTAAGCAATGACGGGCAAGTTACTGAGGCCCTACATCAGGGGTAGGCAACCTCGGAACTCCATCCCATCATGCCTGTGATCGTCAGGGTCTTGCAATGTGTCATGGGACTTGTAGTTTCAAAATAGCTGGAGGGCTGAGGTTTCCTACCCCTGCCCTACATATGGTTTTTGGACAAGTTAATAATAAACATAATGAAATACCTACCTACCTTGTGTCTTGTTGGGTGTAACCTGCTTGTCCTTCTGATACCTACACTACTATGAATGTACACACTGCAAATACTCTGTTATCTTGGCCCTCATGTCTTGGTAAACAAAACTATGCAACCTGTCGACACAGACAGCTCCTTCCACTTCTTCCTTCTTCATGGTAATGGTAAGGCACTACCTACTTAGCGAATGTAGTGAATGGGTGTTTGAATTGTAGATAAAAACACTCAATATGTCAATACAGAATAAGCAATATTCAAAAAATACTTACTTGGGCAAAAAACAGGCTAGCAAAGACTTTGGTCTCTTTCTGGCTCCCTTTGGCCCACACTGTGAGTCATGTCAGGGGACAGATCCCATGGCATCAAATTGAGAACTTGGGGGACATCTTCATTGTCAAGTTCCCTTTAAAAAAGTACAATACAACATTTAGTAATCCCCCAAAAGTCACTGGGTGTGGTGGTAATATTGCTTTGCCACCAGTTGACTCTACAATGCTGGACTCTAGACTCCCTGTGCCCTTTTTTGGAGACATAGTGGTCCCACAGGATTTTGGGGGACTAGTTCCTGGCAAAACATACAAAAAAGGGAGGGTGAAGCCATTTGACAGGGGACAAAGACTTGACAAGTGCCAACATTGTTCAAATCCTGCAAATGAACCTTCCTTGTCTCATACCAATTTCTAAATGTGTGTACACTTATTAGCCAATAGGCCTTGTTTGTCTAAATGTTGGGACACTATATGTTATTGATCCTCTGCTCATGAGCCAGAACACACCCAATAGCCAAGGAGGAGCTGAGGTGAAGTTTTCAAAGTTTGCTTGGAGTAGTGGGACAGTGGGGACGTATCATGCAGGTGCTGGGGACTGCAGTGAGCCTGTACCTGGATGTACTGCACTAGTGATGGAACTAGGGCACTGATGTACAGTACACGTTGTGTCACTTTGTGTGACTGCAGGCACCGGGTAAGTGGCAGTTCCCTGCTCTGTGTAAACCAGCATCTCTACTCTCTACATGGCTGCACTGGCAAGGCTGCATTGATGGGCACTGCTGAGCCAGGCAGCAATCAGCAAGTGAGAGTCAACCCTTAACTTCAGCCTGAAGCCCCTGGGGCTTTTTCCCACCTAGTAACACCCCTGTCTGTGGATTAATGATTTAGGGGTTAAAGTTTGCACTTACCTGTTGGGAATGTGGCCTGGCATCTGGAAGCACTTTATGGGTTTCCTCTAGTGTTGGTGGCCGAGGGATGGTAGATTCCCTTGTTCCGGTGGCTGTGCTGGAGCTGCATTTTTTTTTCTTTCCTGTTTCAAGTGAATAAATACAATAATGAAAAAATAGGAAGGAATATAGCAAAACATTAACAAATGATATTCTTCATATATGCTTTAGATTAGCTTCATCTTTTCTAAAGAAAAAATCATCCCAAAAAACAATTATGAGCTTAGATAGAATTCTCTCTGGCTACTTTTACAACGAACATATACATACACATAATTTATACATATACATATTGTTTAGACACAACTATTGCTTACTTTTGTGAATGATATGATGGATGTGATCTAGCTGGTCTGGTTCCAGATGCTTGAGATCGACCATCTTTTTCTGATTTGGTCCTTTGAACGCTCCACACCATATTTTCCATTTAGAAATGCGATCACCTTTTCCAGAATTATGTCCTTTCTGGTGTTGGGCCTTTCATAATTATTGAGCTTGCAGTCATAGTCCTTTTTTTAGAGTATGGCTTCTCCACCATCTCACCGTTACTCATAGGTGTGGCTTTAGCTCTTCTCCTAGCTCCTCCACTGCGGTGCTGGCTGGAACTGTCATATTCTGCCATATTTAACACGAACGTTCCGCTAAGTAGTGTGTCTGTGTGTCACATGCAGGATAATATTCTAGCCTTTCATGCCCCTGCGCCATCACGCACCTGGGGGCGGAGTTCGACGCATGCGCAGTGTATAAAGCCTGAGTGATCGTAACATGAAAAGCCGTTGGAAAGATCTGTGAGTAGAGGACGATGGAGTGGCAACGCATGAAACGGTCATAAAATGAAGGTACTAGTTTTTTTTGCGACATAGATGCTTAGTGGACTAACCTGCTTAGATTGGGGCCTACACAGATGTTTAGTGGACTAACCTTCTTAGATTGGGGCCTACATAGATGTTTGGTGGACTAACCTGCTTAGCTTGGGGGCTACATAGATGTTTAGTGGACTAACCTGCTTAGATTGGGGCCTACAAAGAGGTTTAGTTGACTAAACTGTATACTGTGGCCTATATTGGGGACAGCTTATGGGGAAGCCAGATGAACTTGCATTATGCTTTGTCTTGTGTTGTGTCTTGCAGGCGTCATGACTGACGTGTTCACCTCCCTGGATTTTCTGCCATGTTTCATTATCCAATGCAGGCAGTTTCCATGCTTGTGGAGAATAAAAAGTAAAGATTACTCCAATAAACAAAAAAGACAGCATGCATTGGAGAAACTTGTGGGGTTATGTAAGCCCTTTTGCCCCAATGTGGACACAAGGTATGTGCGTGGGAAAATTGCTAATCTAAGTAGTACCTTCAAGAGGGAGCTGAATAAAATTAGGGATTTGGAGAAGTCAGGAGCAGCAGCAGATGATATGTATGTACCAAGGCTCTGGTACTTTGACAGACTGTGCTTTCTGACAGAGTAGTGTAACCCCAGACCATCTCTGTCAACTCTGCCTTCCACCTCTGCTGAGGGCCCTGATGTCCTGAATCCCAAGAGGAAGATGTGGAGGAGCGAACCTTGACACAGGTATAGCATTGAAGAACATATTGTCTCCAAAAAATACAATGATGATAACTAAACATTATTGAGCCAATATTTCAAACCTCACAAAGTAGTTTCCATCTCCAAGCACAGTAATCAAATAACTGATTTTAAGAGCAAATAAAAATGTTGTGGCCAGAATGATAGTTTTTTATTATACACATGCTATTTGTAACACCTTGGAAAAAAAATATTGTTTAATTAATGACCAAATTACAAATAATTACTAATAATATCACATTTTCATACACAGGAAAGTGTCAATGTGGAGGAGCAATCTGGAAGCACTGTGTCGGTGATCTCCATACTACCTCCTACAGCCAAAAGAAGCAGAAAAAGCAAGGACCTGGAGGATGCTGCTACTTCCTTTTTAACTCCTGCCTCTACAGCCCTCCAACGTAATCCTGATGAGGCTGATTCTTTTGGATCCCTGACCGCAAACAAATTGCGCCAGATGGCGGAGGACCAACATGTGTGAGGCCATCAAACTCCAGGTGCTCAACAAGGGGATCAAAGGGAAAATGACCGAGAACACTCACCTGGCAGACTACTAGCTTCCACCTCCACCTCCACAGCTATCACATCTACCACAGCTACCACAGCCACCACAGCAGCATGCCACTCAGTGGCAATATCAGCCACATGATCCCCACCCATCATGGTCTCAAGACTGTCATCATTCCCACTTATAATTTATATTCATTTAGGATTTGTTCTTTTTCCATTTTCTATTATGTTAATTTTTTCTAATTTTGAGCATGAAATGCACTTTTTGTTACTGTAAAATATGATTTATTTCTGACAGAGGATCTGGAAGTTTCTTTATGTTATTTAAGTTTTTTTGCCCCAAAAATAAAATTGTTGAGCACAATACTTACCTATGTTTTTTTTTTATAAATGCCATATTTGGAGAAGGCAGTTACCTAAAAACTAAGGGTGAAAAAAAACAAGGGACGACAAAATAGTTTTCTTTTTCTTTCTAGTAATAAATCATGAGTAATAGTGTGGGGGAAACTTCAAAGAACAGTCATAAAACATGCATAATAGTGAATTAATTTACATTACAAGAGTATACACATGCCTTTATAAGTACGTTTTGGTAAAGACATCAGCATCACCAGCAGCAGCTTAATTCTTATCCCATTCAATAAAAGATTATAATGTGCTTGATTTAATAATTTAATTTGCCGCGAGACAAATGTTCTTTCTTGATTCTAATTGCTAGTTTACATGCCAGAATTCTTCCAGGTCGTTCTTTGGTTCTGATCATGCGTGTTTGTATTTTCGACTTTGGTGTGATGATTTCTGTACTGCCTATCTGAAAATCGGACGTTCTGTTGACATATGACAAAAATGATATAGTCTGCACATCAGGATTTGTTCAGATAAAAAGTCTGAATTGACCATACTAATGGTAAGAATTTTGGATGATCGGTCATCGTACCACAATTTACGTCCAAAATTCGCATTGTGTGTACGGGCCTTTAAGCTGGATACACACTATACAACTTTTGTTGTTCGTTTTCCTCTAGATTTACCTTCAACTATGTAGTACAATGGCCTGCTTGATTCCATACAAATTGAAAGAGTTTAGGTTTTACCTCCTTTTATATGTTTTTGGTAAATCTAAAGGAAAAAATCTAAAGAAAATTGTATAGTGTGTATCCAGCTTAAGACTGGGATGCCATCAAAGTTCAAGTGCGTGTAACGGCAGGTGTCCCGATACTTTTGGCAATATAGTATATATATATATATATATACTGTATATACATGCACGCACACATATATACATAATTGTATTGTAACTGTACTGTCCCTCTTAGTTTTGTAAGCGCTGCTCAAATTCATAAGATACACATTTATGAGACGTGTAGAATCCTTTAAATATAGTTTCATCCTTGTAATTCACAGTTTTCATATTCTTCTGATCTTGCCATTCACAAAGTTCTTGAGATTCTTTCAAATTTTCCTCCTAATGACTTATTTTTCTTTCAAAGCGCACTTGTATATACATTGATTTCTTATCTGAAGACATACTTTTTTCAGTTGCAGAAATAAAATATACAATGAAGCTCTTGTCCTCTTTATCTTGAGAGCAGATTTATTTTATTTTTTTTTGCTGAGAGAAGTTGCAGAGAAATCACTTTTTCTTTAATGAGGTGCATTTGCTGCTAATCTCTACATGGCTCTAAAAAATAACATTGTTACTCTCATCATTCTTTTCATTGTGGCTATATTTGCTATATTTAAATAAAGATCCTAACATTCTCTACAGAAATGGGATGGCATTTTTTTTGCACAGCGAATAATAAGATGTGCTGCCTCTGCATTCACTTAGCTAATGATGTCTTCAAGAAAAGCTTAAGTTCTAATTAGCATTGTCTCTTGTAAATAACCAAACTATACTTATTTAGATGCTAATCATGTTGAAACAAGAAGCAACATTCATAGTCTAAATAGGATCTTGGCCTATTTAAAATAGAAGTATTCTGTTCCCCACAGTGCATGCGTTTCATATTCCAGGCATATATATATATATATATACACTGAGCAAAAGAATAAACACAACACATTTGTGTTTGCCCCTACAGTAGGTGACCGCAAAATGGTGTCAATCTTGCCGTTGTTATCGGTGAGATTTGACACCTGCGAGCCCCGTCGCGGGAGCCAGCGCAGAGCTGGCTCACTCATCGGGAAAGGGAAACTGTTCTTTCCTTTTGCGATGAGCGACAGGCAGTGCTGACAGCTGTCTGGTATGAATCATGAGGGGGAACGCCGCAACAAATTTTAAATAAAAAAACAGTGTGGGTTCCCCCCAGGGGTATACCAGGCCCTTAGGTCTGGTATGGATTTTAAGGGGAACCCCCTACGCTGAAAAATCTGTGTGGGGGTCCCCCCCAAAATCCATACCAGACCCTTATCTGAGCACGCAGCCCGGCGGGTCAGGAAAGGGTGTGGGGAAGAGCAATGCCCCCCTCCTGAACCGTACCAGGCCGCATGCCCTCAACATGGGGGGTGGGCACTTTGTCCCCATGTTGATGAGGACAAGGGGCTCTTCCCGACAACCCTGGCCATTGGTTGTCGGGGTCTGCGGGTGGAGGGCTTATCGGAATCCGGGAGCCCCCTTTAATAAGGGTAACCCCACCCCTTATGATGTCACAGTCCCAGGGCAGTATGGGACTGTGACATCATAAGGGACGGGGTCACCGGGTGACAGCACCCGGTGACCATGCCCCATACCTATATAAGTCATCGCGCACCGCTCACACAGTATTACAGAGGGAGACAGTGTTGTGTCAACATCGGAAGAAGAGAAGAAGGAACAAGACGGCGAAGACCGGGCCACCGCTAGCAAAAGAGCGGCAGAAGATAGCGGAGGAGCCCAGCAGAAGAATCAGACACCGGGAGAAGAGGCTGGAGAGCGGGAGAAGAAGCGGACACCGGGAGAAGAGGCCGGAGAGAGCGGAGAAGTCGGAAGAAGACCCCCGAAGTCAGAAGAAGACCCCCGGAAGAAGACCCCCGAATTTAGAAGAAGACCCCCGGAGCTGCCTAATAAATTACTTTTAAAACCTGTGTAGTATGTTTTTTTATTGACGCTTTTTCCCCCAGGTGAATGGGTAGGGGTACCATGTACCCCATACTCATTCACATAGGGTGGAGAGCCGGGATCTGGGGCAACCCTTATTAAAGGGGTCTCTCGGATTCCAATAAGCCCTTCGCCCGCAGACCCCGACAACCAATGGCCAGGGTTGTCGGGAAGAGGCCCTTGTCCTCATCAACATGGGGACAAGGTGCTTTGGGGTGGGGAGGGCCCACAGGGTGCCCTCCTGCCATAAAGTGCCCACCCCCCATGTTGAGGGCATGCGGCCTGGTACGGTTCAGGGGGGGGCGCTCGCTCGTCCCCACCCCCTTTCCTCACCGGCCGGGCTGCATGCTTGGATAAGGGTCTAGTATGGATTTTGGGGGGACCCCCACACCGATTTTTCCTGGGGGGAACCCACGCCGTTTTTTTATTTAAAATTTTCCCCCTCATGATTCATACCAGACAGCTGTCAGCATTGCCTGTCGCTCATCGCGAAAGGAAAAAAATGTTTTCCTTTCCCGATGAGCGAGCCAGCGCGAGATGCACAGGACCCTGTCGCTAAGAACCAGCACGATGGGATCGCACTGGAAACACAATCTCGCGGTCAGGTACTGTATTTATCATGAGCTGAATGCAAAGACCTATGATTTTTTCTATGTACACAAAAGGCCTATTTCTCTCAAGTATTGTTCACAAATCTGTCTAAATCTATGTTAGTGAGCACTTCTCCTTTGCCGTGATAATCCATCCACCTCACAGGTGTGGCATATCCAGATGCTGATTAGACAGCATGCTTATAGCACAGGTGTGCCTTAGGCTGACCACAATAAAAGACCACTCTAAAATGTGCAGTTTGGGGGGGTGTGGCTGACATCCGAGCAGCATGGACGTTCTCCACTCAGCTCTGTGGAAAGCCCAGGATTCAACGACATACACCAGCTTACTGGGACCTCGTTTCAGGACCCTCCTCACCCCCCCTGCAGTGTGGCATGATGTCTACCAAAAGAAAGGGTGACAGGCACCCTCAAAAAATAACAGCCTATCTGAACCAGCTGGTCGTCGGACGAATCCAAGATGGTGCCGCAACTTCAGCATCTGCATCTCTCCCCTCTCGGCTCTCAATCTCACAGAACCAAAATACAGAAGATGGAGAGGAAGGCTTTATGGAGTTCACCAACTCTGAGCAAGGCTTACCCTTATCTTCCCCTGGCACTCCACTGACAGGCAGCCCTGCTAAAGCAAGGATGAGGCTGGACACAGGCCACACAGCAGCGCCAGAGGTGAGCCTAAACAACGTGCATACTGTTAACCCCCGTAGGGCTCTTGACCCATTTGCCAGCTCCCTACTAATGATCAGCCTATACTAAACACTACACTTAAAGACATGCTATCCACCCTAAGGAATTCTCTGCAGTCAGATATGCTATCCATTATGCAGCATTTACATGCTGATATATCCTCAGTTTCAGGCAGAGTTTCACCAATTGAAAACCAACTGGGGGGTTTGCATCAACCGTAAATGACCTCATGTATGCATGTGAGGATAAACTTGAGGATCACGCTTGGATCAAATGCAAGCTGGCGGACCTGGAGGACCGTATCCACTGTTTGCCGAAACCGCCATCCCTGCCTGACACCATCCCACGGGATGTGATTTTACGCATACACTTTTACCACGTCAAGGAACAAATTATGCAGAAATCCTGAAGTGGGCAATCCCTACTTGATCCATATTCACACCTTCAAATATTTGCTGATTTTTTAGAATATACTCTCCAAATGCATAGAGAACTGAATACAGTTACCAAAGCATTGAGAAACCATAATCTTCCATACCAATGGACAAATCCTGCTAAGCTTTTGATTACTTACAATGGTGCTAAATTCACAGCTAGCTCTCTGAATAAAGGTTTGCAACGACTCCACTCATGGGAAATAATCCCAGAAAACACAAATCCACCTTCTGAGAATCGCAGGCACTCTAATCCGCTTCCTGATGTCCAACTTACTCAGCGCCCTCGCTACTCCTCCAAATGCTGATTGGGGTCCACCTAGGCAAGCTTCTATATACTGGACTGATATATGGCTCTGACTAGGCCACTTGAACTTTCCCCCCACAACTTAGCCAAGTAAGCGCACAGCACTTTTCTGCAAGGTCGATTGTTCAGCCACTTGTCACACAGTTGTCCGGTTTTATTTTATTTTTCTAGTGTTTGTTTTGTTGATTGTTGCCTACCATTTCTAGTGTTTCTTGCCATACAGCTTAACCTCGATGGCATATACTCTATTGTGCTAATCACTTGCAGACAACTTCACAGTACTCTTAACAATCTAGCATCTTGATCTCTTTGGACTTTTTGTCTCCTCTAAATTAAAAATGACTATCAAGCTCCTGACGATAAACACTAAAGGCCTTAACCACCCAGTAAAACGGTCTTCCCTCTGGAAACTGGCTAAGGAATCTCACTGCGACATTCTGTGTATGCAAGGAACACACTTCAAAGCCTCGTCTCCACCTATTTTCTCCAATAGCCAGTTCCCCCACATCTTCACAGCATGCACAGACTCTAAAAAAAGAGGGGTTTTAATAGCAATCAATTCCTTTATAACCTTTCAACTACAAGACAAGGTGCTGGACCACAATGGCTGGTACATTATACTAGTATGCACCCTAAACAACTCCTTGTTTAGTTTAGTAAACGTCTATGCGCCAAACGTTCACCAAATCAGTTTCCTAGGAAAACTTAAAAGGAAGATTGACACTGTTCAAAAAGGTGCTCTTCTGTGGTGTGGAGATTTTAATCTAACTCCGGATATCAAGTTGGACTCATCCATCCCACCCAGGCACCATAATCTCTCTTTGGGTCCTCTTTTGCAAGAATTTCAGTTGCAAGATGTGTGGAGATACCAGCACGCATCAGAATGCGACTTTACCTTCTTCTCACCGTGTCACAACTCATACTCCAGAATAGACTTATTCCTAACCGATTAGTGGACTCTTCAAAAAATCTCCGACTCACACATCCACTCGATAACCTGGTCAGATCATTCTCCAGTGAGTATTACCACCGCAGACTTCTCACCACTCACCAACTTTCCTTTGGCGGATGAACACTCATCATCTGTAACAGTTCTTCATCACCAACAAGGGTCTCTAACCTAGCAACAGTATGGGCAGCTCACGAGGCTTACATGCGGGGGATTTTTATTTAGCAAAGCTCTAGGGCTCAGAAAAAGAGATGGCAGCCCATTGATAACCTCATTAAAGAAATTAACGATCTTGATTCCTTAAACAAACAAAATGCAACCGATCACTTAAAAACCAAACTGGCCAACTCAAAGTTTAGAACTTCGATCCACGTTATTGGATCAATTTGAATATAATCACAAACGCTTTAAATCTACCCTATATGCCAATGGTCATAAAATGGGGAAAGTCCTTTCCAAAAAATCAAGGGGGTCACGCACTAAATCATCCATCACCTTTCTTTACCACCCGATCACTAAAGAAAAACTGATCAACCCCCCAAGATATAGCTAATGCGTTTATCGCATATTACAGCTCTTTATATAATTTGAAAGAGGAACCTGACACCAAGTAACCCACACCTTCTGACTAGGGATGAGCTTCGTGTTCGAGTCGAACCCATGTTCGACTCGAACATCGGCTGTTCGGTCGTTCGCCAAATTGCGAACGATATGGGCCATTCGCGCCAAATTCGTGTGGCGCGTCACGGCCCATAATTCACTGCGGCATCGCAGTGCATTGCTTGCTGATGATTGGCCAAGCATGCACTATGACCCGCATGCTTGGCCAATCACAGCGCCGCCTGAACAGAGAGCCGTAATTGGCCAAAGCCAAGGAGGCTTTGGCCAATTATGGCTCAGGGGATTTAGTACACGCCCCACACTATATAAGGCCGCCTGCACGGCGGCCCTGTGCAGTGTGTTCCGGTGTGCTTAGAGAGAGAGAGAGAGAGACAGTGTCATTTCATTTGAGTTAGCTAGATTAGGCAGGACAGTCAGTCAGTTAGCTGCACTTAAAGTGTATTGTGTATATATATGCATCCCAGGTGTTGCATATATATATATACACTGTATTCAGTTTAGCTAGATCCGTTCCTGTTATCTTCTAGACTATTTACATTTAGTGCAGTGCGTCCTGCTCACAGTGTTCAGCTAGATCCGTTCCTGTTATCTTCCTACTGACAGGCAGGCTTGTCTTGTTACAGTATTTACAGCTACCTAAAGAAAATTACTGGTGTTCTTTTGATCCTATTAGTACCACGGTCAGGCAGTTAGACTATTTACATTTAGTACAGTGCGTCCTGCTCACAGTGTTCAGCTAGATCCGTTCCTGTTATCTTCCTACTGACAGGCAGGCTTGTCTTGTTACAGTATTTACAGCTACCTAAAGAAAATTACTGGTGTTCTTTTGATCCTATTAGTACCACGGTCAGGCAGCTAGACTATTTACATTTAGTACAGTGCGTCCTGCTCACAGTGTTTAGCTAGATCCGTTCCTGTTATCTTCCTACTGACAGGCAGGCTTGTCTTGTTACAGTATTTACAGCTACCTAAAGAAAATTACTGGTGTTCTTTTGATCCTATTAGTACCACGGTCAGGCAGCTAGACTATTTACATTTAGTACAGTGCGTCCTGCTCACAGTGTTCAGCTAGATCCGTTCCTGTTATCTTCCTACTGACAGGCAGGCTTGTCTTGTTACAGTATTTACAGCTACCTGAAGAAAATTACTGGTGTTCTTTTGATCCTATTAGTACCACGGTCAGGCAGCTAGACTATTTACATTTAGTACAGTGCGTCCTGCTCACAGTGTTCAGCTAGATCCGTTCCTGTTATCTTCCTACTGACAGGCAGGCTTGTCTTGTTACAGTATATAAAGCTACCTGAAGAAAATTACTGGTGTTCTTTTGATCCTATTAGTACCACGGTCAGGCAGCTAGACTATTTACATTTAGTGCAGTGCGTCCTGCTCACAGTGTTCAGCTAGATCTGTTCCTGTTATCTTCCTACTGACAGGCAGGCTTGTCTTGTTACAGTATATAAAGCTACCTGAAGAAAATTACTGGTGTTCTCTTGATCCTATTAGTACCACGGTCAGGCAGCTAGACTATTTACATTTAGTACAGTGCGTCCTGCTCACAGTGTTCAGCTAGATCCGTTCCTGTTATCTTCCTACTGACAGGCAGGCTTGTCTTGTTACAGTATATAAAGCTACCTGAAGAAAATTACTGGTGTTCTTTTGATCCTATTAGTACCACGGTCAGGCAGCTAGACTATTTACATTTAGTGCAGTGCGTCCTGCTCACAGTGTTCAGCTAGATCCGTTCCTGTTATCTTCCTACTGACAGGCAGGCTTGTCTTGTTACAGTATATAAAGCTACCTGAAGAAAATTACTGGTGTTCTTTTGATCCTATTAGTACCACGGTCAGGCAGCTAGACTATTTACAGTTAGTGCAGTGCATCCTGCTCACAGTGTTCAGCTAAACCTACAAGTTAGTGGGGTGCGTCCACCTCACAGTGTTCAGCTAAAGCTACCTGTAGAAGGTTGGTGGTGTTCTCATACTACAGGCAGGCAGTTGATTTTGCTAGCTGCAGTATCAGTATATATATATATATATATATATATATATATATATATATATATATATATATATCCCAGCTTAGTGCAGCTACCGGCCATTAGTATGTCTGGAAGGCCAAGAAGGAGAGGGAGACAGTCACAAGCCAATAAGAGAGGGCAAGCAGGCTCTGTGTCTAGTGCTGGTCGTGGAGACGGTGCATCCTCATCAGCACGTGGCCATGGGACACGCTTGGCCTTTTTTTCGGCAGCTGGCCGTGTTGAGCCGCAACATGCGGAAGACTTGGTCGAGTGGATGACCAAGCCGTCCTCATCCTCCTCATCCTCTCTCACCCATGCCCAGGGTGCTTTGTCTGGCAAAGCAGCGGCCTCTTCCCTCGGCTCAATGTCATCAGTGACTCCTTCCCTAGCTCCACCATGTCCTCCTGAGGAGTCCCTCGAACTGTTTGACCACAGTTTTGGGTACATGCTCCAGGAGGATGCCCAGCGTTTGGAAGGCTCTGATGATGATACTGAGCTCGATGAAGGCAGTAACATGAGCACGGACAGAGGGGGTGCCCAAGAAGGACAGCAATCTGGCAGTCATGCTCCCCCTGCTGCAGCATACTGCCAGGTTTGCTCCAGTGATGAGGAGGGAGGGGATGATGAGGTCACTGACTCAACGTGGGTGCCTGATAGGAGAGAGGAGGAGGAGGAGGAGGAGGCGGCACATCACCAACGAGGCAGGATGCCCTCCAGGGGCCAGCCTAAGGGCAGCACATTGACTGCATCACACCCCAAAGCTCCACATGTGCAGGGCGCTGCAGTCTCTGCGCATTATTCAAAAAGTTCTTTGGTGTGGGCCTTTTTTGAGACGAGTGCATCAGATCGCACCGCTGCTATTTGCAACATATGTCTCAAGCGTATCTCACGTGGCCAAAACATCTCCCGCTTGGGTACCACATGCTTGACCAGACATATGTTGACCTGCCATGCAGTTCGTTGGCAAGCGTATCTAAAAGACCCACACCAAAGAACAAAGAGGACCTCTCCTTGCTCCTCATCAGCTGAGATTTCCAACCCCACTAGACCTCCAGTCCTCTCTGAGACCTGCACTGAGAGTAATGAAGGTGTACAATTAGGTGTGTCACAGCCAAGTACTTGTGGGCAATCTGCTTTTGGTACACCGACGTCAGATTGTACCAGGCAAATTTCCCTGCCCCAGCTGCTGCACCGCCGAAAAAAGTTTGCTCCCAGCCATCCACATGCCCAGCGGTTGAATGCTAGCTTGGCAAAATTGCTAGCACTTCAACTGCTGCCTTTTCAGTTGGTAGACTCTGCCCCCTTCCGTGAGTTTGTGGAATGTGCGGTTCCTCAGTGGCAGGTACCCAAACGCCACTTTTTCTCACGGAAGGCGATTCCGGCTCTCTACCGGCATGTGGAAGGCAATGTCCATGCCTCGCTGGACAGGGCGGTCAGCGGTAAGGTGCATATTACCGCTGACTCATGGTCCAGCAGGCATGGACAGGGACGTTACCTAAGTTTCACGGCGCATTGGGTGACTCTGCTGGCAGCTGGGAAGGATGCAGGACAAGGTGCAGTAGTGTTGAAGGTTGTTCCGCCACCACGCCTCCAAAATGCTAATGATTGTGACACACCTCTCTCCTCCACCCCTTCCTCTTCTTCTTCCTCCATGGCCTCTTCCTCGGAACCAGCGGTGCTCCGTAGTCGTTCAAGGGGCTACGCAAGTACGCAGGCCAAAAGATGCCATGCGGTGCTTGAGCTGGTGTGCTTGGGGGACAGGAGCCACACTGGGGCAGAGGTTCTGTCAGCTCTGCAGGGGCAGGTTCAGAGGTGGTTGACGCCACGCCAACTTAAGGCAGGAATGGTGGTTTGCGACAATGGCACCAACCTCCTCTTTGCCCTCCGACAGGGACAAATGACCCATGTGCCCTGTTTGGCTCACGTCCTTAACTTGGTGGTGCAGCGGTTCTTGGGCAGGTACCCGGGCTTACAGGATGTCCTGAGGCAGGCCAGGAAAGTCTGTGTGCATTTCCGCCGGTCATATAATGCCAGTGCTCGGCTGACGGACCTCCAAAAGGAGTTTAACCTGCCCAAGAACCGCCTAATCTGTGACATGCCCACCAGGTGGAACTCAACGTTGGCCATGCTGCAGCGGCTGCACACGCAGCAGAGGGCCATCAATGAGTACCTGTGCGACTATGGCACCAGGACAGGGTCAGGGGAGCCTGTTTTTTTTTTCCCCACGCCAGTGGGCCATGATCAGGGATGCATGCACTGTCCTGTCACCATTCGAGGAGGCCACGAGGATGGTGAGCACTGACAGTGCATGCATCAGTGACACTGTCCCCCTTGTCCACCTGTTGGAGCACACGCTGCGTGGAATAATGGACAGGGCACTTGAGGCAGAACAGAGGCAGGAAGAGGAGGACTTCCTTAGCTCTCAAGGCCCCCTTTATCCAGACAGTGTTCCTGCGTGCCCGCCGATCACACAGGAAGAGGACGAGGAGGAGGAGGAGGTGGAAGATTGTGTCAGTATGGAGGTGGAGCCTGGCACTCAGCATCAGCAGCAGTCTTTAAGGGATCAGTCCCAAGAAACACATGGACTTGTACGTGGCTGGGAGGAGGTGACTGCGGACGTTGTTGTCCTTAGTGACCCAGAGGACTCCGGACCGAATGCCTCAGCAAACCTACGCTGCATGGCCTCCCTGATCCTGCAAAGCCTGCGTAAGGATCCTCGTATTCGTGGTATCAAGGAGAAAGACCAATACTGGCTGGCAACCCTCCTTGATCCACGTTACAAGGGTAAGGTTGCGGACCTTATCTTGCCATCGCAGAGGGAGCAGAGGATGAAACATCTTCGGGAGGCCTTGCAGAAAGGTCTGTGCAACGCGTTCCCAGAGACTGGGAGGTTACAAACTCCTGTTTCTGGACAACGTGTTGCTGAGGCTTCGGTCAGTCAAAGAAGGAGCGGTGGAGAAGGTGGCCGTCTGACCGATGCGTTCAGACAATTTTTTGGTCCGCAGCCCCAAGGTATGATCGGTTCCAGCAACCATCGCCAGCGTCTGTTTTACATGGTGCAGGAATACCTAGGGGCAAGATCAGACTTGGACACCTTTCCCACCGAAAATCCTCTGGGTTACTGGGTCTTGAGGATGGATCACTGGCCAGAGCTTGCACAGTATGCAATTGAGCTACTGGCCTGTCCTGCATCCAGCGTTCTTTCAGAACGCACATTCAGTGCTGCTGGAGGCGTGGTAACTGATCACAGGGTGCGTCTGTCCACCGACTCGGTCGATCGACTGACCTTCATAAAAATGAATCAGTCTTGGATCACCACCAGCTACCAAGCACCTGATGCTGATGTAACCGAATAATTTTTTTTGAAATCTCAGATCCCTTCAAAGACTGCCTATGCTGATGCTGAGTGACTATCCCTGAGTAATTATCCTCTTCCTCCTCAATCATCACGCTGATAGCTTGTAAGAACATTTTTGGTTCTGGGCACCACCACCAGTGCCTAAGGCACAATTTTTCAGCCCCTGTTCAACAGGGGCGTGTAATTACAATTTTTGATGTAATACTTTGCAGCAGGGCTCGTTCCTGCATTCCAACTAGAGTGTCTGTGAGGGGTTGCAGTTTTTTGGCACCAGCACCAGTGCCTAAGGCCCAATTTTTCTGCCCCTCTTTAACAGGGGCGTGTAATTACAATTTTTGATGCAATACTTTGCAGCAGGGCTCGTTCCTGCGTTCCAACTAGAGTGTCTGTGAGGGGTTGCAGTGTTGTGGCACCAGCACCAGTGCCTAAGGCCTAATTTTTCAGCTCCTGTTCAACAGGGGCATGTAATTACAATTCTTGATCTAATATTTCACAGCAGGGCCCTGTGAGGGCTTACAGTGTTGTGGCCACAGCAACACCTACGGCCCAAATTTCTGCTGAGTATATAGGGCAGGACCCTACTTTCAAACATCTAACTTACAAACAACTCCTACTTGCAAACGGAAGGAGACAACAGGAAGTGAGATGAAATCTACCCCTAGGAAGGGAAATTCTCCTCTGTAAGAGTTAATATGGGGAAAAAATTTCTCCTTTCCACTGATGCTTTCCAATCCTTGTTCCACAAAAAAATCCAAATTTTCAAAAAACATTTTTCATTGGGACAAAAAGTGAGGTGAAATCTTCTGAAGAGGAGGAAAGACAGCAAAACAAATGTCACAGGGGTGATAACCCTTCCCTATGTTTTCCAAAAAGCTTAAAAAAGATTTTTTGGCTGGAGCTAAACACGTTAAAAATGTACCCGTTCAAAATTACAAAGAGATTCTACTTAACAACAAACCTACAATCCCTGTCTTGTTTGCACCGCCTGTATGCTGCTGTTCAGAGTATATAGGGCCTGGTGGCCCCACACCTTTCCTTATTTTAATTTGGGTGCGGGGTTCCCCTTAATATCCATACAAGACCCAAAGGGCCTGGTAATAGACTGGGGGGTACCCATGCCGTTTGTCTCACTGATTTTCATCCATATTGCCATGACCTGACATTACATTAAACCCACAAGCAGTTTTAAATGAGATTTTTTTCCTTTGAAAATGACATTTGGTGCAGGGATTGTTCTAAACACGGGAAACACGTGTCACTTTACAGGTATACTATAGACACCCCCCAGGTACGATATTTAAAGGAATATTTCACTTTTTTTTTTACTTTAAGCATCATTAAAATCACTGCTCCTGAAAAAACGGCCGTTTTTAAAAGTTTTTTTTGCATTGATACATGTCCCCTGGGGTAGGACCCGGGTCCCCAAACACTTTTTAGGACAATACCATGCAAATTAGCCTTTAAAATGAGCACTTTTGATTTCGAACGTTCGAGTCCCATAGACGTCAATGGGGTTCTAACGTTCGTGCGAACTTTCGGTCCGTTCGCAGGTTCTGGTGCGAACCGAACCGGGGGGGTGTTCGGCTCATCCCTACTTCTGACATAACATCTTTTCTACTATTAATATACCCACTCTGTCTACTCCCCAACTTGAAACCTTAAACTCCCCATTCACAACTTAGGAAATAACTAAAACTATCAAACTCCTTCCCAATAACAAAGCACCAGGGCCTGTTCATTTTGTTGCTGAATACTACAAACAATTTGCATCTGTTTTAATGGATCCTCTTACTTCAGTATTCAATGCGGCTGCAATTTGTTCCTCTTTCCCTGATGATATGTTAAAAGTTTTAATTATTACACTGCCTAAACCTGGTAAGGAAGCCTCTTGCCCTCAAAATTTCCACCGCATATCGCTGTTGAACCATGATCTGAAACTTTTTGCCAAGGTAATAGCGAGCAGGGTTATCAACATCCTTCCCACGCTAATCCATCCGGATCAATCAGGGTTCACAATAGGAAGACAAACTGTAGACGCTACAAGGCGTATAATCAATATCCTTCATCACACCAACCATCAGAAAATGCATTCTTTGCTTCTAGCTCTGGATGCAGAGAAGGCATTTGACAGAATACACTGGTCATACCTACAGCAGACCTTACAAAAATTTGGATTCCAAGGTCATATTTTATCTGCTATAATGGCTGTCTACTCCAACCCCTCAGCTCAGGTTTATTGTTCGGCAATGCTCTCCTCTACTTTCCCTATATCAAATGGTACCTGTCAGGGATGTCCCCTATCCCCACTAATATTCAACCTCCTTATGGAACCATTAGTCCACAAGATTCGCTCACACTCAAACATTGTAGGAATCAAAATAGGTACTGAGGAACATAAAATTTATCTATTTGCGGATGACGTAATTCTTATGCTGTCAGACCCACAGTCCTCTCTAAATGCTGTGTACTCAACTTTGCCGGAGTTTAGCTCCATTTGCTATTATAAGGTCAACGAGTCCAAATCCCACAACCTAGGACTTAATATTCCCCCTACTACCCAATCTATCCTCTTTGACCATTTCTCTGGGCAGACAAATCTATAAAATACCTTGGAGAACAGCTCACAGACAATCCTAAGTCTTTATTTCAAGAAAACTTCATTCCCTACCTCCAATCCCTATAATCCAAATTAGCACAATTGCCAAATTCACACTCTCATGGATGGGAAGACTCACATACTTCAAGATGCTTAAACTCCCACAGCTACTATACCTCTTCTGTTCCCTACCTATTACTATACCCACCTCCTATTTTTGAAAGCTACAGACAGTGTTAAACCACTTTATCTGGCAGTGGAAAAAGCAAGATGCTCACACGTTAAGCTCATCAAACATAAAGCGTCTGGAGGCATGGGTCTAGCCACATTATTAGCACAATTAAAGGTATGGTTTGCGCCACACATACAGAGTCTGTGGAGAAACTCAGAAACCCTGCAAGTCCCAGGTCGGAACCTCCATAGTTGGATCATCAGCACGCTTCACAAACACAAGAAAGACGCACTCCTATTCCCTACCATATTAGCTTCTATTTCGACCTTCCAACATCTGACCCTCAAATCACCCCTTAGGGGCTTCCTAACCCCAATACCCATTCCACTAAATCCTATTTTCCCCCTAATGCCTGGCATCAGTATTTCAGCATGGACAATGAGGGGCATCACCCTAGCTTCGGACCCTTACGCATCCGGAGTACTTAAATCTTTCCCAGTACTTCAAAAGGAGTTCAATCTTCCTGCCAATGAGTGAGGATGAGCCGAACACCCCCCTGTTCGGTTCGCACCAGAACTTGCGAACAGGCAAAAAATTTGTTCGAACACGCAAACACCATTAAACCCTATGGGACACCAACATGAATAATCAAAAGTGCTAATTTTAAAGGCTTATATGCAAGTTATTGTCATAAAAAGTGTTTAGGGACCTGGGTCCTGCCCCAGGGGACATGGATCAATGCAAAAACAATTTTCATAAATGGCCATTTTTTCGGGAGCAGTGATTTTAATAATGCTTAAAGTGAAACAATAAAAGTGTAATTTCGTACCTGGGGGGTGTCTATAGCAGTGTTTCTCAACTCCAGTCCTCAAGGCACACCAACAGGTCATGTTTTTAGGATTTCCCTCAGATGAAACGGCTGTGGTAATTACTAAGGCAATGAAACTGATCAAATCACCTGTGCAAAATAGTGGAAATCCTGAAAACATGACCTGTTGGTGCGCCTTGAGGACTGGAGTTGAGAAACACTGGTCTATAGTATGGCTGTAAAGGGGCGCATGTTTCCCATGTTTAGAACAGTCTGACAGCAAAATGACATTTCAAAGGAAAAAAAGTCATTTAAAACTACTCGCGGCTATTAATGAATTGCCGGTCCAACAATACACATAGAAGTTCATTGATAAAAACGGCATGGGAATTCCCCATAGGGGAACCCCGAACCAAAATTAAAAAAAAAAAAATGACGTGGGGGGTCCCCCTAAATTCCATACCAGGCCCTTCAGGTCTGCAATGGATTTTAAGGGGAACCCCGTGCCAAAATTTCAAAAATAAATGGCGTGGGGTCCCCCCAAAAATCCATACTAGACCCTTATCCGAGCACGCAACCTGGCAGGCCACAGGAAAAGAGGGGGGGTGACGTAACGCCACCCCCGACCCCTTGTGACATCACGGGGAATGCCACAGGGAAGTCCCCGTCAAGTCCCCGTGCATCAGGGGGGGCGGGGTCACCGGGTGGCCCCACCCCTTGTTATTCAAGAACAGTCAGAAGAGGAGAAGCGTCACACCGTGGGAGCCTCCCATCATGCCATCATGTATGCGGAGCGGCCTGAGGAGAAGAAGGGAAGAAGACGCTGCGGAGGAAGATGCCGGACGAGAACACCGGAGGAAGAACCAGAAGAACCAGAAGAACCAACAGAAGAAGAAGATGGAGGAAGAAAATGAAGGAAGATAGAAGACAGAAGAAAGAAGATAGAAGAAAGAAAAAGCATTTAAATAAAGGAATTTTCAAAAACTGTCTCTTGTCATTTTTAACATTTTTGACACTTTTTTTGTGAAATGGTAGGGGTACCCCTTCACACAGGGGGAGGGCCAGGATCTGGGGGTCCCCTTGTTAAAGGGGGCTTCCATATTCCGATAAGCCCCCCCCGCCTGCAGACCCCCACAACCACCGGGCAAGAGTTGTGGGGATGAGGCCCTTGTCCCCATCAACATGGGGACAAGGTGTTTTTGGGGGCTACCCCAAAGCACCCTCCCAATGTTGAGGGCATGGTTCATGAGGGGGGCGCTCTCTCGTCCCCCCCTCTTTTTCTGCGGCCTGCCAGGTTGCATGCTCGGATAAGCGTCTGGTATAGATTTTGAGGGGGACCCCACGCCATGTTTTTTTTACATTTTTGGCCGGGGTTCCCCTTAATATCCATACCAGACCTGAAGGGCCTGGTATGGAATTTAGGGGGACCCCCACGTCATTTTTTAAAAAGAAATTGGTTCGGGGTTTACCTGTGGGGAATTCCCATGGCGTTTTTATCAATGAACTTTCATGTGTATTGTCAGACCGGCAATTCATTAATAGCCGCGAGTAGTTTTAAAACTTTTTTTCCTTTGAAATGTCATTTTGCTGTCAGACTGTTCTAAACACGGGAAACATGCGCCCCTTTACAGGAATACTATAGACACCCCCCAGGTACAAAACTTAAAGGAATATTACACTTTTATTGCTTGACTTTAAGCATTATTAAAATCACTGCTCCCGAAAAAACGGCCATTTTTAAAACTTTTTTTTGCATTGATCCATGTCCACTGGGGCAGGACCCAGGTCCCCAAACACTTTTTATGACAATACCATGCATATAAGCCTTTAAAATTAGCACTTTTGATTTCTCCCATAGACTTTTAAAGGGTGTTCCGCAGCTTCCGAATTTGCCGCAAACACCCCAAATTGTTCGCTGTTTGGCGAACTGGCGAACAGCCGATGTTCGAGTTGAACACGATTTCGACTTGAACTCGAAGCTCATCCCTACCAATGAGTATTATAAATACCTCAGAATCACCCACTGCCTAATCCACTCATCTGTAATATTCCAAAATGTTCCTAGCCAAATATGGAAATATTGGTTTGAGGAGAGCCCACACATTAAAGGTATATCACTTTTTTACCACACGCTAAAAAACAAAACTCAATGCCAGATCAAATGGGAGATTGAACTGGATTCACATTTCACAGAGGACCAATGGAAAGTGGCCTTAAATGCGCCATATAAAGCAACTAAATCAGCCAACTTATGGGAAATATCATATAAGATTGCCTTCAGATGGTACCGAACCCCACATATCCTACACACAATAGACTCCTCCACATCGCCCTTATGTTGGAGAGAGAAGAGGATAGAACGGTAGTATTATGCCAATATGGTGCCACATCCAGTGTCAAAACTTTAAAGGCACACTAAATTTATAGAAAATTCAAAAGTATTGAAAGTATTGTAGTACAAAAAATAAATTTATAAATAAATAAATAAATTGGAGGAAGAAACCAAAGGATGAAGGAAGGAAGATGGAAGAAGGAAGAAGACCCGAAGATGGAAAGAAGAGACTTAAATAATAAATAAAGGAATTGTCAAAAACTGTCTCTTGTCATTTTTAACATTTTTGACACTTTTTTTGTGAAATGGTAGGGGTAATTTTGTACCCCATTACCATTTCACACAGGAGGGGCGGGATCTGGGGGTCCCCTTGTTAAAGGGGGCTTCCAGATTCCGATAAGCCCCCCGCCCGCAGACCCCCACAACCACCGGGCAAGGGTTGTGGGGATGAGGCCCTTGTCCTCATCAACATGGGGACAAGGTGCTTTGGGGGACCCCAAAGCACCCTCCCAATGTTGAGGGCATGTGGCCTGGTACGGTTCAGGAGGGGGGCCGCTCTCTCATCCCCCCTCTTTTCCTGCGGCATGCCAGGTGTGCTTGGATAAGGGTCTGGTATGGATTTTTAGGGGGACCCCCATGCCATTTTTTTTCATTTTGGCGCGGGGTTCCCCTTAACATCCATACCAGACCTGAAGGGCCTGGTATGGATTTTGAGGGGCACCCCCACGCCATTTTTTTTTTGGCACGGGGTTCCCATTAATAACCATACCAGACCTGAAGGGCCTGGTATGGAATTTCAGGGGAACCCCACACTTTTTTTTTCTAATTTAGTTTTTTTTCTTAATGCTGTTTTTATCAATGAACATTTATGTGTATTGCCGGACTGACATTTCATTTTAGCCGCGAGTAGTTTTTTAAAAAACTTTTATTCTTTAAGGGCCAGTTCACACCACATGCAGTCCAGTGCGTTTTTTTCTGCATCAAAAAGCATGGAAAGTAGGTTATAAGGTTTTCAATGGCATAGTTCACACCAGTACTTGCAGTTCCAGTGTGTTTCCAGTTCCCCCAAAAAAAAGTAGAATATGCTGCATTTTTTATGCACTGGACTGTACTGGAACTCTGTAAAATGCATAAAAAACGCACTGGAACGCACCTAAATGCACCAAAAACGCACTGCAACACACTTGTCCTTATTAAGTCTGGATTCACATCTATGTAGTTTTAGTGCTTTTTGCATTTTGCAGATTTGCACTACAGAACGTGTTCCATAGGAAACCATGTTAAATGGACTGTAGTGCAAATCTTCAAAATGCAAAAAGCACTAAAACTGCATAGGTGTGAATCCAGCCTTAAGGTCAAGAAAAAAGAGGGGGGAAAAAAGCACTGGACTGCATCAAAAATGCACCAAAAACGCACTGGAACGCATCAAAAATGTGCATGCAGAAAAGCACCTGGAACACATCCGGACTGCCTTTTTATGGTGTGATCTGGCCCTAAGGGCCCTTAGGGCCAGTTCACACCATAGAAACGCAGTCCGGACACATTCCAGGTGCTTTTCTGCATGCACATTTTTGATGCGTTCCACTGCGTTTTTAGTGTGTTTTTGATGCAGTCCAGTGCTTTTTTTCCCCCCTCTTTTTTATTAACCTTAAATAAGGACAAGTGTATTGCAGTGCATTTTTTGACACATGTGGGTGCGTTTTCGATGTGTTCTAGTGCATTTTGATGCATTTTACAGCTTTCCAGTACAGTCCAGTGCAGAAAAAAATGCAGCATGTTCTACTTTTTTTTCTGGAACTGGAACGCACTGGAACTGCAATCACTGGTGTGAAATATGCCATTGAAAAACATATAACAGACTTTCCATGCACTTTTGATGCATAAAATATGCACTGGACTGCATTGGTGTGAACTGGCCCTTAAGCAATTTGGCATATTTAAAGGCATTTCTCCTTGTTTCGTTTTTGGGGTTGTCCAATTGGTGACATTGATATATGTCCCTTAGGGTGGGACCTGGGCCCCATACCCATTTTAAGGCCAATAACTAGAAGATAAGCCAGCCAAGTGGGGACTAGTAAAATTACCAAGTCAGTTCCCTTAGAGCCCTTGCACACTGGGGCGGTTTTCAGGCGGTATTGCGCTAAAAATACCACCTGAAAACCGCCCCTAAACAGCTGCCGCTGTTTGTTCAGTGTGAAAGCCCGAGGGCTTTCACACTGAAGCGCTGCGGTGACAGGACGGTGAAAAAAGTCCTGCAAACCGCTTCTTTGGAGCGGGGAAGGAGCGGTGTATTCACCGCTCCTTCCCCGCTCCTGCCCATTGAAATCAATGGGACAGCGCGGCTATACCGCTGTAATACCGCGGCTATAGCCGCGCTGTACGAGGGATTTAACCCTTTTTCGGCCGCCAGCGGGGGGTTAAAACCGCACCGCTAGCGGCCGAATACCGCTGCTAGAACGATGGTACAACAGCGCTAAAAATAGCGCTGTTGTACCGCCGACGCCCCCACCGCCCCAGTGTGCAAGGGCTCTTAGACTGCAATGGTATTTGTTGTATAACTTTTGCACATGTTAGGTTCTTTAATTTCCCCCCTGGACTGGGGGGTGTTTTGTCCCATCTGTAATTTTGGTGCATGCTGGATGATGTGCTTAATTTTGGACAGGGGGTGGCTTATTTTGTGCTAGCTGCATTTGGGTTTTTCTGGGCATGCTCGGGGGCATTTCATTTTTTTCCTGTGCTTTTTGGTGTGTGAAATGCATTTGGGTTGGTCTGGTCATGCTCAGGGACCTTGTTTTTTTTTGGTGGTGCTTTTTGTGTGTGAACAGCACTTTGATGTTTCCGGGCATGCTCTGAGTGTGTTTTTTTGGGTTAGTAATTTAAGGACATCCTTAACAGGTGTACCCACTTTGAAGTTCTCTCTACATTGGGTGAACTTGCATTTTGTGTGTTTGATGGACTGTGCATGTGTTTGCAATTGCCTCATTAGCACACAATCCTATGTTATATAAAGCTTGCACATAGCATTCTTTACTTTGCCCTGAAAAGAGCCAAGATTTTGTGTAGGGGGGGGCGGCAAGAGAGTACATTTGGGTATCATTGCGTTTCTAACACATGTATTTTCTATTTGTATTTTGTTTATGTTGTTGCAAAACAGATGTGTTTTTATGCATTTTTTTGTTACTTTGGTTTGTTGTATTTTTTGGGTGGTGGTTATTTTACCATGAAATCTTTTTTTCTGTTGGCCATTTTTGTGGTTTTTACTTTAACTTTGATTTAACTGTCTGTGCTGCATTATTTTTAAAATTATTTCTCAAGATGTTGTGCCTAATGTTTTAATCCTTAATAGATGTCCATTTGTGGGTGCACTCCTGTTAATTTACACTGCAAAAGGGTCCAACCTCAAACATATATTCTGTTAGTGTCTCAATTTAACATACATGTGTGTATTTTGCTTTCCTTTCTTCTTTTCCAAGTCCTGTTTTTTTTTGTTTTTTTTTTTGTGGACTAATAACATTGTTGCAAATGTTTTATGTTTTGTGTGTTCTTTTCATGCAATGGATTTGCCAGCTGCAGCTTAACTAGGCTAATTGGCATGTCTTAGAGACAAATCCCTTTTAATTTTTAAGTTACTCTTCTGGTGCCTTCATGGTAGCACATGCATGGATTGTGCGTATGCTGCCATGGATAGTGACCAGGAAAGTAACATTTCAGAGTGGTAAGTAATCAACTTTCTTTAGAAGCAGTGGTTCAGCCTCAGTCCTCAAGTACCCCCTAACAGGACATGTTTAGGGAATGTTATCTTATCTAAAATAGCTGTCCAAAATACAAATCCATTGACTTTGATTTCAAGCACCCGTGCAAGATGAAGGAAAACCTGCAAACATGGCCTGTTGGGGGGTACTTGAGGACAGGGTTGAGAAGCACTGATTTAGAGCACTGAACTAAAATCAAGCTCAAGACAATCCTATTCTAATTGTGGACATTTGAGGGAAATCAATAATTATTTATTTATTTTTTTAAGGTTGGACTTTGTGTCCCTTTTCTTAAAATTGGCTTTGCTTCCTGTCACATAGCCAAATAGGAAGTGAGAGTAAAACCCTAACAATATTTTTCCTTGGGGACACACAGGTAAATCTAACTAGTGTCCCCATTATGCAAATTGCACTCTAGCACTTTGTTGTGTACATCCCAAATTATTAGGTATTTTGGGGTTTATTAAAGGGAAATCCTTTCTGCAATACAAGTGTAGTTGATGAAAATCAGAGGGGTAGCACTGGTGATTTTATCATCCAATCATGTAGAGGCAAAGATGCATTTTTTTTTTTCTTTTCCTTGCATGTCCCCCTCGGTTCTCCAGCAACTGCACTTCTAAGTTCACTTGTAGTGCAAAGTGGATTTACCTTTCAGTAAATAAACCCCAAGATACATAATAATTTAGGATGTGCAATGGGGAAATTATTTAGATTGACCTGTGTGTCCCCAAAGACATACATTGGTAGGGTTTTACCCTCACTTCCTGTTTGGCTATGTGACAGGAAGTGAGAAAATTTTAAGGAGAAATTGGCAAAATTTGGGAGTTGTCTTCACCCTATCAGGGGTGTAGACATCTAACAAAACTTCTAATCCCTCTGCACTCTATCCCCAAGCAAAAATAAGAAAGGATTTTATTTAGTTTAACTTTGCAAAGACACTAATAGACAATAATAGCTTTGATCTGTTTGGATTGGATGGAATGGGTAGTGAAGAAGGCCAAGTTCGCATTAAATTCAATTTTGTCTTTAGGACGTTCCATAAGGGTGGAATTCCTTTCGGTAAGCAGTGCTCTATTAATTTCACTGTCTAAAAGGTGAGGATCGTAACCTTTATCAATAAATCGACTTCTTATTATTAAAAAGCACTGTGGAATATTACAGAACGATAGACTACTTGGCTCTGTCCTACCCAAACAAGCCTCTGTGGTGTTTAGAGGCGCTCGGTCCATTCAGGGACAAATCGCCCCAAACATAATAGACCCCCCCAAGACGGTGTCTTTCTTTCAGGAGTGCAGGGGTTATTACCCCTGCTGCAAGTGTAAAGTATGCCTCCATAACATTGGGGGAAGACACGAGTGTTACCTTTCAGTCTACGGTCACTTCCCGTATTTATCAAATGAAGCACTTCACCACGTGTTCTTCACAATACATTGTCTATCTGATAACTTGTCCCTGCCGCAGGCAGTACGTGGGTCGCACGATCAGAACTTTTTCTGTTTGTGTCAACGAACACATGGCTGCGATTAAAAAAGGTAGAGACAAGCACACAGTGCCATGTCATTACTTGGAACACCACAACAAGGACCCCACGGGAACCTTGTTCCAAGTTATTGATAGGTTCGTTCCGCATTGGAGGGGAGAGTCACGTCTACGAGGCGTTTCACGCCTCGAGACGTACTGGATTTACGAGTTGAGGTCCTTCTTCCCATTTGGGATGAACGTGGAGTGGGACCTCAACTCGTTTATCAATTTGTCTTGAATACTGGCCATTGATACTTTTTGTTTTCCATACGTTTTTTGAACATTTTTCACTTTTTTCATTGAGTACATCGATTGAAGTATATGATGCATGTTTTAGGGGTTGAATATATATTTTTTGGTACAGGTTTATTTTATGTTAGTGCATTTCTGAGGAGTGCGCTCACATGGAGATCCACGGGGAGTTCCCCTCTTTTTGGGGATCCCAGATTGGTATACACACCAGTACTTTGCCTGCTGTTTATACTGTATAATCCATGTTTGTTTCAGCAGTTATCATCTCAGTGTTATTTTACTTAAAATCTTTCCTGAGAAAACTATATTTGTTTTCATGATGGGGCCACTCCAGTCTGTTTATTCCATTGGAGCTGAAGTGTTTCCCAATCAGAATGCAGCTATACCCAATTATGAGGATTTTATTTCAATAAGGTCGGTCTCTCCCCCTCTGGGAGATTCCGATTGACAGGATTGAGCCTGGGTGCTGCCCTATCATGAGGCGGCCCTTCTGAGTCACACTTCCCCCTTCTATGTTCCGCCTTAGACTGGGCGGCATTACTAATATCTGAATCTGCATGTGTTGTCAATTTGCTTCCCACTATTTGTGGGGATTATGTAACCATTATTTTTGATTCAACGAGACCACCGTGGAGACGGGGGAGGAGCGTTTGAGTTGACGTCGGGAGCATTCAGTTTGAAGCACGTCTCTCTTGCTCCTTTGTCCCTTTGATGCTCCCGTAGATACACCATGTGACAGGGGAAGGACGTCGGGCACGCAGCTTAGCCTGACGTCATTTCCCTTTGTTTGTCTCGTGGATGTCGGGCGGCTCTGACGGAGACTTCCTGTCTCTTAAGCTATTGGTCGCCGGTTCCGCCCGCCCACTTACATGCCGCCTCTGATTGGCTCAGATTTATCCGCAGCCTTAAGTCACCATAGAAGTGTCAGCAATGTGAGAACTGAGTGTGATCTTTCAGTTCTTAGTCTATCCCTTTTGCATGGTGCTTTCTGGTTAATGCGATGCCTCCATTGGTGATGCATGGTTCAGTGGGATGTCTGCTAAATAATATTGAATGGGTTAATTACACACCACCAATGGGAATGGAGGGACGATTTTCACCTGGTCTAGCCAGGTGAGATCAGGTGATCCCATCCAACCAATGGGAATGTCTGATTGCCACTTCATACAATTAGTTTGTATTAATGCTTTTACTTATAAATATAAGGCAGCTTGGAGGGGATGCTGTATGCCCCAGTAGATGACCCATTGGTCGAAACGGGTCGGACACTTTCAGCATCCTCCTTGTTGCCTATATTTGTTTTTATATTTTGTGATTACATTTTTTATTGTAACCAGGCTTTTTAGCAATAAAAAACAAACCTTTTTCATCTACACTATGTGGAGCCTGTTTATTTTTTTCTCCACATACTATCTGAGAGAAAATTCAGCTCCCACTTCAGTTCCATGCGAGATGTCCCGTCTCTTCTGATCCGTGCCTTGGCTATCCTTTGTGAGGACCTACCTGGCGGCCCCGGGAGATACATGCAGAGTTCGATCCAGAAGGTTACCAGAGTCGTGATGTCCGCTTCAAGGCCCTGAGAGGCAATCTGCTCTAGTGATTCCCTGTCGCTGACAAGGGAGTCCAATGTATCTGGTAAGAGTTTTTTACACACCACTTCTACCAAGATTTATGCAGCTGTTGGATGCAGTTTTCCTGGGAGATTCAAAGATTTGCCTGTGTTTGAACATCTGCCGCTGTATACACTCACTCACCTTTCTCAGTGGGACACTTTCTATACTTTTGTTACTCACTTATTGGACTTTATTTATCCATGTTGAGAGACTTATGAGTTAATTTGTTGATGTGGACACCATTTATTAAGTATTTCCCCTGATTGGGTTTTTTTTCACAGTTTATGCGCTACATTTCTTTTCACAGTATTTTTATGGTTGTTGTCACTCCGTATGTAGCTGCTCCTTATCTATTTATAGTTTGTATAGCGCAGTGTATATATTTAATTAATTTTGCACTTCTGTGCGTGTGCCGGTTCACACGCTCAATTAAGGATTTATCCGGTGTGACAATTAAGGTATGAACCGGCGCAGCACATTCATCTTAGTAGATGACCCCCATTGTGTCCGAGAATGAATTCCAAAAGAGACAGAATAAATTCATTGTAACATGGATCTGTATCATCGCACTGCTGCAGAATATCTCTAATAGCTGCCAGGCCTTTTCCATGCCGAATTGAACTATATAGTGTTTCAACATCTATTGTGACTAGCAACACTTGATCAGGGATATGTACATTGTCAACAATTTGTAGGAAGTGAACTGTGTCTTTTATAGGGATGGGCCGGACACCCCCCCGTTCAGTTCGCACCAGGACATGCGAACAGGCAAAACATTTGTTCGAACACGTGAACAACTCTAAAGTCTATGGGACACGAACATGAAAAATCAAAAGTGCTAATTTTTTTTTTTTGTTTTCAAAAGGTTTTTATTTTAGAACAAAAGTAAAACAAATATAAATCCAAGACAGTCAGAGTAATGAATGCAAGGATCAAAAATTATTTGCCAAGACTAAGTACATACATATACTGCTGAGTTAAATAAATCTATTACAATAGTCGATAGAGTCTGAAAGTCTAAACTGAGCCGAATGGATAAAATACGGCTAGATACTAAATTGAAAAGAAAATAAAGCATCTAAATAAGAGGAAAAGACATACAAAAGTAAAATAAAAGGAGAAAAGAAATATAAAACAGTCAGGTTTGGAGCCTAAATAGAAACCAAGGATTCCAAATAGCATCATACTGAGGGATAGTGTCGTGTAGGGTGTGATAAATCTTGTCAGCCAACATCATGCGATCTATTCTAGCAATAACTTGTGTATATGGAACAGAAGACGACTTCCAATGCAGAACAATCACCCATTGCATAGCTACACAAATAGAATGGATCAGTTTAACCAACGGTTTAGGGGAATCTGGAGGATATTGAAACAACAGGCAATGTTGGAAGGAAATGTTAAGGGGTTTGCCTGCCAATTTGTCTATCACTTTCAGGATCTCAATCCATGTGGGACGTAATTTCTCGCATTCCCAAAAGGTATGGAGAAAAGAGCCTTGTTGTGCGCAAACCCTAAAACAGAGATGGGAAGATTGTGGGAAGATCTTGTGAATCCGCATTGGGGTGTAGTACCAGCGTGTCAATAGCTTGATGGCAGTTTCACGAACCATAATGGATTTGGTACACTTGCGTAAATTTTGCCAGCCCTTTACCCAGTCAATGTCCTCCAAATCTAATTCTAATTCCCATTGTGATCTATATTTTAGGGTTGATGCCTCAGTGTTAGCCTCTAAATTGATGTAGACTAGTGAAATAAGGCTTTATTGGCGAGGTGAATCATGGCAAATGTCCTCAAACAGAGTCGTGGAAGTCAAAGAAGGGCCCGGATAATGCTTTTGGAAGAAGTGACGTATTTGTAGAAAATGATAAAATTCACTGTTTGGGATGTGGTAATTGTAAAACGAAATGAATTTTGAGTTTAGGAAAAATTTATTCAATGTAGTTAATTTTAAATCAATCCAGAGTTGGAAGGAAGAGGGTCTATCATAGGCTAAGGGGAATCTAGAATCTCCTAGAAATGAGGCACCTAGAGGTACAGCAGAAACTAGATTGTATGTATTTTTATATGTGTCCCAGAGTTGAAGGCCTGCCTGCGTGATTAAATTTTTAGAACCCACTTCTGATCTAGCTGGATTATTTGACCACATAAGGCCTGGGAGAAACAAAGGGGCGATGGATTCGCCTTCAAACTGCACCCAAGGGACTCTGGAGTTGTGAATGTTCCATTGCGCTTGTTGAGTGTATCTACTGGCTAGGTAGTAATACCATACCTGAGGAACCCCCAAACCTCCCCTTTTAGAGGAACGGTACAAAACCTCCCTGGCAAAGCGTGGAGTCTTGTCCTTCCAAATGAATCTATTAAACATTACCTGAATAGTGTGTAGGTAGGTTTTAGATATTTTAAGTGGTAGGGATCTAAAAAGGTAGAGAAGTTTGGGGAGAATTGTCATCTTAAGTGCAGTGATTCTACCAAGAAATGAAATGTGCAGGTGTGACCACTGTTTAAGGATACCTTTAAGTTTAGAAACCATGGGTGGGAGATTAGCCTCAGAGTCTACAAAAGTCTTTAGTCAGGTTGATTCCTAGGTAGGGGAGGTGGGATTCTGCCCAAATAAAAGTATAGACTGATTTAAGATGGTGTAGTTCTCCAGGTGTGTAGCCTATCGGGAGGGCACTTGATTTTGTCATGTTTATGGAAAGGCTTGAAATCTCTGCAAACTTTGATAGTGTCTGAAATAAGTTCAGCAAGGAAACAAGGGGATTGGTGAGAAACATCAAAACGTCATCAGCATACATCCCAAATTTGTATGTCGAATGGCCCTTCAGATAACCAGAGATATTGGGGTTTTGGAGTATAGCAATGGCCAGAGGTTCGAGAGCTAATGCAAAAATTAAAGGTGACAACGGCATCCTTGTCTTGTGCACTTGCCTAGGCTAAAAAACTTAGAGTTACATCCAGGGAGTCTAATCCTGGTTTTCGGGTTACGATAGAGGGCCAAGAAAGCTTGTAGGAATGCTCCCTGGAAGCCCATACGTTGTAGGAATGTAGTGATGTATGCCCAGGAGACACTATAAAATGCCTTCTGTATGTCTAGGCTGAGCATGAGGAGTTTATGTGAAAACAGGTTGGCATCTTGTATTATATTTGTCGTAAGGCGAATGTTATCGGTAATAAGTCTATGGGGTATGAAACCAGACTGGTAAGGGGAAATAAGAGAGGGGATAACTACTGCTAATCTGTCAGCCATGATCCTGCTAAAGATTTTCAAATCATTATTAATGACTGAGATAGGTCTATAGTTTTGGGGTAGGGTATGGTTTTTGTGAGGTTTCGGTATCAGAGACATATTGGCTAATAACATCTCTTCGGGGAAACTACCGCCTTGTAATACCCAGTTGAATAAATGTACCAATCTAGTAGTAAGGAGGGGAGAGAATTTCTTATAGTATAGAGAGGAGAATCCATCAGGTCCCGGGGCTGAGCCCGATTTTAAAGATTTAATCACATTCGAAACCTCTGCTGGTGTGATAAGGGCGTTCAGGTTATCTAGTTGTGTAGGGGTGAGATTTGGTAGAGGGATATTCTGGAACCAGGCTTTGTCAGATGGAGAGGGTTTTAGTTGGGAGGGGGGCTAGCAGAGAAGAGTAGAATTGTTCAAAGATGTGAAGGACCTCCTGGGAATGGGAAGTGACGTGCCCTGAGGGGGTCATTAATCTATAGACATGAGGTGGGCAGGAAGAGCGGTTTAGTTTTCTGGCGAAAAGGGTGGAAGCGGAACTCTCATGAAGAAGAAATTTGGCTTTAGACCAACGTTTTTTTCCACCCTCTTCGACAAGATGCCATCCAACTCCAATCTCTTTTGATCAATCAGTTGTCTGGTGGATTCTAAGTGTAGGAGATTAGTATTCTTGTAAAGACTATCTAGGTCTTTAGTGAGGGTTAAAATGTTTTGTTTATCGGGTTTATTCTGAGCAGAAGCTAAACTAATCAATTTACCCCTCAGGACTGCCTTATGCGCCGACCAAACAGTGGAAGGAGGGGTTTCTGGAATGGCGTTAAGATTAAAATATTCTTCAATAGATTGTGCTACCTCACCCTCCACGACTGCATCCGAGAGGAGAGCTTCATTTAGCCTCCATGAGTAGGAAGTGGGTGCAAGCCTAATGTATGTAGTGGTGAAGGCAGTAGCATGATGGTCCGACCAAGTGCAGGGGTGGATGCTAGCATCTGTGGTATTAGCAAGAATAATGGGGGTAGTATAGATGTAATCTAATCTCGCATAACTTTTATGGGGATGGGAGTAGAAAGTGTACTCCTTAGCACCAATGTTATGCGCTCTCCAGGTGTCTACTAGCTGATGGTCCAGCAGTCCACTGGAAAGGGAGCGGGGAAAAGATTTGGAGGAGGGGGACACGGAGGATCTATCAAGGGTAGGGTTAGCAACCATATTGAAGTCCCCTCCTATTATCATGTGTGGTGATTGAAACTGAGAAAGGCGGTCAAAGAAGGAATGAAAAAAAGATGCAGGAGAGTCATTTGGGGCATAAATACTGGCAATAGTTATTTCTCTGCAGTGAATCAGACCTTTGATTATAACATATCTACTATCTTTGTCTTTAAAAACTTGTTTGACTTCCATTGGAAAGGAACTGTGCAAGAGTATGGCGGCACCTCTGCTTTTTGTCTGGTGCAATGACCAAAAAGTCTGAGGAAAGCTTCTGTGGAGAAATTTGGGGTGTGAGGAGTGTGCAAAATGTGTCTCCTGCAAGAGGAGAATTTGCACTCCAAGCTGTTTATAAAAGGCGAAAGCCTTCCTCCTTTTAAGAGGGGAATTAAATCCCTTGACATTGTGTGATATACACCTAATTACCATGGTGGTGGTGATAGTGGTCTATAGTCTGAGGACAAATAGCCCCAAAAAGGGACCCAAGACAAGCCCCTTGCATTGCAAGGACCAAAAAGAGGGCCGACATACTCGAGCACTGGAGGGCAGAAGAGTGAAACTTATCAGACATGTAAGCTATAAAGGCTAACTGCAGTATGTAGACTATAAAATATTTCTGCATTAGAGTTTTGATGCAAAAGTAGTGTGACGGGTGGCCAAAACCTTAAAAAAAAAAGGATAAAAAAAAAGATGGAGAAAAAACAATGAAAAAAAACACATAAATCTGAAAATAATGCGAGTGTCATCATAACTGGTAACTGGATTAGGTAACAGTAATAAACCTGATAAAAGAAATCACAACTCTCGAGACTACAAGGTCTCGAACCCAGCCTAGAAAAAGTTCTGTACTATGTTGAGATAGTAGGAGGAGAGAAAAAACAAAAAAACAAAAAGAGAACGTGCCTGCAGAAATGACAAAACCAAAAATAAAAATGAAGTCAGAATCTGCAAGGCTGCGGCTGGGTGGGGTAAACATGTCGCGGCTCCAAGGGACTGACGTCCGGGTCATTGTAAACTGGAGCTGGGTGCAAGTTGCTGGGATGCCATGTGGGTGTCATCTGTGGAGGGAAGATCAACGAAAGGGGTCCTCCAGTCTATCTCCGACGTCGTATCTGATTCTACGTCTGTCTCTTCTGGTTGGAGGTGTCTGCCAGATAGGTGTAGGTCTTGGGGTAGAAGGGGGTCGACGGATGACATCAGGATCCAGAAGGCCCAGTTTAACCAACACTTCTTGACCTTCCAGGAGTGACGTGGAAGAATATGTGTTACCATTGTGGGGGATTACAAGCTTAAAAGGAAAGCCCCACCTATAGAGAATGCGAGCAGCTTGAAGGGCAGAAGTAACCTCTGTCATGCCACGTCTCCTGTCCAGGGTGGCAGGGGAGATATCAGGATATATTTGAATGGTACGGTCATCAAGAGTGATGTGTTGCTGATTGCGAGCAGCTCTGAGGATCTCCTCTTTGATTAAAAAGTCCTTCATGCAAAGAACAATGTCCCTGGGAGGTTTATCATCCGGAGGTTTAGGTCTGAGCTCTATGAATGCGGTCACAGGTGAAAGATCCCGCATCTGTGTCAGGGAGCAAAGATTTGAACAGGCGAATCATTGTGGGAATGAGATCCGTAATGGATTCTGGGATACCTCTTATGCGCAAATTGTTGCGTCTATTGTGGTTATCGAGGTCTTCTTGGGACTGCATCAAAGAAAAGGCCGTGGCTAGAGATTCATGTTCTCTAGAGAGGTCACTGTAAGCAAGCGCCAGTTCGTCATGTTTAGTCTCCAGTCTTTCCGTCCTGGAGCCTAAGGCCGCAATCTCCTGGGAGAGTGTGTGAGATGTTTTGTGCAGCTCAGTCTGGAACTTAGTAGCCAGCCTAGCGTACATGGCCTCCAGGCTGCTTTCTAGGTCTGTCTTGGTAAGGGAGGCTGTGTACTCACGGCTGGGATCCGAGACCGATGTTTGGTCGGGGAGAAATCCTGGGGATGAGGCCGGAGACGGAGGCTTGCTTCTCCCTGCAGCGCCATTTTGAGACATGCTGCCGAGCTCGCGGGTGCGGAGAAGATAGTGGGTTAGGGTGTGTTGAGATGATCCTCTGGGTTTCTTCTTTCTCCCAGGCATGCACCACGTCTAAGGGGCTCGAGGGGTAATAGAATCGCTGAGTTAAAACGCTGATAATAGCCCTACGGTAGCCGTTATCTTCTGGACGGAGCTACACTCTCAGACGTCCATCACGCTTGGCGCCGCGCATGCGCCCTCGTGCTAATTTTTTTTTAAAGGCTTATATGCATGGTATTGTCTTAAAGTGTTTGGGGACCTGGGTCCTGCCCCAGGGGACATGTATTAATGCAAAAAAAGTTTTAAAAATGGAAGTTTTTTCAGGAGCAGTGATTTTAATAATGCTTAAAGTGAAACAATAAAAGTGTAACATTCCTTTAAATTTCATACCTGGGTACCTGGGGGGTGTCTATAGTATGCCTTTAAAGTGGCGCATGTTTCCCATGTTTATAACAGTCTGACAGCAAAATTACATTTCTAAAGGAAAAAAGTAATTTAAAACTACTCAGGGCTATAATGAATTGTTGGTCCGGCAATACACATAAAAGTTAATTGATAAAAACGGCATGGGATTCCCCCACAGGGGAACCCTGAACCAAAATTTAAAAAAAAAAAGTGTGGAGGTCCCCCTCAAAATCCATACCAGACCCTTCAGGTCTGGTATGGATTTTAAGGGGAACCCCGCGCCAAAATTTTATAAAAAATGGCATGGGGTCCCCTCAAAAATCCATACCAGACCCTTATCCGAGCAAACAACCTGGCAGGCCACAGGAAAAGAGGGGGATGAGAAAGCAGCCCCCCTCCTGAACTGTACCAGGCCACATGCCCCCCAAAGCACCTTGTCCCCAAGTTGATGGGGAGAAGGGCCTCATCCCCACAACCCTTGCCCGTGGTTGTGGGGGTCTGCGGGCAGGGGGCTTAGCAGGTGACAGCTCTTTTAAAACGGTGTTGTTGCCGGGTGACCCGGCCCCCCTCTGACGCACGGGGACATCCCTATGGCTTCCTCTGTAGAGGGGGTGGGGTCACCCGGTGGCGACATTTGTGGTCCCGCCCACAGTTTTAAAAGAGCTGTCATCTGCGAGGACGCATCATATGGTGTGTGCCTCCCATGGGGGCAGATCTCACCTCCTCCATCGGCGGAGGTAAATGGACTACGTGGGACATTAAAATTTTTTATGTTTTAATAAAGAACTTCTCCCACGGTGTGTTTTTTTTTTTTTACCATTTTTACACTTTTTTTTTGTGAAATGGTACAGGTATAATGTACCAGTTACCATTTCAAACGGGGGGCCGGGATTTGGGGGTCCCCTTGATAAAGGGGGCTTCCAGATTCTGATAAGCCCCCTGCCTGAAGACCCCCACAACCACCGGGCAAGGGTTGTGGGATGAGGCCCTTCTCCCCATCAACATGGGGACAAGGTGCTATGGGGGGCTACCCCAAAGCACCCTCCCAATGTTGAGGGCATGTGGCCTGGTACGGATCAGGAGGGGGGGACGCTCTCTCGTCCCCCCTCTTTTCCTGCGGCCTGCCAGTTTGCATGCTCGGATAAGGGTCTGGTATGGATTTTTGGGGGGACCCCACGCCATTTTTAAAAAAAAAATTGGTGTGGGGTTCCCCTTAAAATCCATACCAGGCTTGAAGGGCCTGGTATGGAATTTAGGGGGAACCTCACAATTTTTTTTGTTTTCATTTTGGTTCGGGGTTCCTCTGTGGTGGAATCCCATGGCATTTTTATCAATGAACTTTTATGTGTATTGCGGGACGGACAATTCATTATAGCCGTGAGTAGTTTTTTTCCTTTAGAAATGTAATTTTGCTGTCAGATTGTTTTAAACACGGGAAACATGCGCCACTTTACAGGCATACTATAGACACCCCCCAGGTACGAAATTTAAAGGAATATTACACTTTTATTGTTTGACTTTAAGCATTATTAAAATTACTGCTCCTGAAAAAATGCCCATTTTTAAAACTTTTTTTTGCATTGATACATGTCCCCTGTGGCAGGACCCAGGTCTCCAAATACTTTTTATTGCGTCTTTGTGAATTTTTGGAAGTGAATAAAAGGTAGGGACTAGGGGGAAGTTGTTTCTAATAAAGTTCCATGTATTTTTTGCAATTGTATTGTTAAGATAAGTTTCGTCAGTATTAGTGCATAGAATTCTTTATTATATTTCTCTACAATTTCTGCCAGAATATGGCGATATCAGTCTTGATTTTTGAGGATTTTATTACACATGTTGATATATTGTTCATTGTCTAATAGGACAACATTACCGCCTTCATCTGCATGTTTAATGATGATTTGATTAATGTCAAAGTTGTTTTAGAGCAATGACCTCCTTATCATTCAAATTTGTTGGACATTCAGTGTGTATTTTTCTGGCCACTCCTCTCTGTGGGGTATGGAGGGAACGATGAGTCGGCTCTTTGGGTGACCTATAAAGCCTCTTTTTTGATGTCTGTTATTAAAGTAGAAAACCAGCAGCTCCAGCTCCCACTGATAAATATATATTTTCTGTTTTAAAACATAACTTACAGTAATGGAATGTTACACTCATTCGGTCACCTAACAATACATATAAGTGTACCTACCAATTATCCTTACAAGTGTTTTGTTCTATTGTAATTATGCATTATCAAATATTGGTTGCTTTTCAACTATGTTATAGATACATTTTTCCTCTTCATACAGCCCTGAAGAAGGAGGAAATTGTACTTTGAAACACGTTGGGTGCAAGAGGACTTCATGTATATTTTGTCAAAACATGGTGACAATGTTATAAGTTGTTTATGCATTCCATATTTTAGCAATTTTGTGTAACTATGAATAAATTATATTTTTGTACTACAATACTTTCAATACTCTTGAATTTTCTATAAATTTAGTGTGCCTTTAAAGTCCACCTTAGGGGATTTCTTTCTTTTCTTATGTTGGAGAGAGTGTGTCTCCCATGGCTCACTAATACACATTCTGTGGTCTTGCAGATTCCTTTCTCAATATTGGTCTGATGTTTTCAATCTCATCCAGAGTGTCACTCACATCCAGATAAATCCCTCTCCAGAACTTGCCATTTTAAACTTACGAATTGAGAAATTCCCCTACTCACTCAGATGTAAAATTATACACATACTATTATAGCGAATTGATTATCACACATAACTGGCTTTCTAAATTGAGTCCTTCTTCTCAGAAGTCATAACTACTACTCAAATGCACAGTACTTATGAATGTATGTTTGCATCAAGCAAAGGCCGACTATGCTTAGCATGAGCAGAGTGGTCCCAATGGTCCATCTGGTACAATGAAGTGTTTTCTAAGTCTAGATAATAAGGTTAATGTATGTTATATAATCGTTCATATTTGTTCTAACTACTTAATATTCACACCTCCATTGCATTCATTTAGTAAGTTGCCCCTGTCTATGTTTGCAGCCTACATTGTTTTAGCAGTGGTGGCAACATCTGTTACTCCTATCTTTAGTTCATTGATGTTTGTGTTGTCTTAACTCACATATCCGGCCGGCAATAGATATTTATACCTACAACTTTAATCTTACCTATTATAGCTGGTATATCTACGATGAACCATGTTTCTCCCCCCGTCACAGTTTGCGCCCATATGGGGTGTCGAGGGGAGCGGAGGAACACATCTCAATCTTGGCCAAGTTTCGATATCAAGTGTTCATATCAATTCTTTATAACTTAAACTTGGCATAAGCTGTCATTAAAGCGGAGTTCCACCCATAAAATTTACTTTGCAGTATTCAACAGCAATAAACCTAAGCAACAACAACATTTTTTTTTCAACTTACTCTTTCCTGGCTTTTGCTAAAGGGTGCCTTGTAATCTGCCGCTTCCTCTCCCTGGCACCTGACGTCATTTCCCTCGGTGCCCGTGCTTGCTAGTGTTCCTGGGAGATGTGTGTCATTTCCCAGGAGTCAGTGGGCAGCGCCGAGGGCTGGAATCGCGTTACTTCAAAACCGGAAGTGACACAGGAAAAGGCGGAATTCGTTGTATCTCTGTTTAGTTTATCTTCGTCGCCATCACAGGGCGGGCACTTCCAACGCTGCTGACCATTGTGATGGCAACGTCAGAAGTGTACAGCGCTGCGAGCCATGCATACTGCCCAATGCCGCGAGAACGGGCGGTGCATGCTGGTCGCTCAGCTGCACCGTGTCCCGGAAGATAGTGCTTGTTGGCTTCACATGCCCACAAGCAATATGGAAAATGGCAGCAAAGAAGAATATACGCTATCTTACGATGTGAAATCAACAATCGAGCAGCGATACATCCCTAAAATGTGAGTGCTATAAATAAGAGTATTAAACAAATGATAGTCATGCAAAATTAAAAATATTAACAGATGGAACTCCGCTTTAACATGATCTCTTTTATATTGCCCAATGTATGACACATTTTGTCTATTTCTGTCCTTTTATGAGAAACCTCAATAAAAACATTGAAATGATAATAAAATGTGCAGTTTAATCACACAGCACAATGCCACAGATGTCGCAAGTTTGGAGGGAGCATGCAATTGGCATGCTGACTGGAAGAATGTCCAGCAGAGCTGTTGCCCTTAAAATGAATGTTCATTTCTCTACCATAAGCCGTCTCCAAAGGCGTTTCAGAGAATTTGGCAGCCCATCCAATCAGCCTCACAACTGCAGACCACGTGTAACCACACTTCTGGTAGAGCCTGATGAGCATTGGAAGGCCTCTCGTACAGCCTCGATTCAAGGACCACTGAGGTTGTAACAGCAGCCCCGAGAGTGCAGTGAGGTAGAAGTGCCTGCGATCCTCTCTGTTTGCAGATAGGTAGAAGAAGCAGATGGCAGCCGCAGTAGAGGATGCTGGTTTTCTGCAGATGCAGGTACGTTGTAGATGCAGCTTTACTGCGGATTCAGGTACATTGCGGATGCAGGTGTACTGTGGGTGCAGGTATGATGAAGCTGCTGGAAGCTGTGGAGACTGGTGCAGAGTCAGACAAGCCAGGTAATACACAGGAGATCAGACACATCACAGACAGCAAGCAAAGAAAGGTCAAAGTTCAGGCAGAGGTCTGGCAACAGAGTCAAAGAAGCCAGGTAAAACACAGGAGATCAGACACATCAGAGACAGCAAGCAAAGAATGGTCAAAGTTCAGGCAGGGGTCTGGCAACAAAGAATCATGCAGATGCAGATGATTCAAGGTCAAAGGCAAGCCGGGGTCAGAAGAAGGTAGCCCAACGATCGCATCTGCACATGCACCCGTGCAACTGTCTGCTTGCTGAGGGTACCTGACACCCCCTTATAAACTATGTGTACATATTTCAATCTTTAAAAACAAGAATGTGTTCAGATAAAGTCTTAATCCGTTTCACCACTTCCACCACCACTGTGCTCTTTAGGTGTGCCCTCACAACCTGGGGTGGACCTCTGTGTTTTAAACAGAGGTTTAATACAGGTTTGTAATCAGTCTCCTTAGATTTCTGACAAAAAGCCACCAATCTACTTTTCCTGCTATATCTCCTTTTAAAAGGCTTGATAAGGCTCACAAATAAAAAGGAAAAATTGTCATAGTGTACCCCTTAACATTTTTTTAAATGCACTTACAGTTTCTGTAAAAGCATATGCTGATACACAGAGCTCACATAGGCAAGCTGTCAATCTTCCTGCTGTGATGACATCACAGCCACACCCACCTGATGCATTGCATCCACAGGACTTTATTAAAGGTTATGAGTCTTTTATAAAGTGAGTCTTACTGGTCATTGGCCAGAGCAGTACAATGTCACCATAGTGACACTGCACTGCTCTGGTGCCGGTGATTTTTTTAAAATGTAATTTAACCACTTCCCAGCTGGACATATACAGCTGGGTGGGGCAAACGTCATTCTGGGGGGGGCATACCTGTACGCCTGTACGTCCTCTCAGACCTATGGTGACATTGCACTACTTTGGTAACAGTATGCTAAAAAAATTAAAAAGATTTTTTTTTTTCACATACTGTCCTACGGATATACTATTTACCACCGCACCACTCGTAGTGTCCCTGATCACCGTCACACCACTCAGTGTCACTGCTCACTGCCACACGAGTAATATTCCCCCTGATCACTGCAACACCAGTTAGTGTCTCTGATCAAAGCCACACCAGTCATATTGCTCCTATTCACCTCCACACCAGTCATGATCACTGCCATACCAGTCACAGTGTCACTCACCAGTGTAAGTTAGCAACGGTGTCACTGATTGTGACCACATCAGTCTCATTGTCACCAGACCAGTGTAAGTCAGCAGCAGTGTTTCTGATTGCTGCCACACTAGTCTCCGGTGTCACCAGAACAGTGTAACCTAGCAATAGTGTTCCTGATTACTGCCACACCCATGCTGTGTTTCCTCTGCCTGCCACCTGTACCAACCCTAGCCTGTTTATTGACTATGTTTTTGCCTCTTGTCGGGACAAATTCTTTGCCTGTTTGCTGTGTTGCCCATGTTGTGTTGCCTCTGCCTGCCACCTGTACTAGCCCTAGCCTGTTTATTGACCTGTGTTTTTGCCTCTTGTCGGGACAAATTCTTTGCCTGTTTGCTGATTATGCCTCTGCCTGTGACCTGAATGAACCCATCTTTGTGTGAGACACCAGTCCCAGCCATCTTCTGTAGACAATTGCACTCCGAGAACCACAGGAACTTTTTTTTTGTCCTTTTTTTAGCCACCTGTACTTCCTGGCCAGTGAATATGACATTCCTGGGACAGCCATTTACGAAGTAGGATAGGCTTTTTTGGCTTATAGCAATTGGGACTGCTATGGATGACGCTACACTAAGCTATATTCCCTGACCACTCATACTCGGTGACCATTACAGATATAGTTGGCTGATTTTGTCCAGTATATAATAAGTCCAAAAGGTGGAAAAGTCTCACACACGTGGTATCGCCATACTTGGGAAGAGTAGTACAATGTGTTTTGAGTTGTAATTCTAAGTATGCCTATGCTGTGTGTGAGAAATATCTTATTAAATTAACAACTGTCAACTTGCTAAATCAAAAAGAAACAAATCCTCTGAGGAAGTCAATTGGACATAATGGGTAATGGGGAGTTATCCCTGGGTGACATAATTACGCTAGTCAGGAGCTGGTGTATCAGCATAAAGATTTGGGGACAAGCTTGGAATTTGGGCGATGACAGGAGGAAACTGTCGCGGACACTGGCTGCAAGGACCTTTTTCTGTCCACATTCACCCTGTTATTTGGTATTTCTATATTAATCTTTTTTTTGTTATTTTTTTTTGGACTTGCCCAAAGACTATTCTTGGTTGTTTATTCTGAACAAAACATGATTCTTGAAAGAGCTGATCACATTAACCTGCGGAGACGAACTGTCTGGTCACCAGGTCTGCCTTAAGTGTTGTGTTAATTAACATGTTAATTATATTATTGTCTTTTAAGTTTTTGCTAGAGGGGAGGGGGGGAGTATCCATGAGTCAGCCCTACCTCGTTATCTAACCCCTTGTGTTAAATGTGTATAAAAAGGCTGTATTCTGTCCAATAAAGCATTCAAGATTCTACAAGCTATTTTCGGCTAGAGTTGTATTCAATGCTGCTATACTAATATATCTCTCTGATGGTCAGACTGGAGGAAGCGGTGTTACTGACGGAAGCACTCAGTGGAGTGTGGGATAGGATCCGTCACAGAAACACTGAGTACTGTTTGCTGTAGAGCCAAAACCTGAAGTTTTTGTGAGTGTTTTAACCAATTTAATAAATATTTTGGGAAACTGTGAGCAATATGTCTATCTATGCTTTATTGAGGTTTTAAAGTAATTGTAAATGCAAAAAATCAAATGTGTTCTAAAATAACATCTAAAGTAAAATGAAACTACAGTTCCCATCAACCACAGGGAATTGTAGTAAATGTGGGTGGGTATACTAGGCCTGTACATGTTGTATGTGTACTTGCCCACCTCAACATAAACCACCACCCCCTCAGTCTCCAGCCGCTGGCCACAACAAAACATGAACAAATTGCCCCAATGTGCTGTTTTTAATCACTAACTATAGACACATGCCCATATAGAATTATTTTATCCACTCTTGCCCGCTGTAATTCAATATTAGAAAAATCTCATAGCTTTACTTGTATGCTTCCTTGTAATCACATCCCTGACCGCAACACAACAAAAACAAAGCACCATGATATGCTGCATTACATTGTTAATTAAATATGGGCATGTGATGAAAGCCAGCATGTCCGGCCTGCCCCTTTGTTTCTGTTCAGTGGGGCCAGGGATGAGTCATTGGTTGCTATGATGTGGTTGCTTGCTCATATTCCATTATGGGCATGTGTCTATAGTTAATTATTAAAAACCACATGTCAGGGCAATGCGTTTATCTTGTGTTGTGTGCTGGAGGGGAGTCATCTGTAGTTCTAGCTGTCATTTGTAGGACACAGACTCCTGGTTTGTATTTCCCTTAGAGGCAGAGAGTCCCAGTCCACCCACTACAGCAAGCAGGATGGATTTGCATCACTGTTTGCTGTAGAAAGAACTACAGCAGTGATGTGACAAGACCAGTGGCTGGGGGAATAGGAGCCATAGCAGCCACCAGTCTTACAAACAAGACTTACCCATTTGATTTGAAAATGAACAGGCTATTTCTGAGCAACTAATGAGTGAACCAGAAGATCGGTGTCCTATTCAGTGAAGGTAGGAAATCAGCAACAAGGGCATATAAACAGGTTTTTGTCCGGAGTTCAGCTTTAAAGAGTCGGTGCATTTAGGATTTATGTAAGTGGGCTTGATCTGCTTTGTTTATATTATTGATATTGCGGGGTGGTGAGCACAATGATTTTTTCTTCTTTTAAGGACCTAGTGCATGGACAATTGGTTTGAGAAGTGTTGAAAGATGCCAACCTGGGATTTCGTAAAGGTCCAGCTGACCTCCTATCACATGGAGGCCTGTTTTGTGCAATTAGCATAATACCATTAAGTGTGGGTGAAGGTTAAAACACCACGGATAGTAAGAATGGTTCACAGAGGAAATTGGTGTGTTCCCAATTTACTTTAACCTCACTTATTATTTGATATTTGCATTAGAAACCGGAGAACAGTACGTTTGCCCTTCTTGTTTTCATTGAAGAACTGAGTATGGACATCTGAATTAAAATCAAATGATCGGAAGATAGTTCCCTGAGAATTCTTAAAGGGCTGGTTGACTTCCTATGATTTAGAGGTCCATTTTTTTCAGCAAGTATAACACCATTAGTGTGGTGAAGGTGCACAGCATCACAGAATCATGTTAGGCTTTTCACTGATAAGAGTCATGTGACTACATACGTTTACAGGATTTTAAAGTGTTTTTAAGTGTTTTTTTAACATTAGGATCACCTGTTTGAAAATTGTATACTACATACATACATTGCCAGAATATATTTATGGTGTGGTTAACACTTTAACACTGTTGCTTTATTATTATTATTTGAGGGGTACATTACGTGCTGCACAAATTTTGATACTGTTTTGGGGGGGTAGAAAGAGTAATAAATATGCTCAATTTAAATATTTCCCAAACGTATTCTTTATCATGTACTCAAATTATAGGCATGTATACTATTATAGACAATTAGTACATACTTCTCAAACAGTGGGACTGATTTACCAAGTGAATGTTCACTTTGCTTGTTAAATAAGCACAAGGAGCAGCAAAAGCACACAGTGGATTGCTATGGACATCTGACAAGTCTGCTTCATGCCATCTGGGTGGAAAATCTTGAATAACAGCCACTATGACATTCATACAGAGAACCAGCCATATTCTAGAGCCCACACCACCCTACATTTATTAGTCATGCACCAACTTCCTTAAAATGAAGTCCAAACAAAAATCCGGAGCAGATGTGTATGGTAGCCAATCAGCTTCTAACTTCAGTTTGTTAAATTAAGCTTTGACCAAAAAAAACAAACAAACTAGAAGCTAATTGGTTTCTTTGCAGAGCTACATCAGATTTGGCCTTCTCTTCCCAAATCCATCTTGTGACCCTTTAACCTAATCATAGACCTTTTAGTTTTTGCATATTTTTTTCTCTTCATGATGCTTGGCATGTTCAAATGAAAAATTAGGGGCCATTGCCCATTTATTTTCTATATGACATGCACATTTTAATGCTGCATTGCATACTGTTATTTAGAGGGGTTGATATACTAAAACTGGGGAGTGCAAAATCCGGCATGGTGCATGGTAGCCAATCATGTTCTAACTGCAGTTTGTTCAATTAAAGCGTTTGTTAACCCCCCAAAAAATGGAACCTGCTCCTTTAAAGCATGTTATATGACACAGTGCTTGTCCTGTGTCATTTGATCCCTTGTAACACCTAAAAAAACCTGGCTGATCCTGCCTATTTCTCCCCACCCCTCTGTAAACTGACCACAGTGTATGATGGCTGCTGAGCCCTGACACCATGGTCAGTTTATGTGCCTCTGTCATAAGCAGCCTGCTATCTGCTCTCCTCTCTGCTCCTGTGTCCTCCTCCCACCTCCCCTCTCTGTCTGTGTGTGAGCCGCCCCTCCCCCCTCCTGCTGCTCTCATAACACTAACCTGTATACACCATCAGCACTGCCTCCTATTGCAGTGCCCCCTCTGTGAATAATTTATCAATTTAAATGCTGTAAATACCTAATTTAAAAGACATGATTGCGATCACATGACCATCCAGCTCTCTCCTCCTCCCCTCCAGACTGACATCAGCATCTCTCAGAGGAGGAAAGGAGAAAGCTGGCCAGTCATGTGATTGTTATCTCAGCAGTGAAGTTAGGTATTTGCACCATTTATTTTTATAAATCACACACAGAGGGGGGTACTACAATATGAGGCAGTGCTGATGGTGTATACAGTTAGAGTGGCTTAACAACCTGTCAGAAACCATGAAATGAGGCCGAGACAGAAGTACAGTTAAATCACACTTGTTTAATAATAAAAGTAAAAAGAACAAACGTAGTCAAAACATAGCCAAAGTTCAGTAACCAGAACGGATAGTCAGCCAAGCCAGAAGTCAGGGATCAATGTAGTGGAACAGCAAGCAGGATCTGGAGCCAGAAGGGATGTCAGCAAAGCAAGTCTTGAAGAGGATAACAGGAGATAGTTTCTGTGATGTTGACCAAGACAAAGGCAGAGATCCTCTGGACTGGATGGCTTAAGTAGGCAGGACTGATAAGCAGGATATCAGGACAGCTGAGTAACTGTGGAGAGATAGGAGCTGGCAATTAGCCGACAGCTGAGTGGCCAGCTCAGAGAAGGAAGGGTTGAGCCCAGCCCTGACAGTACCCCCTCCTCAATGACCCCCCCTCGGAGGACCACCAGGCTTGAGGGGAAAACGTCTATGGTGATCACGGAGGAGGACAGGGGCATGTACATCTGAGGATGAGACCCAAGAGCGTTCCTCCGGACCGTACCCATTCCAATGCACCAGGTACTGTATGCACCCACGGAAACTACGGGTGTCAACAATGGACTGTACTTCATACTCCTCATTGTTCTCAACCTGTACAGGGTGAGGATGTGGCAACCTCCGATGACAGCCAGACTCTGTCCCTAAACTGGTAGAAAGACACAGGCAGGCGTCTCCGGTCAGCATGGAGTCTGTACCTATCATTAGCATGTCGCAAAGCCTCCTGGACTTGTGCCCAAGTGGAACGAAGACCACGGAGATGCTCCTCTAACACAGGAATACTCAGCGGAACAAACAAGTCAGGCAACATAGAAGGTTGGAAACCATAATTCACCATAAACAGGGACAATCGGGAAGCAGAATTCAAGGTACTGTTGTGAGTAAACACTGCCCATGGTAATAGGTCTGACCAGTTGTTATGATGGTCAGAAATATAGCAACATAGGAATTGCTCCAAGGACTGTTTGGCTCGTTCTGCGGCCCCATTAGACTGCGGGTGATATGCAGAGGAGAAAGCAAGCTGAATTCCCAACTGTGCACAAAAGGCTCGCCAGAACCAGGACACAAACTGACTACACCTGTCTGAGACCATCACCTTGGGTAGTTCCTGGTAAGCAAAAGATCTCCCGAGCAAAAATGGAAACCAGTTCCTTATAAGTGGGCAACTTCTTAAGTGGAATACAATGACACATCTTTGAGAACCGGTCAACCACCATATGGATAACTGTGTTGCCCTAGGATTTGGGTGATTCCACAATGAAATCCATAGACAGTTAGGTCCAGGGCCTCTCTCCATTGGGTATGGGTTGTAGGAGTACAATAAACAAAATAAGTGCAGCACAAAAAAAATAAAAGGATAATGGATAGTCCAGTCATAAATTGGAAATAAAATAGTTCATTGGTAATGGGGAATAACTCTCTTCTGGGGACACTTATCCAGGCGATGTAATAAGAAGTAAGATTATGCTTACCAGATCCAGTTGACCCCTTAGTTATAGGGGGTCTAAAGCGGCATGAATGGATCCGTGGCAAACTGCTGGGCTAGCTGTCATCTGCGGAGATCCCCTCAGGTCTATGGTGTTGGGTAACGGGGGCGGAACTGCTTGAGCACCGTCACCCGCAGCCTTCTCTTGCTGACAGCTGTTCAGACGCGAACAGTCTGTCTCATTACCCAACACTGCCACATAGACTTTCATATGTAGTGGCGCTCTATTAGCGTCCTTTCCTTCTTTATCAATCAATTTGGAAACTTGGCTATTTATGGATCGCTCTTAGATGTTTCTTATTTCAGTTATTCTCTCTGGGGAAAATTGCTTCTCTGCTCTGCCTTTCCAATACGGATCCCTCTCTCCCATGGATATCGCTACGCTCTGAGAGAGAACATACAGCACATGACAGCCATCTCTGCAGTATATCAGCAGTATACCATAGACCTGAGGGGATCTCCGCAGATGACAGCTAGCCCAGCATTTTGCCATGGATCCATTCATGCCGCTTTAGACCCCCTATAACTAAGGGGTCAACTGGATCTGGTAAGCATAATCTTACTTCTTATTACATCGCCTGGATAAGTGTCCCCAGAAGAGAGTTATTCCCCATTACCAATGAACTATTTTATTTCCAATTTATGACTGGACTATCCATTATCCTTTTATTTTTTTGCGCTGCACTTATTTTGTTTATTGTATGTCACTGAGGTTGGTGTTATCCTCTTAGTGTTCAGCTTGCATTATTTTTAAAATTTGGTTTGCGCTTTATTTTATATGGGTTGTAGGAGGCCCACTGGAAGGTGTTGTGGAGTGTTACTCTGAGCACACACATGGAACAGGCAGCTATGAAGGCAGTTACATCAGCACGTAGACTAGGCCACCAGAATTGTTGGGAAATGGCCCAAAAAAGTTGATTCTTCCCAGGGTGGCCAGCAGCCTTGGGAGAATGGTAAGTCTGGAGCACGGCAGTACAGAGACTCTCTGAGACAAAGCAGCGGTCACAAGGTTTCTCAGGAGGAGCATGGACCTGAGCAGCAAGAATTTTGTCACCCAAAGGAGAAGTGAGACTGGTGCGAACTGTAGCCAGAATACGATCAGGAGGAATCACAGGAACCGAAACTGACTCCAACTTGGAAGTGGAGGAAAACTGTGGTGACAAGCCCTTACATTCTTAGTAGCGGGTAAAAATGAGACAATGTAATTGAAACTTGACAAAAAAAAAGCCCATCACGCCCTTTTGGGAGAGAGGCATTTAGCCTCAGGCAAGAATGTGAGATTCCTATGGTCAGTAAGAATGAGAACCGGCACAGTGGTACCTTTGAGGAGATGTCTCCATTCTTTCAGGGCTAAAATTTTCGCCAACAGCTCTCTGTCACCAATCTCGTAATTGCACTCCACAGGTGACAATTTCTTGGAAAAGTAGCCACAAAGATGCATAGCGCTCCCAGAGGTAGGACATTGAGACAGAAGGGAGTGCCAACACCAGTCTCAGAAGCATCAACCTCAATGATAAAAGGTAACTTAGGATCAGGATGTGTCAACACAGGAGCAAAAACAAAGGCAGCCTTGAGACTCTCAAAGGCCTTAACGGACTCTGGAGACCAACTCTGTGGGTTACCGTCCTTTCTGGTCATATCAGTCAGGGGCTTAATCAGAAACGAGAAGTTACGAATAAACTTCCGACAATAATTGGCAAAGCCCAGGAAACGCTGCAGAGGACGTTAAACCCACCTGTTGGGGCCACTGTAGGACTGCCGAAAGTTTCTCTGGGTCCATCGAAAAACCAGCAGTGGAAATGACATAACCCAGGAATTTACCCTGTTCACGATGGAACTCGCACTTCTCCAGTTTACAATAGAGATTGTTCTCTCTTCGTTTCTGAAGCACACGACAGACATCTGTGTGGTGGCTCTCCAGGGACTTGAAAATATGAGGATATGTTTGAGATAAACCACCACACATAACTGCAACAAATCTTGGAGGACATTGTTAATAAATTCCCGGAAAACTGCTAGGGCATTACAAAGGCCAAAAGGCATTACGAGGTACTCATAATGACCTGTTCTGGTATTAAATGCAGGTTTCCACTCATCAGCCTCCTTAATCCTCATGAAATTGTATGCCCCTCTCAAATCAAGCTTCGTGAAAACTGTTGAGGCAGTCAAATAACTCCGTAATCAACAGAATCGGATAGGCATTCTTAATCGTGAAACCATTGAGACCCCTATAATCAATACAAGGTCACAGTTCACCACTCTTCTTCTTCACAAAGAAGAAACCAGTACCAGCAGGAGTCAAGGATTTGCGGATGAAACCTAGAGAAAGTGCATCTGCAACATACTCCTCCATGGCCTTATCTTCCAAGACCGAAAAAGGGTAAACTCGGCCACGAGGGGGTATGGCACCAGGTTGAAGGTCAATTGCGCAATCATACGGCCGGTGTGGAGACAAACCACCAGCTTGACCTTTGTCAAAGACATCACTAAAACTGCGTACTCCTCCGGCAGGGAGGAGAGTGAAGAGGGGCACAGAACCTTGGCTACCTTCTGGAAGCATGTCTCACTGCATTGTAGTGACCAGGAGAGAACCTCAGCATGGAGCCAATCAAAAGAGGGGTTGTGCCTCTGTAACCAAGGATAACCAATAACCAGCGGAAACTTAGGTGAGGAAATAACTTGGAATTGGATTATCTCATGGTGAAGAACCCCTATGGCCATGGACAACAGAATCGTCTCATGAGTCACATGGGCAGGCTGCAGAGGTCTCCCGTTAAGAGCCTCAATGGCAAGTGGAGTATCATGCAACTGCAGCAGAATCGAGTGCTTCGATACAAAGGCAACATCAATGAACAGGCCTGCAGCCCCAGGGTCAATTAGAGCATGTATCCCAACGGACGACTCAGCCCTAGAAAGGGTGTCCGAAACCAGGGGCTTATCCTTCTGGATAACTGGGGATGAAACAACGCCACCTAAGGTCTGTCAAGGTTCGGGCGTTCACTGGACAGGTAGGACAAGACTTCAAAAAGTGACCTGCCTGACCACAATAAAGGCGCAATCTCCTCCTAAAGGTTCTCTCATCTGCAGATAGACGCGTGAAACCCAAGTGCATGGGTTCACCTTCACTGACCGACTCGGTACCTGGAGGCATGGTAGGTGAGGGAGGCATGGGTGGGACTGCAAAGCTTGGAGACTAACATACAGGAGGCTTCTGCAAGCACTCCCTAAAAGAGAGTCTTTCTCTGAGTCTGGAGTCAATGAGGATGGCAAACGTGATCAACTTCTCCAGCTCAGTTGGTATATCTCGGGCTGCTATCTCATCCTTGATGGTATCCGAGAGACCATGAGAAAAAGCAGCCACGAGGGCCTCATTGTTCTACGCAACCTCTGCTGCCAGAGTACGGAATTCAATGGCGTAGTCAACAACAGTTCTCATACTGTGGATGGACATTAGACACTTGGCAGCAGAAGTGGAGCGTGCAGGAACGTAAAATATCCTTTTAAATGAAGCCACAAACTCAGGGTAGCTCAAGACAACAGGTTTCTGTGTCTCCCATAGAGGGTTTGCCCAGGCCAAGGCTCTCTCAGAAAGCAAAGATATCATGAATAGGGATGAGCTTCGTGTTCGAGTCGAACCCATGTTCGACTCGAACATCGGCTGTTCGACCGTCCGTCGAATTGCGAACGATATGGGCCGTTCGCGCCAAATTCGTGTGGCGCGTCACGGCCCATAATTCACTGCGGCATCGCAGTGCATTGCTGGCTGATGATTGGCCAAGCATGCACTATGACCCGCATGCTTGGCCAATCACAGCGCCGTCAGTAGAGAGAGCTGTAATTGGCCAAAGCCAGGGTGGCTTTGGCCAATTATGGCTCAGGGGATTTAGTACACACCCCACACTATATAAGGCCGCCTGCACGGCGGCCCTGTGTAGTGTGTGTTCCGGTGTGCTGAGAGATAGAGAGAGAGAGAGACAGTGTCATTTGATTTGAGTTAGATAGATTAGGCAGAACAGTCAGTCAGTTAGCTGCACTTACAGTGTATTGTGTATATATATGCATCCCAGGTGTTGCATATATATATATACACTGTATTCAGTTTAGCTAGATCCGTTCCTGTTATCTTCTATCTAGACTATTTAGTGCAGTGTGTCCTGCTCACAGTGTTCAGCTAGATCCGTTCCTGCTATTTACATTCAGTGCAGTGCGTCCTGCTCACAGTGTTCAGCTAGATCCGTTCCTGCTATTTACATTCAGTGCAGTGCGTCCTGCTCACAGTGTTCAGCTAGATCCGTTCCTGCTATTTACATTCAGTGCAGTGCGTCCTGCTCACAGTGTTCAGCTAGATCCGTTCCTGCTATTTACATTCAGTGCAGTGCGTCCTGCTCACAGTGTTCAGCTAGATCCGTTCCTGCTATTTACATTCAGTGCAGTGCGTCCTGCTCACAGTGTTCAGCTAGATCCGTTCCTGCTATTTACATTCAGTGCAGTGCGTCCTGCTCACAGTGTTCAGCTAGATCCGTTCCTGCTATTTACATTCAGTGCAGTGCGTCCTGCTCACAGTGTTCAGCTAGATCCGTTCCTGCTATTTACATTCAGTGCAGTGCGTCCTGCTCACAGTGTTCAGCTAGATCCGTTCCTGGTATTTACATTTAGTGCAGTGCGTCCTGCTCACAGTGTTCAGCTAGATCCGTTCCTGCTATTTACATTCAGTGCAGTGCGTCCTGCTCACAGTGTTCAGCTAGATCCGTTCCTGCTATATACATTTAGTGCAGTACGTCCTGCTCACAGTGTTCAGCTAGATCCGTTCCTGCTATTTACATTCAGTGCAGTGCGTCCTGCTCACAGTGTTCAGCTAGATCCGTTCCTGGTATTTACATTTAGTGCAGTGCGTCCTGCTCACAGTGTTCAGCTAGATCCGTTCCTGCTATTTACATTCAGTACAGTGCGTCCTGCTCACAGTGTTCAGCTAGATCCGTTCCTGCTATTTACATTCAGTGCAGTGCGTCCTGCTCACAGTGTTCAGCTAGATCCGTTCCTGTTATCTTCCTACTGACAGGCAGGCTTGTCTGGTTACAGTATATAAAGCTACCTGAAGAAAATTACAGGTGTTCTTTTTGATCCTATTAGTACCACGGTCAGGCAGCTAGACTATTTACATTTAGTACAGTGTGTCCTGCTCACAGTGTTCAGCTAGATCCGTTCCTGTTATCTTCCTACTGACAGGCAGGCTTGTCTGGTTACAGTATATAAAGCTACCTGAAGAAAATTACAGGTGTTCTTTTTGATCCTATTAGTACCACGGTCAGGCAGCTAGACTATTTACATTTAGTACAGTGTGTCCTGCTCACAGTGTTCAGCTAGATCCGTTCCTGTTATCTTCCTACTGACAGGCAGGCTTGTCTGGTTACAGTATATAAAGCTACCTTAAGAAAATTACAGGTGTTCTTTTTGATCCTATTAGTACCACGGTCAGGCAGCTAGACTATTTACATTTAGTACAGTGCGTCCTGCTCACAGTGTTCAGCTAGATCCGTTCCTGCTATATACATTTAGTGCAGTACGTCCTGCTCACAGTGTTCAGCTAGATCCGTTCCTGTTATCTTCCTACTGACAGGCAGGCTTGTCTGGTTACAGTATATAAAGCTACCTGAAGAAAATTACAGGTGTTCTATCCCAGCTTAGTGCAGCTACAGGCCATTAGTATGTCTGGAAGGCCAAGAAGGAGAGGCAGACAGTCACAAGCCAATAAGAGAGGGCAAGCAGGCTCTGTGTCTAGTGCTGGTCGTGGAGACGGTGCATCCTCATCAGCACGTGGCCATGGGACACGCTTGGCCTTTTTTTCGGCAGCTGGCCGTGTTGAGCCGCAACATGCGGAAGACTTGGTCGAGTGGATGACCAAGCCGTCCTCATCCTCCTCATCCTCTCTCACCCATGCCCAGGGTGCTTTGTCTGGCAAAGCAGCGGCCTCTTCCCTCAGCTCAATGTCATCAGTGACTCCTTCCCTAGCTCCACCATGTCCTCATGAGGATTCCCTCGAACTGTTTGACCACAGTGTTGGGTACATGCTCCAGGAGGATGCCCAGCGTTTGGAAGGCTCTGATGATGATACTGAGCTCAATGAAGGCAGTAACATGAGCACGGACAGAGGGGGTGCCCAAGAAGGACAGCAATCTGGCAGTCATGCTCCCCCTGCTGCAGCATACTGCCAGGTTTGCTCCAGTGATGAGGAGGGAGGGGATGATGAGGTCACTGACTCAACGTGGGTGCCTGATAGGAGAGAGGAGGAGGAGGAGGAGGAGGAGGTGGCACATCACCAACTAGGCAGGATGCCCTCCAGGGGCCAGCCTAAGGGCAGCACATTGACTGCATCACACCCCAAAGCTCCACATGTGCAGGGCGCTGCAGTCTCTGCGCGTTATTCAAAAAGTTCTTTGGTGTGGGCCTTTTTTGAGACGAGTGCATCAGATCGCACCGCTGCTATTTGCAACATATGTCTCAAGCGTATCTCGCGTGGCCAAAACATCTCCCGCTTGGGTACCACATGCTTGACCAGACATATGTTGACCTGCCATGCAGTTCGTTGGCAAGCGTATCTGAAAGACCCACACCAAAGAACAAAGAGGATCTCTCCTTGCTCCTCATCAGCTGAGATTTCCAACCCCACTAGACCTTCAGTCCTCTCTGAGACCTGCAGTGAGAGGAATGAAGGTGTAGAATTAGGTGTGTCACAGCCAAGTACTTGTGGGCAATCTGCTTTTGGTACACCGACGTCAGATTGTACCAGGCAAATTTCCCTGCCCCAGCTGCTGCACCGCCGAAAGAAGTTTGCTCCCAGCCATCCACATGCCCAGCGGTTGAATGCTAGCTTGGCAAAATTGCTAGCACTTCAACTGCTGCCTTTTCAGTTGGTAGACTCTGCCCCCTTCCGTGAGTTTGTGGAATGTGCGGTTCCTCAGTGGCAGGTACCCAAACGCCACTTTTTCTCACGGAAGGCGATTCCGGCTCTCTACCGGCATGTGGAAGGCAATGTCCATGCCTCGCTGGACAGGGCGGTCAGCGGTAAGGTGCATATTACCGCTGACTCATGGTCCAGCAGGCATGGACAGGGACGTTACTTAAGTTTCACGGCGCATTGGGTGACTCTGCTGGCAGCTGGGAAGGATGCAGGACAAGGTGCAGTAGTGTTGGAGGTTGTTCCGCCACCACGCCTCCAAAATGCTGATTGTGACACACCTCTCTCCTCCACCCCCTCCTCTTCTTCTTCCTCCATGGCCTCTTCCTCGGAACCAGCGGTGCTCCGTAGGCGTTCAAGGGGCTACGCAAGTACGCAGGCCAAAAGATGCCATGCGGTGCTTGAGCTGGTGTGCTTGGGGGACAGGAGCCACACTGGGGCAGAGGTTCTGTCAGCTCTGCAGGGGCAGGTTCAGAGGTGGTTGACGCCACGCCAACTTAAGGCAGGAATGGTGGTTTGCGACAATGGCACCAACCTCCTCTCTGCCCTCCGACAGGGACAACTGACCCATGTGCCCTGTTTGGCTCACGTCCTTAACTTGGTGGTGCAGCGGTTCTTGGGCAGGTACCCGGGCTTACAGGATGTCCTGAGGCAGGCCAGGAAAGTCTCTGTGCATTTCCGCCGGTCATATAATGCCAGTGCTCGGCTGACGGACCTCCAAAAGGAGTTTAACCTGCCCAAGAACCGCCTAATCTGTGACATGCCCACCAGGTGGAACTCGACGTTGGCCATGCTGCAGCGGCTGCACACGCAGCAGAGGGCCATCAATGAGTACCTGTGCGACTATGGCACCAGGACAGGGTCAGGGGACCTTGGTTTTTTTTCCCCACGCCAGTGGGCCATGATCAGGGATGCATGCACTGTCCTGTCACCATTCGAGGAGGCCACGAGGATGGTGAGCACTGACAGTGCATGCATCAGTGACACTGTCCCCCTTGTCCACCTGTTGGAGCACACGCTGCGTGGAATAATGGACAGGGCACTTGAGGCAGAACAGAGGCAGGAAGAGGAGGACTTCCTTAGCTCTCAAGGCCCCCTTTATCCAGACAGTGTTCCTGCGTGCCCGCCAATCACACAGGAAGAGGACGAGGAGGAGGAGGAGGAGGAGGAGGAGGAGGAAGATTGTGTCAGTATGGAGGTGGAGCCTGGCACTCAGCATCAGCAGTCTTTAAGGGATCAGTCCCAAGGAACACATGGACTTGTACGTGGCTGGGAGGAGGTGGCTGCGGACGTTGTTGTCCTTAGTGACCCAGAGGACTCCGGACCGAATGCCTCAGCAAACCTACGCTGCATGGCCTCCCTGATCCTGCAAAGCCTGCGTAAGGATCCTCGTATTCGTGGTATCAAGGAGAAGGACCAATACTGGCTGGCAACCCTCCTTGATCCACGTTACAAGGGTAAGGTTGCGGACCTTATCTTGCCATCGCAGAGGGAGCAGAGGATGAAACATCTTCGGGAGGCCTTGCAGAAAGGTCTGTGCAACGCGTTCCCAGAGACTGGGAGGTTACAAACTCCTGTTTCTGGACAACGTGTTGCTGAGGCTTCGGTCAGTCAAAGAAGGAGCGGTGGAGAAGGTGGCCGTCTGACCGATGCGTTCAGACAATTTTTTGGTCCGCAGCCCCAAGGTATGATCGGTTCCAGCAACCATCGCCAGCGTCTGTTTTACATGGTGCAGGAATACCTAGGGGCAAGATCAGACTTGGACACCTTTCCCACCGAAAATCCTCTGGGTTACTGGGTCTTGAGGATGGATCACTGGCCAGAGCTTGCACAGTATGCAATTGAGCTACTGGCCTGTCCTGCATCCAGCGTTCTTTCGGAACGTACATTCAGTGCTGCTGGAGGCGTGGTAACCGATCACAGGGTGCGTCTGTCCACTGACTCGGTCGATCGGCTGACCTTCATAAAAATGAATCAGTCTTGGATCACCACCAGCTACCAAGCACCTGATGCTGATGTAACTGAATAATTTTTTTCAGATCCCTTCAAAGACTGCCTATGCTGATGCTGAGTGATTATCCCTGAGTAATTATCCTCTTCCTCCTCAATCATCACGCTGATAGCTTGTAAGAACATTTTTGGTTCTGGGCGCCACCACCAGTGCCTAAGGCCCAATTTTTCTGCCCCTGTCTAACAGGGGCGTGAAATTACAATTTTTGATGCAATACTTTGCAGCAGGGCTCGTTCCTGCGTTCCAACTAGAGTGTCTGTGAGGGGTTGCAGTGTTGTGGCACCAGCACCAGTGCCTAAGGCCCAATTTTTCTGCCCCTGTCTAACAGGGGCGTGAAATTACAATTTTTGATGCAATACTTTGCAGCAGGGCTCGTTCCTGCGTTCCAACTAGAGTGTCTGTGAGGGGTTGCAGTGTTGTGGCACCAGCACCAGTGCCTAAGGCCCAATTTTTCTGCCCCTGTCTAACAGGGGCGTGAAATTACAATTTTTGATGCAATACTTTGCAGCAGGGCTCGTTCCTGCATTCCAACTAGAGTGTCTGTGAGGGGTTGCAGTGTTGTGGCACCAGCACCAGTGCCTAAGGCCCAATTTTTCTGCCCCTGTCTGACAGGGGCGTGTAATTACAATTTTTGATGCAATACTTTGCAGCAGTGCTCGTTCCTGCGTTCCAACTAGAGTGTCTGTGAGGGGTTGCAGTGTTGTGGCACCAGCACCAGTGCCTAAGGCCCAATTTTTCTGCCCCTGTCTAACAGGGGCGTGTAATTACAATTTTTGATGCAATACTTTGCAGCAGGGCTCGTTCCTGCGTTCCAACTAGAGTGTCTGTGAGGGGTTGCAGTGTTGTGGCACCAGCACCAGTGCCTAAGGCCTAATTTTTCAGCTCCTGTTCAACAGGGGCATGTAATTACAATTCTTGATCTAATATTTCACAGCAGGGCCCTGTGAGGGCTTACAGTGTTTTGGCCACAGCAACACCTAAGGCCCAAATTTCTGCTGAGTATATAGGGCAGGACCCTACTTTCAAACATCTAACTTACAAACGACTCCTACTTGCAAACGGAAGGAGACAACAGGAAGTGAGATGAAATCTACCCATAGGAAGGGAAATTCTCTCATGTAAGAGTTAATATGGGAAAACAATTTCTCCTTTCCACTGATGCTTTCCAATCCTTGTTCCACAAAAAAACCCAAATTTTCAAAAAACATTTTTCATTGGGACAAAAAAGTGAGGTGAAATCTTCTGAAGAGGAGGAAAGACGCAAAACAAATGTCACAGGGGTGATAACCCTTCCCTATGTTTACCAAAAAGCTTAGAAAAGATTTTTTGGTTGGAGCTAAACACATTAAAAATGTTCAAAATTACAAACAGATTCTACTTAACCACTTGACGACCGCCTCACGCCGATGTACGTCGGCAAAGTGGCACGGACAGGCAAAATCACGTACAGTGTACGTGATTTGCCTTCCGCGGGTGGGGGGTCCGATCGGACCCCCCCCCGGTGCCCGAGGCGGTCGTCTTTTGTCCCCCGGCGATCGGTGATGAGGGGGAGACCATCCGTTCGTGGCCCCCCCCTCGCGATCGCCGCCGGCCAATGAGAATCTTCCTTTGCTGCTGTATGCTAAACAGCAGCAAAGGAAATGATGTCATCTCCCCTCGGGTCGGTATTTTCCGTTCCGGCCCGAGGAGAGAAGACATCAATGTGAGTGCACCAACACACACACACACAGTAGAACATGCCAGGCACACAAAACACCCCGATCCCCCCCCCGATCGCCCCCCGATCCCCCCCCAATCACCCCCCCCCCCTGTCACAAACTGACACCAGCAGTTTTTTTTTTTTTTTTTTTTTTTTTTTTCTGATTACTGCATGGTGTCAGTTTGTGACAGTTACAGTGTTAGCACAGTTACTGTTACCCCCCTGTAGGTCTAGGGTACCCCCCTAACCCCCCCTAATAAAGTTTTAACCCCTTGATCACCCCCCCTCACCAGTGTCACTAAGCGATCATTTTTCTGATCGCTGTATTAGTGTCGCTGGTGACGCTAGTTAGTGAGGTAAATATTTAGGTTCGCCGTCAGCGTTTTATAGTGTCAGGGACCCCCATATACTATCTGATAAATGTTTTAACCCCTTGATTGCCCCCTAGTTAACCCTTTCACCACTGATCACCGTATAACCGTTACGGTTGACGCTGGTTAGTTTGTTTATTTTTTATAGTGTCAGGGCACCCGCCGTTTATTACCGAATAAAGGTTTAGCCCCCCGATCGCCCGGCGGTGATATGCGTCGCCCCAGGCAGCGTCAGATTAGCGCCAGTACCGCTAACACCCACGCACGCAGCATGCGCCTCCCTTAGTGGTATAGTATCTGATCGGATCAATATCTGATCCGATCAGATACTATACTAGCGTCCCCAGCAGTTTAGGGTTCCCAAAAACGCAGTGTTAGCGGGATCAGCCCAGATACCTGCTAGCACCTGCGTTTTGCGCCTCCGCCCAGCCCACCCAAGTGCAGTATCGATCGATCACTGTCACTTACAAGGCACTAAACGCATAACTGCAGCGTTCGCAGAGTCAGGCCTGATCCCTGCGATCGCTAACAGTTTTTTTGGTAGCATTTTGGTGAACTGGCAAGCACCAGCCCCAGGCGTCAGGTTAGCGCCAGTACCGCTAACACCCACGCACGCAGCATACGCCTCCCTTAGTGGTATAGTATCTGAACGGATCAATATCTGATCCGATCAGATCTATACTAGCGTCCCCAGCAGTTTAGGGTTCCCAAAAACGCAGTGTTAGCGGGATCAGCCCAGATACCTGCTAGCACCTGCGTTTTGCGCCTCCGCCCGGCCCAGCCCACCCAAGTGCAGTATCGATCGATCACTGACACTTACAAAACACTAAACGCATAACTGCAGCGTTCACAGAGTCATGCCTGATCCCTGCGATCGCTAACAGTTTTTTTGGTAGTATTTTGGTGAACTGGCAAGCACCAGCCCCAGGCAGCGTCAGATTAGCGCCAGTACCGCTAACACCCACGCACGCACCGTACACCACCCTTAGTGGTATAGTATCTGATCGCATCAATATCTGATCCGATCAGATCTATACTAGCGTCACCAGCAGTTTAGGGTTCCCAAAAACGCAGTGTTAGCGGGATCAGCCCAGATACCTGCTAGCACCTGCGTTTTGCCCCTCCGCCCGGCCCAGCCCAGCCCACCCAAGTGCAGTATCGATCGATCACTGTCACTTACAAAACACTAAAAGCATAACTGCAGCGTTCGCAGAGTCAGGCCTGATCCCTGCGATCGCTAACAGTTTTTTGGTAGCGTTTTGGTGAACTGGCAAGCGCCAGCGGCCTAGTACACCCCGGTCGTAGTCAAACCAGCACTGCAGTAACACTTGGTGACGTGGCGAGTCCCATAAGTGCAGTTCAAGCTGGCGAGATGGCAAGCACAAGTAGTGTCCCGCTGCCACCAGAAAGACAAACACAGGCCCGTCGTGCCCATAATGCCCTTCCTGCTGCTTTCGCCAATCCTAATTGGGAACCCACCGCTTCTGCAGCGCCCGTACTTCCCCCATTCACATCCCCAACCAAATGCAGTCGGCTGCATGAGAGGCATTTTTATGTCCTCCCGAGTACCCCTACCCAGCGAACGCCCCCAAAAAGATGTTGTGTCTGCAGCTAGCGCGGATATAGGCGTGACACCCGCTATTATTGTCCCTCCTGTCCTGACAATCCTGGTCTTTGCATTGGTGAATGTTTTGAACGCTACCATTCACTAGTTGAGTATTAGCGTAGGGTACAGCATTGCACAGACTAGGCGCACTTTCACAGGGTCTCCCAAAATGCCATCGCATTTTGAGAGACCCGAACCTGGAACCGGGTACCGTTATAAAAGTTAGTTACAAAAAAAGTGTAAAAAAAAAAAAAATATGAAATAAAAAAAAATAGTTGTTTTATTGTTCTCTCTCTCTCTATTCTCTCTCTCTATTGTTCTGCTCTTTTTTACTGTATTCTATTCTGCAATGTTTTATTGTTATTGTTATTATGTTTTATCATGTTTGTTTTTCAGGTGTGTAATTATTTACACTTTACTGTGCTTTATGTGCTTTTGAGTGGTTATACCAGAATGATGCCTGCAGGTTTAGGTATCATCTTGGTATCATTCTTTTCAGCCAGCGGTCGGCTTTCATGTAAAAGCAATCCTAGCGGCTAATTAGCCTCTAGACTGCTTTTACAAGCCGTGGGAGGGAATGCCCCCCCCCCCACCGTCTTCCGTGTTTTTCTCTGGCTCTCCTGTCTCAACAGGGAACCTGAGAATGCAGCCGGTGATTCAGCCAGCTGACCATAGAGCTGATCAGAGACCAGAGTGGCTCCAAACATCTCTATGGCCTAAGAAACTGGAAGCTACGAGTATTTCATGACTTAGATTTCGCCGGATGTAAATAGCGCCATTGGGAAATTGGGGAAGCATTTTATCACACCGATCTTGGTGTGGTCAGATGCTTTGAGGGCAGAGGAGAGATCTAGGGTCTAATAGACCACAATTTTTTCAAAAAAGAGTACCTGTCACTACCTATTGCTATCATAGGGGATATTTACATTCCCCGAGATAACAATAAAAATGATTAAAAAAAAAAATATGAAAGGAACAGTTTAAAAGTAAGATTAAAAAAGCAAAAAAATAATAAAGAAAAAAAAAAAAAAAAAAAAAAAACACCCCTGTCGCCCCCTGCTCTCGCGCTAAGGCGAACGCAAGCGGCGGTCTGTCGTCAAACGTAAACAGCAATTGCACCATGCATGTGAGGTATCACCGCGAAGGCCAGATCGAGTGCAGTAATTTTTCCAGTAGACCTCCTCTGTAAATCTAAAGTGGTAACCTGTAAAGGCTTTTGAAGGCTTTTAAACATGTATTTATTTTGTTGCCACTGCACGTTTGTGCGCAATTTTAAAGCATGTCATGTTTGGTATCCATGTACTCGGCCTAAGATCATCTTTTTTATTTCATCAAACATTTGGGCAATATAGCGTGTTTTAGTGCATTAAAATTAAAAAAAGTGTGTTTTTTCCCCAAAAAATGCGTTTGAAAAATCGCTGCGCAATTACTGTGTGAAAAAAAAAAATGAAACACCCACCATTTTAATCTGTAGGGCATTTGCTTTAAAAAAATATATAATGTTTGGGGGTTCAAAGTAATTTTTTTGCAAAAAAAAAAAACTTTTTCATGTAAACAATAAGTGTCAGAAAGGGCTTTGTCTTCAAGTGGTTAGAAGAGTGGGTGATGTGTGACATAAGCTTCTAAATGTTGTGCATAAAATGCCAGGACAGTTCAAAACCCCCCCAAATGACCCCATTTTGGAAAGTAGACACCCCAAGCTATTTGCTGAGAGGCATGTCGAGTCCATGGAATATTTTATATTGCGACACAAGTTGCGGGAAAGAGACAAATTTTTTTTTTTTTTTTTGCACAAAGTTGTCACTAAATGATATATTGCTCAAACATGCCATGGAAATATGTGAAATTACACCCCAAAATACATTCTGCTGCTTCTCCTGAGTACGGGGATACCACATGCGTGAGACTTTTTGGGAGCCTAGCCGCGTACGGGACCCCGAAAACCAGGCACCGCCTTCAGGCTTTCTAAGGGCGTGAATTTTTGATTTCACTCTTCACTGCCTATCACAGTTTCGGAGGCCATGGAATGCCCAGGTGGCACAAAACCCCCCCAAATGACCCCATTTTGGAAAGTAGACACCCCAAGCTATTTGCTGAGAGGTATAGTGAGTATTTTGCAGACCTCACTTTTTGTCACAAAGTTTTGAAAATTGAAAAAAGAAAAAAAAAAATGTTTTTTCTTGTCTTTCTTCATTTTCAAAAACAAATGAGAGCTGCAAAATACTCACCATGCCTTTCAGCAAATAGCTTGGGGTGTCTACTTTCCAAAATGGGGTCATTTGGGGGGGTTTTGTGCCACCTGGGCATTCCATGGCCTCCGAAACTGTGATAGGCAGTAAAGAGTGAAATCAAAAATTTTCACCCTTAGAAATCCTGAAGGCAGTGATTGGTTTTCGGGGTCCAGTACGCGGCTAGGCTCCCAAAAAGTCCCACACATGTGGTATCCCCATACTCAGGAGAAGCAGCTAAATGTATTTTGGGGTGCAATTCCACATATGCCCATGGCCTGTGTGAGCAATATATCATTTAGTGACAACTTTATGAAAAAAAAAAAAATAAAAAAATAAAAGTGTCACTTTCCCGCAACTTGTGTCAAAATATAAAATATTCCATGGACTCAATATGCCTCTCAGCAAATAGCTTGGGGTGTCTACTTTCCAAAATGGGGTCATTTTGGGGGGTTTTGTGCCATCTTGGCATTCCATGGCCTCCGAAACTGTGATAGGCAGTGAAGAGTGAAAGCAAAAATTTACACCCTTAGAAATCCTGAAGGCGGTGATTGGTTTTCGGGGCCCCGTACGCGGCTAGGCTCCCAAAAAGTCCCACACATGTGGTATCCCCATACTCAGGAGAAGCAGCTAAATGTATTTTGGGGTGCAATTCCACATAGGCCCATGGCCTGTGTGAGCAATATATCATTTAGTGACCACTTTTTGTAAATATTTTTTTTTTTTTTTTTTTTTGTCATTTTTCAATCACTTGGGACAAAAAAAATAAATATTCAATGGGTTCAACATGCCTCTCAGCAATTTCCTTGGGGTGTCTACTTTCCAAAATGGGGTCATTTGGGGGGCTTTTGTACTGCCCTGCCATTTTAGCACCTCAAGAAATGACATAGGCAGTCATAAACTAAAAGCTGTGTAAATTCCAGAAAATGTACCCTAGTTTGTAGACGCTATAACTTTTGCGCAAACCAATAAATATACGCTTATTGACATTTTTTTTACCAAAGACATGTGGCCGAATACATTTTGGCCTAAATGTATGACTAAAATTTAGTTTATTGGATTTTTTTTAGAACAAAAAGTAGAAAATATCATTTTTTTTCAAAATTTTCGGTCTTTTTCCGTTTATAGCGCAAAAAATAAAAACCGCAGAGGTGATCAAATACCATCAAAAGAAAGCTCTATTTGTGGGAAGAAAAGGACGCAAATTTCGTTTGGGTACAGCATTGCATGACCGCGCAATTAGCAGTTAAAGCGACGCAGTGCCAAATTGGAAAAAGACCTCTGGTCCTTAGGCAGCATAAAGGTCCGGGGCTCAAGTGGTTAACAACAAACCTACAGTCCCTGTCTTGTTTGCACCGCCTGTATACTGCTGTTCAGAGTATATAGGGACCTTTCCTTATTTTAATTTGGGTGCGGGGTTCCCCTTAATATCCATACAAGACCCAAAGGGCCTGGTAATGGACTGGGGGGTACCCATGCCGTTTGTCTCACTGATTTTCATCCATATTGCCAGGACCCGACATGACATTAAACCCGCAAGCAGTTTTAAATGAGATTTTTTCCTTTAAAAATGACATTTGGTGCAGGGACTGTTCTAAACATGGGAAACACGCGTCACTTTACAGGCATACTATAGACACCCCCCAGGTACGATATTTAAAGGAATATTTCACTTTTTTTTTTTTACTTTAAGCATCATTAAAATCACTGCTCCCGAAAAAACGGCCGTTTTTAAAAGTTTTTTTTGCATTGATACATGTCCCCTGGGGTAGGACCCGGGTCCCCAAACCCTTTTTAGGACAATACCATGCAAATTAGCCTTTAAAATGAGCACTTTTGATTTCGAACGTTCGAGTCCCATAGACGTCAATGGGGTTCTAACGTTCGTGCGAACTTGCGGTCCGTTCGCGGGTTCTGGTGCGAACCGAACCGGGGGGTGTTCGGCTCATCCCTAATCATGAAACCTCCTTTGCTTCTGTCCGTGGGAAACTCCTAGGGCAGCATCTCAAAGTATATCTCAACCTGGTTGAGAAACCCTCTACATTGGACTGGATCACCCCAAAATCCCTGGGGAAGCGGAGCAGAACCAGACATACCTCTTATAGAGGTAATACTCGAGGCGGGTGCCTGCACAGAGACTGGAGCAGCAGCAGGGTCGGCCTGCAACATTGGTTGTACCGGGGTGGCCACAGTGGCAGATTCCAGGTGAGCCATGTGACTCAGGAGTGTTTGTAACGCCATTGCAAACTGATTCATGCGGTGATCCAGTTCATCCAATCTGGAAAAAATATTACCAACAAGTGGATTGACTGCATCTTCTTAATTCATGGCCTTCACCTACTGTCAGAAACCATGATATCAGGCCGAGACAGAAGTACAGTTAAATCACACTTGTCTAATAATAAAAGTAAAAAGGACAAACGTAGTCAAAACATAGACAAAGTTCAGTAACCGGAACGGATAGTCAGCCAAGCCAGAAGTCAGGGATCAATGTAGTGGAACAGCAAGCAGGATCTGGAGCCAGAAAGGATGTCAGCAAAGCAAGTCTTGAACAGGATCGCAGGAGATAGTTTCTGTGATGTTGACCAAGGCGAAGGCAGGGATCCTCTGGACTGGGCAGCTTAAGTAGGCAGGTCTGATGAGCAGGATAGCATCAACAGCTGAGTAACTGCGGAGAGATAGGAGCTGGCAATTATCTGACATTTGAGCAGCCAGCTCAGAGAAGGAAGGGCTGAGCCCAGCCCTGACACAAATGGACTTTGGATGCCTAAATTACAGGAAAATTACAGTTGTGGCTGCTTTACTTCTGTTTGGTATAGATGAAGGGAATCCCTAGACATTTACAGACTCTTACTCTAGATGAAGGTCTGATGTAGATGGTAATGGGGGACCCTCATATATACACAAAAAAGTGTAGGGTCTCGCCTAGAAAACATACCAGACCCATATCCTTGGTCAGGGACTGGCATGATTTTCAAAGATTAGAAAAAATGAGTGTGGGGCCGCCAAGATCCATCAGAGCATGTAGCCTAGCAGGTCAGGCAAGGAGGGGGGGGTTTGAGCATCACCCCCTGAACAATTTCAGGCCACATGCCCTTGACATGGGGGGGGGGTATCCCTGGCAAAGCACATTGTCACCATGTTGATGAGAACAAGGGCCTCTTCTCCACAACCCTGGTCCTGTGGTTGTGGGGGTCTATGGGCAGGAGACTTATCAGAATCTGTAATTCCCCAACAAGGAGAACCCATTTACTGTACCCAGGTACATAGTACCCCTACTCAGTCACACACAATAAAAATAAACAGTAAGTCCTTAACAGCATTTTTTCTGGTTAGTTTATTGGCAGAGAATATATCACCTGCAGAAATTGGATTTGTAACACAATGGCATCCTGGATGCACCACTGTTATCAGCTAAGGTAATTAGCAATATGAGATACTTTTGTTTGGCAGAGAGTAAATAGGTGGTTCTCTCTGGTAGTTCTGCCACCCTAGATCTATGTTGCTTGGCAAGAAAATGCAAACTATGCCCTAGCCACAAGGCATGATAAATAACCTTAAGAAAGTGACACTGGGCAGAAAGTTATCAAAGGCTCAAGAATCTCTTCACCTCAAGGACCAGGACCAGTTCACCTTCCTTTAGTAACAAGATGTGGTATTTGTTATTACCTGGTGCTGTCCTATCAGTGACAATTAAATCAGCCAAGAATTGGCTGTACACACTTCCTGTCATTAACTAAAAAATATACTGCCTATTTCCTTAACCCCCCTGGCGGTATTCCCGAGTCTGGCTCGGGGTGAGTACCAGAAGCCGTAACCCCGAGCCAGACTCGGGATCGCATCGCTGGATCCTGGAAGACGTGACTTACCTTGTCTCCGGGATCCTGCGATGTTCTCCCGCTGTGTTCGGCGGCCGGATCTTCCGCCCGATGCACTGTGTGCCCTGGCTTCCGTTCCCTGCGAGCGTAGCGACGCAGGGGGTGGAACCGGCAGCAAATTCAAAATGTAAAAAGCACAAACACACTGACACATAGTAATCCTATTGGATTACATTACTAAATAAAATAAAATAAAATAAAATTGACCTCAGATTGCCCCCCAGTGCTTTGTCCAGTGCCCCTGCCTGCAGTTTTACTGTACTTTCTGTATGGAAACTGCAGAGCGACCATGGCATCAAAAAAGCGCGCTTCAACCTCAAAAGCGGCATATGACCTGCTGGAAAACAGCGACAGCGAGACAGAATCGCTTGCAGAAGTGATTGATAGCGATTCATGGGGAAGTTCGTCATCAGGCACAGAAAGCGATTTCAGCGATGATCCTGCGACTGTGCCCAGCGATGTGCGGACTTGGTGCTCGATTGATTGCTGTACGGAGCACACAGCGCCCCCAAGATTCCCATTTACCGGAGCGCCTGGTATCAAAGTGGAGGTTGAAGATGACAGCCCCTTGGGATACCTCCAACTCTTTTTGACTGATAAAGTCATAGAAAGAATTGTTACAGAGACCAATCGGTACCAGGAGCAACAAGCTGCTATACAGAGGCGGCTCTAGGCTTTGTGAGGCCTTAGGCATAACTTAGACATGAGGCCCCACTCACGTCCATAAGGGAAAAAATAATTCAAGCAATAAAATTGAATTGCATTAAGAGTACTGGTGTCAGTGCTGGCATGCTCTCAGTACTGGTGTCTGGGCACTCCATCTCAGTGCAGTGTGCTCTATCTCGGTGCTGGTGTCAGTGCTCTGTCTCTCTCGGTGCTGGTGTCAGTGCTCTGTCTCTCTCGGTGCTGGTGTCAGTGCTCTGTCTCTCTCGGTGCTGGTGTCAGTGCTCTGTCTCTCTCGGTGCTGGTGTCAGTGCTCTGTCTCTCTCGGTGCTGGTGTCAGTGCTCTGTCTCTCTCGGTGCTGGTGTCAGTGCTCTGTCTCTCTCGGTGCTGGTGTCAGTGCTCTGGCTCTCTCGGTGCTGGTGTCAGTGCTCTGTCTCTCTCGGTGCTGGTGTCAGTGCTCTGTCTCTCTCGGTGCTGGTGTCCGTGCTCTGTCTCTCTCGGTGCTGGTGTCCGTGCTCTGTCTCTCTCGGTGCTGGTGTCAGTGCTCTGTCTCTCTGTGCTGGTGTCCGTGCTCTGTCTCTCTCGGTGCTGGTGTCAGTGCTCTGTCTCTCTCAATGCTGGTGTCAGTGCTGTCTCTCTCAATGCTGGTGTCAGTGCTGTCTCTCTCAATGCTGGTGTCAGTGCTCTGTCTCTCTCAATGCTGGTGTCAGTGCTCTGTCTCTCGGTGATGGTGTCAGTGCTCTGTCTCTCGGTGATGGTGTCAGTGCTCTGTCTCTCGGTGATGGTGTCAATGCTCTGTCTCTCGGTGATGGTGTCAGTGCTCTGTCTCTCTCGGTGATGGTGTCAGCTCTCTGTCTCTCTCAGTGCTGGTGTCAGTGCTCTGTCTCTCGGTGATGGTGTCAGCTCTCTGTCTCTCTCAGTGCTGGTGTCAGTGCTCTGTCTCTCTCAGTGCTGGTGTCAGTGCTCTGTCTCTCTCAGTGCTGGTGTCAGTGCTCTGTCTCTCTCAGTGCTGGTGTCAGTGCTCTGTCTCTCTCAGTGCTGGTGTCAGTGCTCTGTCTCTCTCAGTGCTGGTGTCAGTGCTCTGTCTCTCGGTGATGGTGTCAGCTCTCTGTCTCTCTCGGTGATGGTGTCAGCTCTTTGTCTCTCTCAGTGATGGTGTCAGTGCTCTGTCTCTCTCAGTGATGGTGTCACTGCTCTGTCTCTCTCAGTGCTCTGTCTCTCTCAGTGATGGTGTCAGTGCTCTGTCTCTTTCGGTGCTGTACTCGCATAGAGCTTCTTGAACTCAGCCTCATAGAAGAGGAGGGGCTGTGCGAAAATTTCACCACCTCGGAGGTCTCATCATCCCTGTTGGGCAGCAGTAGGTTCCCTCGGACTCCTCATAGTGGAAGAGCTCCTGGTGGGAGATAGCCGCAGAGAAGCCGATCATGAGCAGTGCCAACACAGAATGAAGAGCACCTTGCCCACCATGGCTGAGGATCGGCACTGGACTGAGCTGGGACCTCCCGACCACCGCAGTGGAGCCGTGGGTGGCTGAAGATGAGGGTGGGTGGAGTCAGGTCAGGGGGACCCAGGTTGTCAATCACAGGCAGGCACACTGGGACACTGACAGGGCTGAGCAGACCTGACTGTAAACCCCAGTCACATGTACGCCCCCGTTGCATGCACACCCCTCTAGTCACATGCACACACACCCCCAGTCACATTCACACCCCCGTTGCATGCTCAACCCCCCGTCGCATATGCACACCCCGTCGCATACACCCCCCAGTCACATGCACACACCCCCCTCAGTCACATGCACACACCCGCAGTCTCATGTACCCCCCAGTCACATACGCACACCACCAGTCGCATGTACACCCCCCAGTCACATACGCACACCACCAGTCGCATGTACACCCCCCTAGTCACATTCACACACCCCCCTAGTCACATTCACACACCCCCCTAGTCACATGCACACACCCCCCTAGTCACATGCACACCCCCCCAGTCACATGCACACCCCCCCAATCACATGCACACCCCCTCCCGTCACATGCACACCCCCCGTCACATACGCACCCCCCATGTCACATGCACACCACCCAGTCACATTCACACACCCCCCATCGCATGCACACCCCCCTAGTCACATGCACACCCCCCTAGGCACATGCACACCACCCAGTCACATTCACACACCCCCAGTCACATGCACACACCCCCCCAGTCACATACGCACCCCCCATCGCATGCACCCCCCCATCGTCACATGCACACACCCCCCTAGTCCCATGCACACACTAGGGTTGCCACCTCATCCCTTTAAACCCAAGCACATATTAATTACACAGGTTCTGTGGCTGATTAAGGTGGTAATTAAACTCACTTGGTGCCTCATCTGCATTAAATTAGCCTCAGAACCTGTGTAATTCATATGTGTTCAGGTTTAAAGGGATGAGGTGGCAACCCTAGCACACACACCCCCCCCCCCCAGTCACATGCACACACCCCCCTCAGTCACATGCACACACACCCCTCAGTCACATGCACACACCCCCCTCAGTCACATGCACACACCCCCAGTCACATACGCACCCCCCATCGCATGCACACCCCCCTAGTTACATGCACACACACCCCTAGTCACATGCACACACACCCCCAGTCACATGCACACACACCCTGTCACATGCACACACACCCCTGTTACATACGCACACACCACCAGCCGCATGTACCCCCCCCAGTCACATACGCACCCCCCATCGCATGCACACCCCCTAGTCACATGCACACACCCCCCTAGTCACATTCACACACCCCCCGGTGACATGCACATCCCCCCAGTCACATACACACCCCCCATCGCATGCACACCCCCCTAGTCACATGCACACACACCCCTAGTCACATTCACACACCCCCCCAGTCACATTCACACACCCCTCGGTGACATGCACACCCCCCCAGTCACATGCACACATCCCCCGGTGTCATGCACACACACACCCCCAGTCGCATGTACCCCCCCCAGTCACATGCTCACACTCCCCCAGTCACATTCACGCCCCCCTGGTGACATGAACACACACCCCCAGTCACATGCACACACCCCCCCAGTCGCATGTACCCCCCTAGTCACATGCACACCCCCAAGTTGCATGTACCTCCCTACTCGCATGTACCCCCCCGTCACATGCACACACCCCCCAGTCGCATGTACCCCCCCAGTCGCATGTACCCCACCAGTCACATGCACACACCCCCCAGTCACATGCACACCCCCCAATCACATGTTCACTTCCCCTAGTGACATGCACACCCCCAATCACATGTTCACTCCCCCTAATCACATGCTCACCCCCCTAGTGACATGCACACCCCCCCCTAGTGACATGCACACCCCAATCACATGTTCACCCCCCTAATCACATGCACATCCCCCTAGTGACATGCACACCCCCCAATCACATGTTCACCCCCCTAATCACATGCACACCCCCCTAGTGACATGCACACCCCCAATCACATGTTTACCCCCCTAATCACATGCACACACCCCTAGTGACATGCACACCCCCAATCACATGTTTACCCCCCTAATCACATGCACACCCCCCTAGTGACATGCACACCCCCCAATCACATGTTCACTCCCCCTAATCACATGCACACCCCCTTAGTGACATGCACACCCCCCAATCACATGTTCACCCCCCTAGTGACATGCACACCCCCCAATCACATGTTCACCCCCTAGTGACATGCACACCCCCCATAGTGACATGCACACCCCCCAATCACATGTTCACCCCCCTAATCACATGCACACCCCCCTAGTGACATGCACACCCCCCAATCACATGTTCACTCCCCCTAATCACATGCACACACAACCTAGTGACATGCACACCCCCAATCACATGTTCACTCCCCCTAATCACATGTTCACCTCCCTAGTGACATGCACACCCCCCTAGTGACATGCACACCCCCCTAATCACACGTTCAACCCCCTAGTGACATGCACACACACCCCCAGTCACATGTACCTCACACATAGTGGCTCTGTCCCCTCACAGCTCAGTCAGCACATCCTCAGCTCAGCGGTCAGTAGGCTGCACACAGACAGGCTACAGCGAGTGAACTGGCATTGACTCCGCCTCCCCCACAGAAGCCCCGCCCTGGAAGGAGGGTGGACTCGCGATCCTACTGAGGTGCTAGGCTAGCTGTGCCCGGCCCTTGCACAAGAAGATATCAGGTCAAGGGACGGGGGGGGTGGTGGGCGGGGCAGTTGTCGGTCTCTGTGTGTGTCTCTGCCGGCTGTTCCAATGGACTTTTATTGACAGCAGTGGAGACTGGGCAGTGATCTGATGGGGCGTGGTGTTACAGAGCAGAGAGGAGGACTGTTTGTAACCTGAACGAGGCGGGCACGAAGCTCCGCTGCGCTGCGCTGACTGTACTAGATTGATGCAGGAGGATAGCAGAGGCAGGTCTTTATGCAAACTAGGTGACGGCGAGGCCCCTGAGAGGGCGAGGCCTTAGGCCATCGCCTAATTTGCCTAATTAGAGAGCCGCCTCTGCTGCTATACCTCAGAGGTTTTCAAGGAGCAGAAAATGGGAACCAGTGACCAAGGAGGATATCTGGATGTTTCTGGGCCTAATTATTCTCCAGGGAGTGGTGGGGAAACCCCTGCAAAAGTGGTACTGGACAACCAACAAAATATTAGCCACTCCTTTTTTTGGCACCATCATGTCGGAATACAAATTTTCTCTCATAATGAAATATCTACATTTTCAAAATAATGAAGAATTTGATGAGACTTCTCATCCAGCTCCAAAACTGAAAAAGATTTGGGACCTTTATCAAATTATTCTGAAAAATTTCCAGCAGACCTATGTACCAGACAGAGACGTCAGTATTGATGAAAGTCTAATGGCCTACAAAGTAAGACTTAGCTGAATACAGTACATCGCATCTAAGAGAGCACGATTCGGCATAAAATCATTCATGCTCTGTGAAGCCAGCACTGGTTACATAGGGAATTGGGTCCTTTACCCAGGGAAAGGGACCAAATTCAACGAAAGATTCAATAATTATGGAATGGCAACCGCTTCTGTTCTCATTTTGATTGAGCCATTGCTGAATCAGGGGTACTGTTTAACCACAGATCATTTTTATACTTCTCCAGAACTCTATGAGTTCCTTCTACAACACAAGACGGATGCATACGGGACTGTTAGAGCTAACCGGCGTGACATGCCAACCTTTGGCAATAAAAAGCTCAAGGCAGGAGAAATAGTTGCCTGGCAAAAAGGCAAAATGATGGTATTAAGATGGCGCGATAAAAAAGATGTGTGCCTAATGAGTACCATTCACAACACCTCTACTCTCATGGTACATACAAAAGGTGGAAAAGACGTAATGAAACCTCAACTCGTAATGGACTACAACAACACCATAGGAGGTGTTGACAGAGCTGACCAGGCCATGACTTTATATCCTGCTATGAGAAAGCAACAAAAAAAAATATTACAAAAAAATCTTCAGGCATCTTCTTGAACAGTGCCTGTGGAATGCGTTCATTCTTCTAAAAAAAAAGAGTGACAGGCCTGTGATTCATGCAGACTTCGTTTGGAAAGTTGCCGAACTTATATTTCTCAAGTACCAAACACCAACCACAGTAAATAGATCTGGACGTCGTGCTGCTGGTGTTGTTAACCCGGAACGCCTGACAGATCGACACTTTATGGACAACATTCCACCAATGGAAAAGAAGGCAGCACCCACAAGGATGTGTGTGGTTTGCTGCTCTAAACGCGACGACACATGAATAGGGTAGCCAGATACCTTACTTCCCTACTAATACATGCATACACATTTATTATTAGGTAATGACACCGACACCTGGATTGGAAGTAAATGGCCTTATCGGCCTTTATTTTACAAAAACCAATAAAAAACTATAACTTTTATTTTTAATATTTATAACATTTAAATATTCAAAATATTTAAAATATTTTAACTTTGACTCTCAGTAACCTTATTGTTGCTGGTCCCTGACGACCCCAATCACTTTTGAGCCTGAGCCCCATTTGTTAGATCTGTCCCCAGCCGCTAACTCGCCGCGAGGACCCACTAACTGACCCAGACCCCCATTTATTGCCAGTTGGTCCAAAAACTGACTGGACCAACCTGAAACTCCATCTTGGGATGTGTCCCAACGTTTTCAAACCTCATTGTAAACAATTTAAATATATATATCCATATATATATTAACTATTGTCGCCAAGGACCAAGCGCCAACCACACTCTCCTAAAATATTAACAACCCCTCAGCTAGGGCGGGAGGGCGGGAACGTTCTTCCTGACTCTCCAACTCACGACTGCTGTATAATTCCCCCTGGCTTAAGCACTGATCAAAATTCTCCTCCCCTTCTACACTGATCCACCAATCCCAGCATATCTCTAACTTCCTTAAACCCCTCCTTATCCTACTTCTTCCTTCCCTAAGTTCCTTGCACCCTTTCATGTCTGTACTCTGCTTCCTTTTCACTACAGCTCCGTACATGTCTTGAATAGGGTAGCCAGATACCTTACTTCCCTACTAATACATGCATACACATTTATTATTAAGTAATGACACCGACACCTGGATTGGAAGTAAATGGCCTTATCGGCCTTTATTTTACAAAAACCAATAAAAAACTATAACTTTTATTTTTAATATTTATAACATTTAAATATTCAAAATATTTAAAATATTTTAACTTTGACTCTCAGTAACCTTATTGTTGCTGGTCCCTGACGACCCCAATCACTTTTGAGCCTGAGCCCCATTTGTTAGATCTGTCCCCAGCCGCTAACTCGCCGCGAGGACCCACTAACTGACCCAGACCCCCATTTATTACCAGTTGGTCCAAAAACTGACTGGACCAACCGGAAACTCCATCTTGGGATGTGTCCCAACGTTTTCAAACCTCATTGTAAACAATTTAAATATATATATCCATATATATATTAACTATTGTCGCCAAGGACCAAGCGCCACCGCGGCACAAGTGTGACACCTTACGCTTGTGCCCGCAGCCACACTAAAAATGCTCTTCTAATGCCATCCTCCAGCCCCAGGGACCAAAGATCAATCCCCACCGGGTTAAGGTGAACACCATCCCCTCTCAGGTACATCCAAGTGTCGGTTTCTAATTCCCAATGTCGTATCACAATGCCCCCATTACTGGCAACAAACCTGCCCACCTCCTTGTTGACTTTTATACGGGTCTTATTGAGTTTTTCCCACGACCGTGCCCCCCTCCAAGACATACGGGCAACTATATCGGACCATACGAACAGCATGTCTGGAAAGGATGCCCGGAGCCTGAGAAAGTCCCATTTGATATCTTTTATGACCTGCCTCATTGGTCTAATGCCCAAGTCATTACCTCCCACATGAAGTACCAATATGTCAGGGACCCTGTCCAACCTGGAGAATCTATGTACCTCGGGAACCACTTGCTGCCACCTCATGCCTGGTATACCCAACCACCTGACCGTGCCCTCCTCTCTCTTAAGCCGTAGCTGTCTACCTTCAGGTCTGATGTCCGCCCGTTTTGCCCCCCAGAAAACGTATGAGTGTCCCAAAATCCAAATGAGACATCTGGGGGGATCTGAAAAGAAATAACAAAGAAACATACCAACAACATGCCAACGTTTTTTTACCGTCTACTTAATCTTAACCTATGTAACCAACTATACTTCACAATAACTGTGGACGTACATATATCTGAAACCTGTTTGATTCCCATCTGCCTATCTTCTTTATTACATTTTCTGGAAGTCCCCAGCGAGCTGCTTCCGTGGCTGCCCCTATACGGAAAGAATGCCCTGCATAGTCCCTCCTTCTTTTAAACACTTCCTCAGCACTGCCGTGAACTGAAACCTGGATAAACACAAACCATCCTTATGTATAAAAAATGCTCCCTCCCCTGTCGGGCACACATACAAGAACTGCCTCAGGGTCGTTACCGGACAAAACTGGGGTTCTAAACCCTTGAACAACTCCACTCTGACCCCTTTTCCTTCCTGGTCCGTTTTCGATCGCCGTATCCAGATCAGAACTGACTGATCTGAAAACTGCACATCACCCAACCTCAGACCTCCCACCACCCTTTTTGATGGCGAGACCAATTCCCCGATTCTAAATGCTCCAAAAAATGCCACCACAAAGGCTGCTCGAAAGAGTACTTGTTCAAAATACTCTGAACACACCTTGTGGAGGCTTGTCAGAATCGTCCCCAGCACCTCAAATGACACTGGGCGTCTGGAGTCCTTCTTGTGAGAACCTTTTCTATAACCCCGCAAAGCCCTGCGAACCATAAATGATTTTGTGACATCCCTGCGTCCTTTTAATTGGAATAAAAAGGCTAACGCCGCCATCTTCTTTCCTATTACCGACCCAGAGACCCCTTTTTCATAATTCCTACAAATGAAACACAACACCCAAGTTTGTACGTCATTAGAGTCCTCTGACCCTCCTACCTCCTCCATAAAGGCAAACCATTCTTGCCACACTTTTTCATAAGCCCTCCATGTTCCGGCGCTGAGAGACTGCCGGATCAATCCTGCGGTGATTCCAACGCAACTCTCCACAGTTCCGACGGGCATGGCTCCCCTACCCGGTTTGCCTCCGGTGCCAGCTTGCGAAATTCTTCCCACTGGAAACGAGACAAAGCATCCGCTAACTTATTGTCCACTCCAGGGATATGTACAGCATAAATAAATGCATTTATGCGCAAACAACTGAGCACCAAGTGTCTTAACACTCTAATCACAGGTGGGGATGAGGCCGTGATATTATTAATTGCCCAAACTACCCCAAAATTGTCGCAATTGAACCTAACTTTTTTGTTCCGCAATTCCTCCCCCCACAGTTCTACTGCCAGAACAATGGGAAACAGTTCTAGGAGGACCAGGTTTTTCAGGAAACCTGCCTCTCTCCAAATCTCCGGCCACGGTCCTGCACTCCATCTACCCTGGTAATACGCCCCGTATCCTGCCGATCCTGCCGCATCTGTGAACAGGACCAAGTCAGCATTGCTGACCGGTCCCACTTGCCACACAGACCTCCCATTAAAACATTCCAAAAACGCATCCCACACCTTTAAATCAGCCTGCAATTCTCTGGTCAATCTGACAAAGTGATTGGGAACTCTCACCCCAGCCGTGGCCGCCGCCAACCTCCTACAGAATATACGACCCATGGGAATGATTCTGCATGCAAAATTCAATTTTCCCAATAAGGATTGCAATTCCTTCAGCCGCAGCTTCCGCTTCTTACCCGCCATACTCACCTCCTTCCGTAACGCCACCAATTTGTCCTCAGGCAGTCTACACTCCATCGCTATTGAATCAATCGTGATGCCCAAAAAAACGAATTCCGATGTTGGACCCTCCGTCTTGTCAGCTGCCAGCGGAATCCCGAATCTGTCAGCCAGGTGTTGTAACGTTCCCAATAACACTGCACAACATCTGGAGTCTGGAGGGCCTATGCACAAGAAATCATCCAAATAATGGATAATTGAATTCATCCCTGCCGCTTCCCTAACCGCCCATTCAAAGAATGAGCTAAAGGCCTCAAACAGTGCGCATGAAATGGAACAACCCATTGGCAAGCAACGGTCCACAAAGTACGACCCTTGCCAACAGCATCCCAACAAATGCACACTGTGCGGGTGTACCGGCAATAATCGAAATGCCGATTCCACATCCGTTTTAGCCATGAGGGCGCCCTTACCATATTTTCTAACCCACGAGACAGCTGCGTCGAACGATGTATAGGTAACCGCACAATCCTGCGGGTCGATACCATCGTTCACAGAACCACCTCTCGGGTAGGACAGATGATGTATCATCCTATATTGCCCCAACTCCTTCTTCGGAACAACTCCCAACGGGGAAACTATTAACCCTGGTAACGGCGGGGAAGCGAATGGCCCAGCCATGCGGCCCAATTCAACTTCCTTAAACAGCTTAGCCGACACCACCTCCGGATGGAGGCGTGCCGACTTCAAATTGTCTGCAACTGGCGGAACCTCCCGCAATGAACTCGGAATTCGAAAACCTTCCCTGAACCCTGTTTCTAATAACATGGCCGCCGACCTATCCGGGTACCTATTTAGGAAAGGTAGCATCCTTTCTAGTCTCACCGGCGTCATCCCTTTTTCCAATGATGTCTCCTGTGCGACCTTTTCCTTGCTTGAAGCAGCGCGCAAAAGGGTGCCCCCCACTACATCCGGAGCATTCATGTTTGTAGCGACATGAAGTCCCGAACTGACAGTTGCCTTCATTGAACTGCCAGCACACCCCTTTCTTTTTTGGGGCCAGCGATCCAGTGGAGGAGGTGCCGCCGACCCCCCCTTGAAAAAACGGGCTCGCAGCCCTGGATGACGTCATCAACTTCATCCAGAGGCTTATATCCTTATGGTCCCATCTAATCGATGGGCGAATAGCCTTCCTTTGACGAAACTGCTCGTCATAACGAAGCCATGCTAAACCCCCATATACTCGATGTGCCTCGCTGATCGCTTCTAAATAACAGAATAATGCCGAGCAATTCTCGGGGGCTTTTTCCCCGATCACGCTAGCCAGAATCGCAAAAGCTTGCAACCAATTAGCAAACGTGCGCAGAATTAATCTGTACCTTCTCTTCTCTTCCTCCTCTTTTTTACTCTCATCTGGCTTTACCCTGTCTAAATTAAACTTTTCTAATGGGAGCAAGGAGAAAATCTCCACAAACTCGTTTTTCCAAATTTTTTCTCTTACCTCTTTTTTCAAATGCGCCCCCAAAGGTCCCTCGAAGCAAACGTAGACCTCACACTTGGCCGCATCTGCCAGTCTCACCTTTTCCGCATCCTTTTCCTGCGTTGTAGTTTTTCCAGAATCTCCCACGCCGTCACCTCCCGTCTGTGTCTCGGCCACCACCAATGTCGTCGGCCTTTGCGGGGGGTCCACTACCACCATGGGATCCCTAACACTTGGGGGCTGTGGTACCCAGGGGCTGATGGGGGATGAGGGTTGCGGAGCCCCGCTCTCTAGGCGGCGAAGTAGCTCCTTTACTGACTCCCATAAATCCCCTTCTCCCCCCCTTAAGGCACCCTGCTCATCCCCCCCCCACTCTGACTCCCCCTGCTTCAGTCAACCCAATAACATTAGTAACGGAAACAGACTTTCGCTTACCAGGCTGCCTTAGGTGAGAGGACCCACCAGCCGTCTGACCCGACTCCACCGCTGCCTCCTGTGGATCATCGCTCAGCTCGCCCTCCTCGCTGCTGCTGCTGCCGCTGTCCCTCTGTATCAGTTGCTGTTCTTCTACTGCTGTTCTTCTGGCCGACTTCCGTCCTGCAGCCTGAGCGACCGGAGGGGGGGCGACATCCATCTGAGGGTTCCTTCCTCCATTTTCCTCGTATGGGGAAATGATGTCATCACTCGGCGACCTGTCTCTCACGCAGGCATTGCGCTGGCCAACCCTCCCAGGCCCTTCACTGAACCTGGAGGCGGGGCCTCCCGACTGACGATCCCTGTGCTGACTGGCTGGACCTCTTCCCTGAGGTAAGATGGCGCCGCCACGAGGCAAGCCGCCGGCCGTTTCACAGGCCATGCCGGCGCCCGACCGTCCCGTTCTCCCTCGCCGGGTTGCCACCCCGACCGGAGCATCGCCGGTGGTGGCAGCCTGCTGTCTATCCCGTGGAGATGCCCCACTGGGGGCTGGCCTGGCTGTCTGCATTCCGCCTCCCCCCCTGTGACTTTGCTGCAATCTGTCTCTCCTTGCTGCCCCCCGCCCGCTCTTTTTGGTGTCTGCTTTGCCGGCGGGGGTCCCGAGGGGGTCCGACTCGGGCTCCCCAGTCTCCTCTGAGTCCTGGGAGTGTTGTCAGGACTAAGACGCTCCGGAGGTCTAGACCTCCTAGCCCGTGATGAGACAGGCCTCGCATTGGATGGGCCCTGCTCAACCCCCTGTAGTGTGGATGCAATCTGGCTCTGCAGCCATTCTGCTCCATGGGTCTCCGCTGCTTCCCTAAGCTGTACCCATAGCTGCTCTAAACCACTCATGCTACCTGCTATCTCTCAGCTACCTCAGGGAACGTTCTTCCTGACTCTCCAACTCACGACTGCTGTATAATTCCCCCTGGCTTAAGCACTGATCAAAATTCTCCTCCCCTTCTACACTGATCCACCAATCCCAGCATATCTCTAACTTCCTTAAACCCCTCCTTATCCTACTTCTTCCTTCCCTAAGTTCCTTGCACCCTTTCATGTCTGTACTCTGCTTCCTTTTCACTACAGCTCCGTACATGTCTGGAAGGAAAATCAGAAAAGAAACCCGGTTCTACTGTCCTGACTGTGACGTTAGACTTTGTGCTGTACCCTGTTTTAACATTTTCCATACCCGAGATGTTTACTAAAGCAATATGACTACTCATATTGCACTCTTGTTTGGCCAAAAAAAAGTCAGTGTTTTTGATGTATATTATTTACTAAAATTTATTGAATAAAAAGTATTATTACTATTATATTATTATTTGTTATTATTTATTATATTATAATTTATGATTTTGTGTTTCAAACTTTATCATACCCAGGATGTCTACTAGACTCTCGTTTGGACAGATTTCAGTGAGTTATTCCTAATAATTACAGGCCTACAATATAAAACGCCACATTTCCATGCAAAAATAATCGTACCACTTTCAGCACCTAAAATCCGAAATAATCATACCACCAGGGAGGTTAATTGTCGGTCTTTTTTTGTTTATAGCGCAAAAAATAAAAAACGCAGAGGTGATCAAATACCACCAAAAGAAAGCTTTATCAGTGTTGTATGGCCATGCAATTGTCAGTTAAAGCGACGCAGTGCCGTATCGCAAACAATGGCCTGGTCAGGAAGTGGGTAAATCCTTCCGGGGCTAAAGTGGTTAAATTGGTTGTTAACCACTTGCCGACCAGCCGCCGCAGTTGTACTGCGTTAGAATGGCCCGGCTGGGCGAAACAAGGTTATGTAACGTCGATTTGCCCTGTGGCCACTAGGGGCGCGCGCCCCCTGCTCGCCCACGGAGCCGATGCGAGTGCCTGGCAGTCGCGATCACCGCCAGGCTCCCGCGATTGTTTGGGGCACATGGAGTACTGAGATCTATGTGTGTAAACATACAGTTTCCGGTTCTCTGAAGGGAGAAGTGACAGATCGCCTGTTCATACAGAATATGAACAGCAATCTATCTCTTCCCCCTACACAGTCCCCTCCCCCCTTCAGTTAGAACACACACTAGGGAACAAATTAAGCCCTTGATCGCCCCCTAGTGGTTAACCCCTTCACGGCCAGTGACATTTTTACAGTAATCAATGCATTTTTATAGCACTGATCGCTGTAAAAATGCCAATGGTCCCAAAAATGTGTCAAAATTGTCTGACTTGTCTGTTATAATGTTGCAGTCCCGATAAAAATCAAAGATCACTGCCATTACTAGTAAAAAAAAAAAAATTATAATAAAAATGCCATCAAACTATCCCCTATTTTGTAGACGCTGTAACTTTTGTACAAACCAATCAATATACGCTTAGTGCAATTTTTTTTACCAAAAATATGTAGAAGAATACATATTGGCCAGTAAATTGTCATATAAAGTGATGCAGTGCCGAATCGCAAAAAGTGCTCTGGTCAGGAAGGGGTTAAAATCTTCCGGGGCTGAAGCGGTTAAGCCACTTTGTCCACTTTGTCCCATTCTGTATGTTGAATAATCCTATGTTCCCCCGTGTCTGTGTTTTAATAAAATAAGCTGTTCTTTATCTTATCTCAGAGCACAGATTGCCGCTCACGTGACCTGCTGATTCTCTCCTCCCCCATCTGACAGCTGCAGCGGGTGAGGCTGAGGATTCCCCGCTGACATCAGTTGGGAGGGGAGGAGGAGGAAAGGAGCAGAGAGCCGGCGGGTCACGTGAGCAGCACTCGGCGCTCTGAGATAAGGTAAAGAACGGCTTATTTTAATAAAACACATACACAGGGGCACATAGGATTATTCAACAGACAGAATGGGATAAAACATTAAATTAAACTTCAGCAGCAGGAGGGGAGGGGGCAGGCACTGACACAGGAGCAGAAAGGCAGGGAGAGGAGGAGTGAGTAGGACAAAGGAAGACAGGAGAGCTGTGGATGATGGAGGCACATAAACTGGGCTCCTTGAGGGGAGGGATCAATGTGAGTGTGCGATGTATGTGTGGAGCTCTGCATAAATTGACGGCGCTATATGGGTACCTTAAATAAATAATAATATATAATAGAGACACAATGTACAGGGATAGGAACAATTGTAGACACGCACCCACACTCACTCAGGTGGATGGACTGGTGTCTTTATTCAACCTTACTAACTATGTAACTATGTTACTATGTAACTATAAACTGACCACTGTGTCAGGGCTCAGCAGCCATGATACACCATGGTTAGTTTACAAAGGGGAGGACATATCCAGGCAGGATCAGCACTGTGCTGTATAACATGCTTTAAGGGAACAGGATCAATATTTATTTTTTTTTGTTAACAAACGCTTTAAACAAAACGGAAAATTGTATACTTACCTGATGGTAATTTTCCTTTCCTGACGCTTGAGCATGACAGCATTAACGCATGGGAGCCCCCCACCCACTTCCATATATAAATGAGTTGCCTCCCACCAGGCAGCATTCTCGTCACTTATCATCAATGCGAAGCCCTAGGGAGGGACCTATGTGCTGTCCTGCATTAGCATCAGGAAAGGCTCACCAGAAACTGATATAGCAGGTCGTCCAGAGACCCAGACACACTGATAGATGTCTATTGAATCCTTCCTCTTCCCTCCTTTTAATGGAGTGTTGGACACACATATGGGGGACTACTACTGCGTCTTTGACCCATATATTATCTGAATATACATGGTACCTGTTGGAACTATCTATTTGTTTCCATATCAACGAGTGGATGTTAGCAAGTTAGGTTGTCGTTAATGGTCTCCCCTTAGCCTGAATGCACCTGATGTACCTAAAAGGTATGTCCAGTCAGATATGGATACTGAAACCCTGAAGAAACGGTCTATACCGCAAAACCTGAAGGCAAGCTCCACACTACATCTGACTGCTCCGCTACACTTGCTTTTATACATGTGGGCCTTTCTGGTGCCGTATTAATGTTACTTTTGTTTTTAAACAATGTTTTGTACTAATAAATAATTTGTGTATATTTGTTGAGATTACATATGTCCAGAGACCACGGTTAAATGCCCATTTTTCTATGTACCTTCCCGAGACTGAGATAACAAGTCTAGAACAACCTGCAAGTAGGGATGGGCCAAACACCCCCCAGTTCGGTTCGCACCAGAACACCGCAAACAGGCAAAAAGTTCTAAGGAACATGCAAACCCTATTAAAGTCTATGGGACACGAACATGAAAAATCAAGTGCTAATTTTAAAGGCTTATATGCAATGTATTGCCATAAAAAGAGTATGAGGACCCAGGTATTGACCTAGGGGACATATATCAATGCAAAAAAATGTTGTAAAAACTAAATTTTTTTCAGGAGCAGTGACTTTGATAATGCTTAAAGTGAAACAATAAAAATAAAATATTCCATTAAATATTGTGCCTGGGGGTCCCCTTAGTCTGCCTGTAAAGTGGCGCATCTGTGCGATGTGTAGAACAGTGCCACAGCAAAATTACACTTCTTGTCATTTAAACTTGCACGCGGCTGTAATGTATTGCCGACTCAATATAGAAGAAAAATTAAAGAAAAAATGGTGTGAGGGCTCCCCAAAATCCCTACCAGACCCTTATCTGAGCATGTAGCCTGGAGGTCAGGATAGGGGGGATGAGCGAGCATCCCCCCCTCCTGAACCATTCCAGGCCACATGCCCTCAACATGGGGAGGGTGCTTTGGGGTCCCCCCCAAAGCACCTCATCCCCATGTTGATGGGGACAAGAACCTCTTCCCAGCAACTCTGGCCAATGGTAGGGGGCCCCCAGATCCCACCCCCCTTTGTGAATGGGTATCGGGTACATTGTACCCCTAACTATTCACCAAAAAAAGTGTCAAAAAGTAAAAACCACAACAGACAGTTTTTGACAATTCCTTTATTAAAAAAGAAAAAAGAAGTGTCCCGTGATATAGATCCATTGTCAATCACGCTACCCGACCCGAAAAATAGAAAAAAAAAGAAAAAACTCCACCTACATGGGAGGTGTCAGGGACATGCCAGTGCCTTTCAGGGGAATATGCGTGCGTGCATGCGCACGTGGGGTCTGTCCAGAGTGACACAGCAGTATTCCCCCCCTGTTGTGCACCGGCGCGCGCCCGTGCGCGCTAGCGCTGTTTGGCGCCAAGGGCCCTTTAAAAGTGTGACAGCTGCACTCATGTGGTGCTGTTCGTCTGCAGCTCCGTACCCGTGTTCCTGAATCTGCCTGCTGATTGTCATTACTGTTATCGACCCGGGTATGTCTGACTCTTCTACTATCTCCAATCTGACCCGGCCTGCCTGACTCTGTTATCTTCTTGTGACCTGTTGCCGAACTCCTGCTTGCCTGACTACTCTGTGATTACCCATTTGCAATATCTGCCTGATCTCCTGCCCAACCGGACTGTCTGACTCTGCCTTTGCCTGTGCCTTGTATTGCTGCATTCCGGTCTTCTCATCCAGCTAAAGGTGCTGCTGCTTCTACACCTCCTACCTGCCTGCCTGCTGATCCTCTTCTGCCTGCCAACATCTGCAGCTCAGCCATCCCTGAAGGATCTCCACTCAGCTCCTGTGCCGGCCTCTGCAAGAACCTTCACCAGGCACTCCTACCCACTGTGCTCACAAGACCACTGTTCCCACTCCAGTGGCTCCTGAACCAGCGCTGTAAGAGGGGTCTTCTCCTACCAGTCGGGCTCAACTACCAGGTACCTAACAGTATGAACAGCCATGACTGAGCCTGCAGGAGAGACTTCTCCCATTAAGGAGATTTGCACGCATCTTTCAGCGCTCACCCAGGCCTTAAAGACTCTGCAAGATAGCTACACCAGACTGCAGGGACAAGTTCTGAACCTTACTGGTCCTGGTAGCGTGGCCTCCGCCTCAACGGCTGCCCCAACACAGACTGTCTCATCTCCCTCTGTGGTAATGCTTCCACCTGAACCAAGGGTCCCCATTCCTGAAAGGTTTTCTGGGGACTGAACCAAGTTCTGGGCCTTCTGCAGCGCTTGTCAGCTTTACTTTGCCCTGCAACCACGGACCTTTTCTCTAGAGGCTACTAAAGTGGGGTTTGTAATATCCCTCTTACAAGGAGAACCCCAGACCTGGGCTCACCGTTTACTTAAAACAGACTCTGTACATATCCAGTCCTTGCCTTCCTTCTTCAAGGCTATGGCTCAGCTTTACGAAGATCCTCAGCGGACTGCTACAGCTAAGTCAGCCTTGTACGCGCTCCAGCAAGGCCGCAGACCGGCCGAAGACTATGTCACAGACTTCAGACGCTGGGGCGCGGACACTCAATGGAACAATGCGGCTTTACGCCACCAATTCCGCATGGGCTTGTCCGAGTGCCTGAAGGATGAGCTTGCTCGGGTTGGTATGCCTGATTCCCCCTGAGGAGCTTATCACCCGAACGATTCAGATTGATCGACGCCTCCATGAACGTCGGTCTGAACGTTCTTCCCAGCAAACATGCCCAGTATGGATGACCACAAAAGTTCCAGCTCCTGCTTCCGTTACTCACCTCCCACCTGCTCAAATTCGGTCACTCCAACACCTGACGTTCCCGAACCCATGCAGCTAGGACTAATGCGATCTACTTTGTCTCCAGAAGAACGAGCATGCCGACGCCAGCTAAATCTTTGCCTTTACTGTGGTGGAGTAGGCCACTATGTGCACAGCTGTTCGGCTAAGACCCGTAAGTGTCCCCTTTCTGCTCCGGTCAGTTTATCTGCTTTGACCGCTAATACAACTCAACTTGCTCTCCCTGTCTCGTTACAGCTCCAGGGAAGGACAATCCAAGTCAACACCATTATTGACTCCGGGGCATGTAGTTGCTTTATTGACTCTGTCTTTGCCATTCAACAAGATATTCCCCTCAAGGACAAGACGCATAAACTTTCAGTTTTCCTGGCTGATGGGTCCCACATTAAATCTGGGCAAGTCTCTCAGGAAACCCTTCCTCTGCCTGTTACCAGTTCTTCTCAGCATAAAGAAATTCTAACCTTGGACGTCATCTCTTCTCCGCTATTCCCAATTATTCTTGGCATGCCCTGGCTCCAGGCCCATAACCCTCACGTCAATTGGACCACCGGTGAAGTCAAGTTTTTGTCATCCTACTGTCAAGAACATTGCTTACATAAACCCTCCAGATCCTCAGCCACCTTACTGTGTATGGACATAGATCAGGACCTGCTTCAAACCATACCGGAGGTCTATTGGGAGTTTGCTGATGTGTTCAGTAAGAAGGGAGCAGACTCCTTGCCACCCCATCGCCCTTACGACTGCTCAATTGAGCTTCTTCCTGGGGCCGAAATTCCTTTTGGGCGCATCTTTCCCTTATCTGAAAAAGAGCAAGAAGCACTTAAGTTGTATATTGTTGAGAATCTAGAAAAAGGATTTATTCGACCTTCTACCTCCCCAGCTGGTGCCGGAATATTTTTTGTCTCTAAAAAAGATCAGACCCTTCGTCCATGTGTGGACTATCGGGAGCTAAACAAAGTCACGGTTAAAAACCGCTACCTGTTGCCCTTGATACCTGAACTGTTGCAGAAGTTGAGATCTGCTGTCATCTTTACCAAACTGGATTTAAGAGGAGCCTACAACCTGGTCCGCATCCGGGCCGGGGATGAATGGAAGACGGCTTTCCGGACTCGTTTTGGGCATTATCAGTACTTAGTCATGCCCTTTGGCCTATGTAATGCCCCTGCCACATTTCAACATCTTATTAACGATGTATTCAGAGACTTTCTAGACATCTTTGTAATTGTTTATCTGGACGATATTTTGATTTTCTCTGGGTCACTTAATCAACACCGGGAACGTGTTCCCAGAGTCTTGGGCCGTCTTCGTCTGCATGGGTTATACGCTAAAGCAGAGAAATGCAAATTTGAACAAAAGGACATTCAGTTTTTGGGGTTAGTGATCTCCCCAACTGGTATCAAAATGGATCCTCAGAAAGTATCCGCCATGCTGGACTGGCCAGTTCCCCTGGATAAGAAGGGGGTGCAACGCTTCATAGGGTTCGCAAACTTTTATAGAAAATTCATCAAGGGGTTTTTTGCCATCATCTCACCCATCACGCAACTAACCAAACAGAACTGTCGCTTTTACTGGATCCCGGAGGCTCAGGACGCCTTTGAAAGACTTAAAAGGCGCTTCACTTCAGCCCCAATTCTCAGTCATCCTGACCCATCCTTACTTTTTATCCTGGAGGTTGATGCTTCCGAAGTGGTGGTGGGAGCAGTCATCTCTCAACGGCAGGGCAACAAGGACCTAATTCATCCCGTGGGATTTTTCTCTCGAAAACTCACTCCGGCTGAACGGAATTACGACGTAGGTGATCGGGAACTACTCGCTATCAAGACAGCATTGGAGGAGTGGAGGTATCTGATAGAGGGCGCAGTCCATCCGGTATTAATATATACCGATCACAAAAATTTAGAATATTTGAGATCTGCCAAACGATTGAAACCTCGACAAGCCCGTTGGGCTTTATTCTTTACACATTTTTGTTTCCATATTACATACCGGCCAGGAACAAAGAATATTAAACCAGACGCGCTATCACGCATGTCCGATAACCCTAAGGACTTATCTGTACCTGATACCATTCTGCCTGCAAACAACTTTTTACTCCTTCAGACGGATGTTCTGTCCCTGATCAGGGAATCATCCCCAGAATCTTTAAGCCCCCAGGGAATCACCTTAACATCTCGAGATGGGTTATTGTGGAGAGGAAGCCAAATCTTTGTCCCGGAAAATGTTCGAGTCAAGGTGCTAACCCTACTTCACGACCATCCACTTGCAGGACATTTTGGGGTCCGTAAAACTCTTGAACTTGTGCAACGCACGTTCTGGTGGCCTAATTTGAAGGAGTTCTGCAGGAAGTATGTCAGCTCTTGCTCTGTCTGCATCCAGAATAAGACCACAAGGAACCGAGCCTGGGGACTGCTAAGACCCTTACCAGTACCAGACAGACCCTGGAGGATGATAGCAATGGACTTCATAGTTGAACTACCATGCTCAGAAGGGTGTTCAGCGATCTTTGTGGTCGTCGACCGCCTGTCCAAAATGGCCCATTTTGTACCCTTAAAGGGAACACCTTCTGCTGTGGAGACGGCCCGTGTGTTCATCAAAGAGATCGTCAGGCTGCAGGGAGTCCCTGCAAATATAGTGTCTGACAGGGGGGTGCAGTTCACCTCACGCTTCTGGAAGGCCCTGTGTGAGATCTTGAAAATTGAACTAGCTCTGTCCTCAGCATATCACCCCCAAACTAACGGGCAAACGAAAAGGACAAACCAGACTCTAGAGCAGTACATTAGGTGTTTTACATCTTTTGTACAGGATGATTGGGTGTCCCTGCTGCCCCTAGCGGAATTTGCTTATAATAATGCTAGCCACTCTGCCACCGGTCAGTCCCCCTTCTTTGCCAATTACGGTTTTCATTTATCCTTTTTACCTGATTTTCTTCCAGAATCCTCAGTTCCAGCAGTCCAGGACACATTGCAGTTTCTCAGTCACAATAACCGGATATTACAGGAGGCGGTATCCAAGGCACAAGCAGACAGTAAGAGGACCTTTGATCAGAAAAGAAGAGGGGATCTGAACCTTCAGCTTGGCGATAAGGTATGGCTGTCTACCAATAACATTAAATTGACTTGTCCTTCCAAGAAGTTTGCTCCTAAGTTTATTGGTCCTTTTTCGGTTAAAAGGAATATTAACGAAGTGTCTTATGAACTATGTCTACCTGATTCCCTTAAGATTCACCCCGTATTTCATGTATCACTGTTGAAGCCTGCCGTGCCTGATCCTTTTCCTAATAGGGGTACCAGGGCCCCCGAACCTGTCCTGGTGGATGGAAGTGAGGAGTATGAGGTGGAAGCCATCCTCGATTGCAGAAAAAGACTGGGGCAAGTACAATTTTTAATAAAATGGAAAGGGTATGGTCCAGAGAATAATTCATGGGAACCTGACAGCAATATCCATGCTAAACGCTTAATCCATGCTTATTTTTCTGCCCACCCTGAAAAGAAGAGTTACCTGGGCATCCGGAGGCTGCCCATTGGGAGGGTGCAATGTCAGGGACGTGGCAGTGCCTTTCAGGGGAATATGCATGTGCGCATGCGCACGCGGGGTCTGTTCAGAGTGACGCAGCAGTATTCCCCCACTGTTGTGCACCGGCGCGCTCCCATGCGCGCGCCCGTGCGCGCTAGCACTGTTTGGCGATAAGGGCCCTTTAAAAGTGTGACAGCTGCACTCATGTGGTGCTGTTCGTCTGCAGCTCCGTACCTGTGTTCCTGAATCTGCCTGCTGATTGTCATTACTGTTATCGACCCGGCTACGTCTGACTCTTCTACTATCTCCAATCCGACCCGGCCTGCCTGACTCTGTTATCTTCTTGTGACTGTT
>JBBDGP010001266.1:1455000-1842500 GCA_037952835.1 Lithobates septentrionalis | reverse complement strand
TGACAACTTGGGCCCAATTTGGACATTTTCACTTAGGGGTGTAATCACTTTTGTTGCCAGCAGTTTAGACATTAATGGTTATGTGTTGAGTTATTTTGAGAGGATGGAAAATTTACACTGTTATACAAGCTGCACATTAACTACTTTACATTGTAGCAAAGTGTCATTTCTTCAGTGTTGTCACATGAAAAGATATAATAAAATATAAATATTTTAAAAAATATGAGGGGTTACTCACTTTTGTGAGATACTATATATATATATATATATATATATATATATATATATATATGAACATCAGGTGGGTTACCCTCTTATCTTGATATCCTTGTTCAATCAAGGCACCGTCAGGGTGGACTCCCAAACTTCCACCATAAAGGATAAGAAAAACACGTGGAACGATGCTTTGATGCCAAAAGTGTCCTTTTACTGAAAATTATTCCATTACATATTTCAAAATACAAGCAAGCCACTGTACAGTTCCGAGCACAAGTCGCTCTTCGTCAGGCTTTTCTGGCTGTGTGTGAAAAGCCAAACCACACTATGTTCTCTTATCAACACCCAGTCCAGTACACACCTGTGTTCACTTAACTAATTGTCCTATACAAACCACCTAAAGACATTCAAGCATTTAACCCTACTGCATAAATCTACTTCCAGTGAACGATCCTAAATTTCCTAATAAAGAAATATTTACAACAGGTTCATAATATTATATATCATGTATCATCACCATATCATTATGAACTGATTAGATTCTCTCACTTAATTAATTAGGTGTATGTAATAGTGTCCCTTGCGCTGGTCAGGTGTGGAAATAACTAGGTGAGTGTCAGAGTGTCACAAGATAAACGTATAAAGGTGACCAATAATATTGCAGCAAAATTAAGGTGTTTTCACACAACACTTAATAGGAATGTAAGATAAGATGATTTCGCGCAATATTAGATAAATTAAAGTGAATGAGCAAACATATATAATAACTGTGTCTCATAAATGTGCAAATCACATAGTAAAGTGTAATGTGACAATGGAAATGTTGATGATAAGCTAGTGGCTGCTAAGGGATGTAGATCTCAATAGCCTAGCATCTAGCTGAGAACATTATCCATAGACAGTAAATATAACATAAATGTGCAAATCGCATACAAAGTGAACAGTGTCAATGGTGCTACTAGTAGTAAGCTAGTTACTGTCAGGGATGTTAATCACTATTCCTGACGTCTAGCTAGGTGTATTAACCAAAAATAGTCGAGTGAACAAAATCACAAAAGGGTCATGAAGAAAAATACACATAAAATTGAATATAAAAGTAAATATAAAAGGTATAAAATAACATGTGCAATTCTACAATATTGGTGCTAGTGTGTTTAAAATATCACACTTAGGACATCATTCAGTGTTCATAAAACGTGTAAAACGGATGTCAAATCAAAAGCACTCTATAGGGCATGAGTGATGCTGCTGGGAGTTGATGGGTTAATTAGGAGAGTCTATATATGGATGCCGCTTCCCTGTTCAATTGGAGGTGTATGAGGTGGATGGAGTAAAGATCCTATTGTTATTCAATCCTCTAATGGTCTCTTAGGACCCTCACCTTCATATTGTGGTAAAACGGCATTCAGCAGTGTAGTATGGGTAGTTCTGTCAGCTGTCACCAAAGTCTCTGCTTTCTCTATGTTAAAACTTTAATCCATCTCTCCCTGTATCTCCGGAACGGCTCTCTCAGAAAGGGGGGAGATAAAACAGAGATAGGGGAGGGGGAGAGAGAATGGAGGCTCCACTAGTGTATTAAAGTTTTTTTAAAAACAGGGGTGTTTATTCTTAGGTAATGCTCTTACATTTAAAAACTTCTAACAGGCAGAGTAATTATAATAAAAGCTGTGGCGTCCTAAGCGCCCTCTCACTTGTGCTTCAAGCTGTGTTGTACCGCTCAGCCAATCCCTACGCGTTACGACACCGTCACGTGCCTTCATCTGGGGAACCGGATTGGCTGCTGAGGGTTAGCTTAAATATAATGGGACCGGAAGTTAACGGGCCGCCATCTTACTTGTGGTTTATGTATTTTCGTCTAGCGCCATTTTGCTTGAGTCCAAGGGGAGTGTTGTGGTCTCCATTTTGTTGAGGATACCTGTTGTTGTACCTCTACTGTGTGTTACACTATGTGCGCGGCCATTTTATTGGTGGCATATTAGTTAAAATGGCATGACTTATACGCATTGCGATCGGACAGAGAGACGTCACATCATGCAAGATAGCCCTGAGTTAATACTCAATATTAAATGATCTGATTACACTGAGTATTTAATGGTTGAAATGGATGGTATAGGTAATAGATATTTCATCACGTTGGGTTGTAGCGTCCCTGAATCTCATAGCATATAATGCATAGAGTATTGTTCATTATTGAACTAGTGTAGATAGTGTGTACATGAAACAGGCATGAGAGTGCTCTAAGGAACTACCTCATATCTACATGAATTTATTAAAATTGCATAAATTATTCCATATTAAATACAATCGTTAAACCTAAAAATCACTGTAGTTTTATGTAAAATCCCAAATAGGTTACTTTAAAACAGATACCGTAATGTGTATATACACAAGTACTAAAACCAAAAAATCTAAAATAATAATCAAGTCATCATACATATAATATTTTTACAGATGAGGTATTAGTACAGTAGTGATAAAATGAAATGAGGATAAAATTTAAAATTAAGGTACATTTAGAAAAATAAATAAAGGGGAATTGGATTGTTATGCAAGCTATTAAATAAATGAACTATCACATCAATGAAGAATAAGCTTGAATTTTAATGTGTACACTAGAAAACTAAAGTGATAGTATATTCTAATATCCCATGCATATGTAGGTGTTAGGTTAGTGAGGTGTACACATCTAGGGAATGCATATAAGTGTATATGATAACCCAAATAGTTATGTAATCCCTTATGTAAAAATTATTAAAAATTGCTTAAAAAACAGTTCAGATCGAACTCTACGTTCAATCCCCCAGGTACAAGGGTCCGTAAGGTGTGAATCCATTTGGATTCTTTGCGGCTGATATCTCTTACCAGATGACTCCCCCTCCATGATGGTTTATGTTTTTCTACTCCCCAAAATTGGAGGTGTGCGGGGTCTTTGTTGTGTACTAGTGCGAAGTGTTTGGACACATTGTGCTTCGGGAAACCTGATTTGATGTTCTGTATGTGCTCTTGTATTCGTGTCTTCAGGGCTCTTTTTGTGCGGCCTACATATTGGAGATTACAGCTACATTGTAACATGTAGACCACCCCTTCTGTGTGGCACCCAATAAACTCTCTAATCTCATAGGTTTGTCCTGTGTTGGTTGCTGTAAATTCTTTACGTTTTCCTTGAAATTTTTTCGCATGTCGACACGCATAACAGTTACGACAGGGGTAAAAACCTTTCCCTGAGAAGAATGTAAAGGAGGGCGCCGGCGGTGGGTCAATTACTGATTTCACTATTAGGTCTCTGATAGTCGGTGCTCTTTTATAGACAATGTTCGGCTTTTCCGGTAATATTCCTTTTAGGTCCTTGTCATTCTTTAAAATATGCCAGTGTTTTTGAATTACCCTTGCTACATCTTTATATTGTGTATTGAAGTCAAGGATTATACTGGGTACTTCTTGTTGCGGTCTCTTCTTGGGATGTTCTTCAATCATTGTTTTTCTATCCATTAAGTTTACATGTTCTATCTGGTTATTAATCCACTGATCATCGTATCCCTTTGCTTTAAATCTGTCCCCAATCATACTTGCTTGGTTAAAATAGTCCTCTTCTTTGGTACAATTTCTTTTTATTCTTGTGAGTTGGCCTTTCGGGATATTATATAGCCAGGGTTTGAAATGGCAACTGTCAATGGACAGGTAGCTGTTGGCATCCACCTTCTTGAAGTGTGTTTTAGTAACTATTCTATGTCCCTCTAGGCTAATATTGAGGTCCAGGAAGTCTATTTCTTTTGTATCTATTTTCCATACTAAATTAATATTTTTATCATTGTTATTTAATTTATTGAGGAACATCTCTAGAGTGTTTCTGTCTCCGTTCCAGACGATTATCACATCATCTATAAATCTTTTGTATAATGTTAGTTCAGCGGGGGTATCCGTGTATACCGCTTTTTCTTCCCACTGTGCCATAAATGCATTTGCCACTCCTGGTGCAAATTTGGCACCCATGGCTATTCCTACTAGCTGTTTGTAGTAGGTCTGGTCATGCCAGAAATAGTTGCATTTGAGACAAAAATCTAGGCATTTAATCAGGTATTTTCTCTGTTTACATAATAGGGTGCTGTGTTTCCTCAGCAGCCATTTGCCTGCTGAGATTGCATCCTGATGTTGGACTATAGTGTATAACGATGTGACGTCTGCTGTTGCCATTAGTGTTCTACCCTCTAGCGCTGGCACTGTGTTTAGGAGTTGCAGTATATGCTTAGTATCTTTTAGATATGCTTCGGTCTGCTGGACCGCTGGTTGTATGAAGTAGTCAATGTATTGACCCATTCTAGACGTTAGAGAGTCAATACCATTGACTATTGGTCTTCCAGGTGGATTTTCTTTATCTTTGTGGATTTTGGGGACTGTATAAATGATTGGTATTCTGCAAGTTTCTGGTATTAGATATTTGGTCTCTTTAGAGTTAAGTATGTTTTTCTTCATCCCAAGGTTTACTAGAGTTTCTAATTCTTTTTTATACTTGGTGGTCGGGTTCCTCGACAATCTAATATATGTGGTTTCATCTTGTAGTTGTCTATTTAGTTCTGTAAGGTATTGTTCTTTTGATTGTAGAACTATTGCACCTCCCTTATCCGCTGGTCTGATTATAATATCCTTCCTTTCTGTCAGGCTTTTAATACCCTTTTGGATATGTATAGGGTCTGTGGCCTTCTTGGGTTTTAGGGCTTCTATATCTTGTAGCACTAGATTTTTGAAGACTTCCACATTTTGATTTTGGGATATTTGTGGATTGAATAATGAAGCATTGCGTAGTGTGCTGTATACTCCTCTTGGTGGAGTTTCTGTTCTCGCATTTTCTGGTTTCCACGGATTATTCATCACATATTTTTTAATGTTAATTTTTCTAATATATTTTTGTATCCCTATATATGTATTGAACTTGTTGAGGTTTCTGGTAGGTGCATGCTTTAAACCTTTGTCTAGTACTGCTAGCTCTTCTGTTGAAATAGGTTTACCGCTTATGTTTACCACGTTTTCTCCGACTACTCTGTTTTTCTTCTTTTGGAGTCTCTTTCCTGCCCTCCTTCCTCTTTTCGTTCTGGTGTGTTTCTTGTTCGTTCCTCTTGGGGTCGTCTCCTGGGGGAGTGGTGTACTTCTTGTGGTAATCTTCGAGGGGAGTAATCTCTTCTCCCTCTCTCTAAAAAAGGCCTTTGTGTGTTGTGGTACTGTTGATTTTCATAATAGTATGGATTTTCATAGTATTGTTCTTGATAGTCTCTAATGGGGTCAAACCTATTATTTATAGGGATCGGTGTACGTCTATATCGATCATAGTATTCTTGTTGGTAGGGTGGTACCCTCTCTTCCCTTGGATTCCTTTCATTTTGTTGCCAGTTTCTTTTCCTAAAGGGTTTCTTAAAGGGTTTCTTTCCTCCTCTCTTTGGGGTATGTTGTCCATGTCCATAATTGTTTCTTTGTCCATAGTTGGTCCTTGGTGTACTTCCATATGTGTCTCTGTCATCTCTTCTATAGGTGTTATTTGGGTTGGGTTGGTTATGGTATGGTCGTGGTGGCTCTAACCGTGTTTCCCTTTCTTCCCACCTAGGTGGGTTGAGTACATATGACGCTGTGGGATCTTGGATCCTTACTTCCCTTTCCGGTGTGGAGTATGTAGATGTGGGAGGGGCTTGTTCAATTTTACTTTGCCATTTAAAGACTTGGTTTGTCTTGTAGTCTGTTATATCCCTTTGGTATTTTTTCATTTTCCGATTTTGTACTTCTAGATCTTTGGTGATCATATCTTTATTTAGTTGTGTTGCCAGCTTTTTGAACTCAGTGGTTTCCTTGAATGGTTCCATTTTCTGTTTGATTTCCTCTATCTGTTGTTCCAGTATTATGGTCTTTTTAAATTTGCATTCTAGCAAGAATTTCAAACCTTCTATACTTTTATTGTTGAAGAACGTGAACCATTCTTCCATTGATTCTTTGTCTAATAGTCCATCATTTGGTGGTACTTCCCACCTTAATCTCCTGGGGACAATATTTTCTCTAATATATCTTTCAAATGTATTGGTGTCCCACCATAAATTGATTTTCTTCTCCATGTAGTGCCCTAATTTTCTAGTCATGCTTTCTAAATCCGTATTGCGTGTTTTACTATGTGGATTAAAAACCTCATCTAGGTTCACTTTTCTATTTTCAATGAATGTGAACACATCCATATTAGCAGCAAAGGTGAAGTATGTGAAAAGGATTAAATTATATGTAATAGTGTCCCTTGCGCTGGTCAGGTGTGGAAATAACTAGGTGAGTGTCAGAGTGTCACAAGATAAACGTATAAAGGTGACCAATAATATTGCAGCAAAATTAAGGTGTTTTCACACAACACTTAATAGGAATGTAAGATAAGATGATTTCGCGCAATATTAGATAAATTAAAGTGAATGAGCAAACATATATAATAACTGTGTCTCATAAATGTGCAAATCACATAGTAAAGTGTAATGTGACAATGGAAATGTTGATGATAAGCTAGTGGCTGCTAAGGGATGTAGATCTCAATAGCCTAGCATCTAGCTGAGAACATTATCCATAGACAGTAAATATAACATAAATGTGCAAATCGCATACAAAGTGAACAGTGTCAATGGTGCTACTAGTAGTAAGCTAGTTACTGCCAGGGATGTTAATCACTATTCCTGACGTCTAGCTAGGTGTATTAACCAAAAATAGTCGAGTGAACAAAATCACAAAAGGGTCATGAAGAAAAATACACATAAAATTGAATATAAAAGTAAATATAAAAGGTATAAAATAACATGTGCAATTCTACAATATTGGTGCTAGTGTGTTTAAAATATCACACTTAGGACATCATTCAGTGTTCATAAAACGTGTAAAACGGATGTCAAATCAAAAGCACTCTATAGGGCATGAGTGATGCTGCTGGGAGTTGATGGGTTAATTAGGAGAGTCTATATATGGATGCCGCTTCCCTGTTCAATTGGAGGTGTATGAGGTGGATGGAGTAAAGATCCTATTGTTATTCAATCCTCTAATGGTCTCTTAGGACCCTCACCTTCATATTGTGGTAAAACGGCATTCAGCAGTGTAGTATGGGTAGTTCTGTCAGCTGTCACCAAAGTCTCTGCTTTCTCTATGTTAAAACTTTAATCCATCTCTCCCTGTATCTCCGGAACGGCTCTCTCAGAAAGGGGGGAGATAAAACAGAGATAGGGGAGGGGGAGAGAGAATGGAGGCTCCACTAGTGTATTAAAGTTTTTTTAAAAAACAGGGGTGTTTATTCTTAGGTAATGCTCTTACATTTAAAAACTTCTAACAGGCAGAGTAATTATAATAAAAGCTGTGGCGTCCTAAGCGCCCTCTCACTTGTGCTTCAAGCTGTGTTGTACCGCTCAGCCAATCCCTACGCGTTACGACACCGTCACGTGCCTTCATCTGGGGAACCGGATTGGCTGCTGAGGGTTAGCTTAAATATAATGGGACCGGAAGTTAACGGGCCGCCATCTTACTTGTGGTTTATGTATTTTCGTCTAGCGCCATTTTGCTTGAGTCCAAGGGGAGTGTTGTGGTCTCCATTTTGTTGAGGATACCTGTTGTTGTACCTCTACTGTGTGTTACACTATGTGCGCGGCCATTTTATTGGTGGCATATTAGTTAAAATGGCATGACTTATACGCATTGCGATCGGACAGAGAGACGTCACATCATGCAAGATAGCCCTGAGTTAATACTCAATATTAAATGATCTGATTACACTGAGTATTTAATGGTTGAAATGGATGGTATAGGTAATAGATATTTCATCACGTTGGGTTGTAGCGTCCCTGAATCTCATAGCATATAATGCATAGAGTATTGTTCATTATTGAACTAGTGTAGATAGTGTGTACATGAAGCAGGCATGAGAGTGCTCTAAGGAACTACCTCATATCTACATGAATTTATTAAAATTGCATAAATTATTCCATATTAAATACAATCGTTAAACCTAAAAATCACTGTAGTTTTATGTAAAATCCCAAATAGGTTACTTTAAAACAGATACCGTAATGTGTATATACACAAGTACTAAAACCAAAAAATCTAAAATAATAATCAAGTCATCATACATATAATATTTTTACAGATGAGGTATTAGTACAGTAGTGATAAAATGAAATGAGGATAAAATTTAAAATTAAGGTACATTTAGAAAAATAAATAAAGGGGAATTGGATTGTTATGCAAGCTATTAAATAAATGAACTATCACATCAATGAAGAATAAGCTTGAATTTTAATGTGTACACTAGAAAACTAAAGTGATAGTATATTCTAATATCCCATGCATATGTAGGTGTTAGGTTAGTGAGGTGTACACATCTAGGGAATGCATATAAGTGTATATGATAACAAAAATAGTTATGTAATCCCTTATGTAAAAATTATTAAAAATTGCTTAAAAAACAGTTCAGATCTAACTCTACGTTCAATCCCCCAGGTACAAGGGTCCGTAAGGTGTGAATCCATTTGGATTCTTTGCGGCTGATATCTCTTACCAGATGACTCCCCCTCCATGATGGTTTATGTTTTTCTATTCCCCAAAATTCGAGGTGTGCGGGGTCTTTGTTGTGTACTAGTGCGAAGTGTTTGGACACAAATGGCCGCGCACATAGTGTAACACACAGTAGAGGTACAACAACAGGTATCCTCAACAAAATGGAGACCACAACACTCCCCTTGGACTCAAGCAAAATGGCGCTAGACGAAAATACATAAACCACAAGTAAGATGGCGGCCCGTTAACTTCCGGTCCCATTATATTTAAGCTAACCCTCAGCAGCCAATCCGGTTCCCCAGATGAAGGCACGTGACGGTGTCGTAACGCGTAGGGATTGGCTGAGCGGTACAACACAGCTTGAAGCACAAGTGAGAGGGCGCTTAGGACGCCACAGCTTTTATTATAATTACTCTGCCTGTTAGAAGTTTTTAAATGTAAGAGCATTACCTAAGAATAAACACCCCTGTTTTTAAAAAAACTTTAATACACTAGTGGAGCCTCCATTCTCTCTCCCCCTCCCCTATCTCTGTTTTATCTCCCCCCTTTCTGAGAGAGCCGTTCCGGAGATACAGGGAGAGATGGATTAAAGTTTTAACATAGAGAAAGCAGAGACTTTGGTGACAGCTGACAGAACTACCCATACTACACTGCTGAATGCCGTTTTACCACAATATGAAGGTGAGGGTCCTAAGAGACCATTAGAGGATTGAATAACAATAGGATCTTTACTCCATCCACCTCATACACCTCCAATTGAACAGGGAAGCGGCATCCATATATAGACTCTCCTAATTAACCCATCAACTCCCAGCAGCATCACTCATGCCCTATAGAGTGCTTTTGATTTGACATCCGTTTTACACGTTTTATGAACACTGAATGATGTCCTAAGTGTGATATTTTAAACACACTAGCACCAATATTGTAGAATTGCACATGTTATTTTATACCTTTTATATTTACTTTTATATTCAATTTTATGTGTATTTTTCTTCATGATCCTTTTGTGATTTTGTTCACTCGACTATTTTTGGTTAATACACCTAGCTAGACGTCAGGAATAGTGATTAACATCCCTGGCAGTAACTAGCTTACTACTAGTAGCACCATTGACACTGTTCACTTTGTATGCGATTTGCACATTTATGTTATATTTACTGTCTATGGATAATGTTCTCAGCTAGATGCTAGGCTATTGAGATCTACATCCCTTAGCAGCCACTAGCTTATCATCAACATTTCCATTGTCACATTACACTTTACTATGTGATTTGCACATTTATGAGACACAGTTATTATATATGTTTGCTCATTCACTTTAATTTATCTAATATTGCGCAAAATCATCTTATCTTACATTTAATTAATTAGGTGTTTTCAAATATTTATCATAAATATACATGTGTTAATATTCTTGTTCATGTCTCAAATTTCTTCATAGACTCCAGTTGATATTCTGCTATCTATTATTCCCAACGGGAGCTCTTTGTAATCGATCTAGAGAAAATACAATATATTCAAAATATAATCATACCTTCTTTTCAATCTCGTATCAAAAACTTCTACACAAATAAAAATAAATCATAATCCCTGTTCATACCATCAGGATGCAAGGATTGTAATTTATTAATCCACCAAACTTCACGTCTTTTCAATTTCAAAATCCTATCACCCCCTCTTTTGTCATGAGGAATCTCTTCTAGCACCATAAATCGTAGATCGGTGTCTTTGTGTCCCATTTCTGAAAAGTGACGCGATACAGGAAGACCTGATTGGGGATGTCTAATTGTACTACGATGTTGTGCGATACGATCTTTAATTTTTTGGGTCGTTTCCCCCACGTAAAGGAGATTACAAGGGCATGTGAGAATGTAAATCACATATGATGGCTGACAGGTGTAAAAGCCATTAATTGTTATTTTATTATTAGTTCTAGGATGACAGAAATTATTGCCCTTAATAATTAGGTTACATTGGATGCAATTAAGACAGGGGTAACAGCCCTTCCTTTTACTACCGAGAAAAGTCATTCTTTTCTCCTCCTGCCTCTCAGGTTTGAATTCAGATCGTACCAAAAGATCGCGCAATGTTTTATTGCGCCGATACGCTTTCATGGGAGTTAATTGAAACTCCTCTATCTGAGGATATGATCGTTTTAGTATCGCCCAATGTTTTCTCAATACATTAAAGATCCTATCACTGTAACTGTTGAATTGAAAGACAAATGGAATCCTAGGTTTGTCAGATGAGTGTCTCTTCTTATTGGAGATTTCAATAGGATTCAAGATTTTATTCAATTCCTGTCTGATTAGACCTTCTGGATAGCCCCGCTCCTTAAATTTACAGCACATTTCATCTAGTCTCTTATCTCTTATTATGGTATCACTCACAATCCGCGTCACTCTGAGAAGTTGGCTTCTAATAATAGAACTAAAGACGTGGGGGGGATGATAGCTGTCATATCTTAGTAACTGGTTCCTGTCTGTGGGTTTAGTGTATATATCAGTTTCAATCCGTCCTTGCTTTGTATATGCCCGTATATCTAAAAAGGGGACTGAATCTCCGCCAATATGGATTTTTAACTGAATATTTGGTGAAATACTGTTAATCATCTCATCAAAGGTTTTGAGTGATTCAATGTTGCCCCGCCATATGGCAAAAATGTCATCAATATAGCGCCACCAGGTGGCGCAATGTTCCCGAAAAATGTCATTGACAAAAATATGTTTCTGCTCAAAGTCATGCATAAATGAACAAGCATATGGCGGGGCAACATTGGAACCCATAGCAACCCCCGTCAGTTGCACATAGTACCGATCCCTGAAAAGAAAATAGTTATTATATAAGATCAACTTAAACAACTTTTCAAAAAAGGCAATCTGAGCTTCTGAGTACTCATGACAGTTCCTGATTAGGCTCAACGCTGCTTCAATGCCGGCCACATGAGGAATTGATGTGTATAGACTTGTTACATCCCAAGTGACAAGGATACATTCATCTTGAATTTGTGGTAGGTCCCTAATTTTGGTCAGAAAGTCACCAGAGTCCTTGATGTAGGATGGGGTAGTTTTCACCAAAGGTGATAGCACTCTATCCAATAGTTTGGCCGTGGGTACAATAATTTCTTTATTAGGAAATTTAGGACCGTTCACTGGAAGTAGATTTATGCAGTAGGGTTAAATGCTTGAATGTCTTTAGGTGGTTTGTATAGGACAATTAGTTAAGTGAACACAGGTGTGTACTGGACTGGGTGTTGATAAGAGAACATAGTGTGGTTTGGCTTTTCACACATAGCCAGAAAAGCCTGACGAAGAGCGACTTGTGCTCGGAACTGTACAGTGGCTTGCTTGTATTTTGAAATATGTAATGGAATAATTTTCAGTAAAAGGACACTTTTGGCATCAAAGCATTGTTCCACGTGTTTTTCCTATATATATACACTACCGTTCAAAAGTTTGGGGTCACATTGAAATGTCCTTATTTTTGAAGGAAAAACACTGTACTTTTAAATGAAGCTAACTTTAAACTAGTCCTAACTTTAAACAAATATACTCTATACATTGCTAATGTGGTAAATGACTATTCTAACTGCAAATGTCTAGTTTTTGGTGCAATATCTACATAGGTGTATAGAGGCTCATTTCCAGCAAGTATCACTCCAGTGTTCTAATGGTACAATGTGTTTGCTCATTGGCTCAGAAGGCTAATTGATGATTAGCAAACCCTTGTGCAATCATGTTCACACATCTAAAAACAGTCTAGCTCCTTCCAGAAGCTACAAAACTGACCTTCCTGTGAGCAGATTGAGTTTCTGGAGCATCACATTTGTGGGGTCAATTAAACGCTCAAAATGGCCAGAAAAAGAGAACTTTCATCTGAAACTCGACAGTCTATTCTTGTTCTTAGAAATGAAGGCTATTCCATGCGAGAAATTGCAAAGAAATTGAAGATTTCCTACAACGGTGTGTACTACTCCCTTCAGAGGACAGCACAAACAGGCTCTAACCAGAGTCGAAAAAGAAGTGGGAGGCTGCGTTGCACAACTAAGCAAGAAGATAAGCACATTAGAGTCTCTAGTTTGAGAAACAGACGCCTCACAGGTCCCCAACTGGCATCTTCATTAAATAGTACCCGCAAAACACCAGTGTCAACATCTACAGTGAAGAGGCGGCTGCGGGATTTTGGGCTTCAGGGCAGAGTGGCAAAGAAAAAGCAATATCTGAGACTGGCCAATAAAAGAAAAAGATTAAGATGGGCAAAAGAACACAGACATTGGACAGAGGAAGACTGGAAAAAAGTGTTGTGGACGGATGAATCCAAGTTTGAGGTGTTTGGATCACAAAGAAGAACGTTTGTGAGACGCAGAACAAATGAAAAGATGCTGGAAGAATGCCTGACGCCATCTGTTAAGCATGGTGGAGGTAATGTGATGGTCTGGGGTTGCTTTGGTGCTGGTAAGGTGGGAGCTTTGTACAGGGTAAAAGGGATTCTGAATAAGGAAGGCTATCACTCCATTTTGCAACGCCATGCCATACCCAGTGGACAGCGCTTGATTGGAGCCAATTTCATCCTACAACAGGACAATGACCCTAAACACACCTCCAAATTGTGCAAGAACTATTTACAGCAGAAGCAGGCAGCTGGTATTCTATCGGTAATGGAGTGGCCAGCACAGTCACCAGATCTGAACCCCATTGAGCTGTTGTGGGAGCAGCTTGACCGTATGGTACGCCAGAAGTGCCCATCCAACCAATCCAACTTGTGGGAGCTGCTTCTAGAAGCGTGGGGTGCAATTTCTCCAGCTTACCTCAATAAATTAACAGCTAGAATGCCAAAGGTGTGCAATGCTGTAATTGCTGCAAAAGGAGGATTCTTTGATGAAAGCAAAGTTTGATGTAAAAACAATGTTATTTCAAATACAAATCATTATTTCTAACCTTGTCAATGTCTTGACTCTATTTTCTATTCATTTCACAACGTATGGTGGTGAATAAGTGTGACTTTTCATGGAAAACACAAAATTGTTTGGGTGACCCCAAACTTTTGAACGGTAGTGTATATATATATATATATATATATATATATATATATATATAAAAAAAAATACAGTGCTGAGTGCTCCAAAATAAAGTGCTTCTGTGATCCAGAATAAAGTGTTCAAGTGCCACAAGTCCCTCTTTTGACCCCACTCACCTGAGTTAATGGACCCTCAGCTTTGCAATCTGGGGTCAAAAAGCTTTGATCTACAAGATCTGGTGTACGAGGAATGGACTCTCAGAGAAGCTTTCATATGGGTGTTCACGTGGATGGACCGAGGTAGATCAATCATAATGGGAAAAAGCAGAAAAAAAGCCAATAGTGAAGTACCGCTAGTACTGTGTCTGCTACGCAACAACGCCACTCACGAGACATCTGTGTTAAACAGGCATCAGTATATGTTCCGTGTCCGCCGCTAGGACGGCGTGCGTTCCACGGAAGTCGGAAGTTGTGTCACTGGTTTGAGAATCCGGAAATGCGTCAATGCGTTTCGCCCCTCCTCCAGAGCGTCATCAAGGACATCACTTCCGGTTTCAAATGGTGCATTTTATATACAAAGGAGGGGCTGCCTCCTCTCCAATTAAGCAATCGTGGACAACCAAATCCATCTGGTGTAATCAAACACCAACTTCCTCTATATAACATCACTTCCTGTTATTGCCAAGTGATAAAAAAAAAAACTTTATTTCCTCATGTTCTATACATATAGTAAAAGATTCATTGCTTACATAGAAAAAAAATAGAGTAAATAGAGTACACACGATCAGATTTTCCGACAAAAAAACCATGGATTTTTTCCAAAGGATGTTGGCTCAAACTTGTCTTGCATACACATGGTCACTCAAATGTTGGCCCAAAATTCTGAACATGAGAACATGGTGACATATAACACGTACGACAAGCCGAGAAAAAGGAAGTTCAATAACCAGTGTGGATCCTTGTGCTTGATTCAGAGCATGCGTGAACTTTTGTGCGACTGACATGTGTACATGCGATCAAACTTTCCAACAACAAGTTTTATTGTCGGAAAATTTGAGAACCTGCTCTCAAACGTTTGTGTGTGGAAATTCCGACAGCAAATGTTCGATGGAGCATACACACAGTCGGACTTTCTGACAACAAGCTCACATCGAACATTTCCCATGGGAAAATCCGACCATGTGTACGCAGCATTACAGTAAAAATAAATGAAAATGGAAGATAAATAAAAATGTGTAAAAATGAAAAAAATGTAAAACTTTAAAAATTATGAAAATTACCAATTAAACAGGAAACAATTCAAATCCAATTTGATGTTTAGGCCAAAGGAACTCATAGTACCCAGCCTATGTATCCATTGGGTCTCGTTTTGTGAGATAGATTTCTTGAGATTGTATCCTCTGCAATGGCCCTCCACCTTATCTATCCCACAGAACATCAAACCCCTTGGATCACTGTTGTGGAACAATCTAAAGTGATTGGACAAGCTGTGATGCTTGAAACCTTTCTTAATTCTATTAACATGCTCTCTTAGCCAAGTCCCCAACTTCGTTGTGGTCCTCCCCACATAGTGGAGGCCACAGGGACAGGACAGAAAGTAGGTGACATGTGTGGTCCCACACATAATAAACTTTTTAATCTCAAAAGATTTCCCCTGAGAGTGAGATTTAAAATGGGTAGTCTTCCTAGTCCTAGAGGTCTAGAGGTTCTACAAATTACACATTTGCCACAACTAAAAAACACAGTTTGATCCAAAAAAGTAAAAGATTTCTTTGGGGGGTTGATGACATTATGTGGTAATTTTAACCTGAGTGTTGGAGGTTTGGTATAAATGAACTGAGGCTGGACAGGTAAAATAGGTCTAAGCTCTCTATCTTTAGGTAACAAAGGCCAGTATTCTTTTAATTCTTTTTTTCAAATTATTTGTGTTGCCTGGTGAAACCTGTCAGGAATGCAACACCATAATCTCTCTTCTTATTTACTTTTTTCTTGAAGAGAAATTCCCTATCTATATCTCTATTTTCTTTAGTTCTCTTTAAATCTCTAATATCATACCCTTTTTCGTGGAACCTACTGTATCTAAGATAATTTGGGCCTTGGTGTCATAATCCTCTATCTTATTACAGTTTCTTCTCACCCTCAGCATCTGACTTTTTGGGATGCTATCCAACCATCTACGATGGTGGCAGCTTCCCAATGGTATGTATCCATTTCTGTCGACTTGTTTGAAAAAAGTCCAGGTGAGTAGCCTTCCATTTTCTTTATATATATTTATTTATAGCTGTATTCAAAAAATTAACTGCCTCATAGCAATACGTCTCTGAAAAGGAGATACCATAGGGATTATCTCCCATCTCCCTTAGGAAATTGAGAAATGATTCCTGTGACCCTGCCCAAATTATCAAAATGTCATCTATGTAGCTTTTATAAAATCTCAATTGTGGTATATTTATATATTAAATGGCTCCTTTCTCCCACCAACTCATTAAAAGATTTGCCACTGACGAGGCATACATGGCCCCCATGGAAACTCCTCTTTTTTGCCTGTAGTACTTCTTTTCATGCCAGAAAAAATGATGGCTCTTTGCCAGATCAAGGGCCTGTAATAAGAAATCTTTTTGTTTAGTCATGATATTAGTATTACCTAGGGTCCACTTAACTGTTTCCAAAGCATGACGCTGTTGTATATTGGTATATAGTGAATTGACATCCACACTGGCCAGGATGTAATGATCATCCACTATCAAGGGCTTGATGAGTTCTAAAAGGTCTTTACTATCTTTAAGATACGCCAAACATTTTTGGGTAAGGGGCTGCAAGAAACAATCAAAATATTCCCCCAGTCTGGAGAATAGTGAGTCGACTCCACTGACCATGGGGGTCTAAGTGGATTCTTGTGCACCTTTGGTAACTGGTAAATAACTGGAACCTTAGGGGCATCTGGAATAAGCTACCTCACCTCTTTCTTGTTAACTATTACAGACCTTATGTGCTTCTTTGATCAGCCTTTTTAGTTTGGCCTTAAATGTATTACTGGGATTTCCCTTGAATTCCTCATATGTTGCTTTATCTCCTACCAATCTATTTAGTTCCTCCAGGTAATCACTTTTGCTTAAAATGACTAACCCCCCTTATCAGCCGATCTAATGACCATATTTTTCTTTTTTTCTAGTTGCTGTATACCCCTTTCTATATCTTTTTTTACATCTACTAGGGTGAAGTGGCCTGGTATGGTTCAGGGGGGGGGGCTTTTGCTCACCCCCCTTTCCTGGCCTGCCAGGCTGCTTGCTCAGGTAAGGGTCTGGTATGGATTTTGGGAGGACCGCACACCAATTTTTTTTAAATTGGCGTGGAGTTCCCCTTAAAATTTATGCCAGACCTAAAGGGCCTGGTATGGATTTTGGAGTGGACTCCACGCCGTTTTTTTTTTCTTAATTCTGTCATAGGGTTCCCCTTAACCACTTCAATATGCTGAATTTTATACTCTGCACTGCACTATATACCCTGCACTGGGGATGAGCTTCGAGTTCGAGTCGAACTCATGTTCGACTCGAACATCGGCTGTTCGCAAGTTCGCCAAACAGCGAACAATTTGGGGTGTTCGCGGCAAATTCGAATGCCGCGGAACACCCTTTAAAAGTCTATGGGAGAAATCAAAAGTGCTAATTTTAAAGGCTTATATTCATGGTATTGTCATAAAAAGTGTTTGGGTACCTGGGTCCTGCCCCAGGGGACATGGATCAATGCAAAAAAAAGTTTTAAAAACGGCCGTTTTTTCAGGAGCAGTGATTTTAATAATGCTTAAAGTGAAACAATAAAAGTGTAATATCCCTTTAAATTTCGTACCTGGGGGGTGTCTATAGTATGCCTGTAAAGGGGCGCATGTTTCCCGTGTTTAGGACAGTCTGACAGCAAAATGACATTTCAAAGGAAAAAAAGTAATTTAAACTACTCGCGGCTTTTAATGAATTGCCGATCCGACAATACACATAAAAGTTCATTGATAAAAACGGCATGGGAATTCCCCACAGGGGAACCCCGAACCAAAATTTTTTAAAAAATGACGTGGGGGGTCCCCCTAAATTCCATACCAGGCCCTTCGGGTCTGGTATGGATATTAAGGGGAACCCCAGCCAAAATTTTAAAAAAAAATGTCGTGGGGTCCCCCTCAAAATCTATACCAGACCCTTATCTGAGCACCCAACCTGGCAGGCCGCAGGAAAATAGGGGGGGCGAGAGAGTGCTCCCCCTCCTGAACCATACCAGGCCACATGCCCTCAACATTGGGAGGGTGCTTTGAGGTAGCCCCCCAAAACACCTTGTCCCCATGTTGATGAGGACAAGGACCTCATCCCCACAACCCTGGCCGGTGGTTGTGGGGGTCTGCGGGCAGGGGGCTTATCGGAATCTGGAAGCCCCCTTTAACAAGGGGACCCCAAAATCCCAGCCCTCCCCCCTGTGTGAAATGGTATGGGGGTACAAAAGCACCCCTACCATTTCACTAAAAAAGTGTCAAAAATGTTAAAAATGACAAGAGACAGTTTTTGACAATTCCTTTATTTAAATGCTTCTTCTTTCTTCTTTCTTCTATCTTCTATCTTCCTTCGGATTCTTCCTCCATCTTCTTCTTCTTCTGGTTCTTCTGGTTCTTCCTCCGGTGTTCTCATCCGGCATCTTCCTCCGTGGCGTCGGCGTCTTCTTCCCTTCTTCTCCTCGGGCCGCTCCACATCCATGATGGCATGGAGGGAGGCTCCCGCTCTTCTCTTCATCTTCTTCTCTTCATCTTCTTATCTTCATCTTCATCTTCTTTTCGGGCTGCTCTGCATTCATGATGGCATGGAGGGAGGCTCCCGCTGTGTGACGCTTCTCCTCTTCTGACGGTTCTTAAATAACGGGGGGCAGGGCCACCCGGTGACCACGCCCCCCTCTGACACACGAGGACTTGACAGGACTTCCCTGTGGCATTCCCTGTGACGCCACAGGGAAGTCCCGTCAAGTCACCGTGCGTCAGAGGGGGGGGTCACCGGGTGGCCCTGCCCCCCACATTATTTAAGAACCGTCAGAAGAGGAGAAGCATCACACAGCGGGAGCCTCCCTCCATGCCATCATGGATGCGGAGCAGCCCGAAAAGATGAAGACAAGAAGATGAAGAGAAGAGCGGGAGCCTCCCTCCATGCCATCATGGATGGGGAGCGGCCCGAGGAGAAGAAGGGAAGAAGACGCCGATGCCACGGAGGAAGATGCCGGACGAGAACACCAGAGGAAGAACCAGAAGAACCAGAAGAAGAAGATGGAGGAAGAAACCGAAGGAAGATAGAAGAAAGAAGAAAGAAGAAGCATTTAAATAAAGGAATTGTCAAAAACTCTTGTCATTTTTCATTAAAGAGTTTTATTAAAGGTTAATGAGGTTTAACAATCAAAGCCCCTTTACATTGTTAATCTGAAATATGTGTTCATAGCATCCAATTAACAGCAAGTATATTGGCTACCATCTGAAATAAATTATGGTAAACAGACTATGAATCGTGTTGGCCTACAATCTATACTGGAGGTGAACAGAAAATAGATTGCGATTAAAATCATCTAGTGCTTCAACCAGTTAGATATTTGGATCAAATTAACTAGTATGACATCTATCATATCCATCAGATAGCTTTGAATTCTTTGAGAAAAAGCAAAATTTTCGTTATCCAAAGAAAGGAAGTAAGTAGTAAGGGGAAGGGAGAAAAAGTAGAAAAGGAATAAGAGATAAGCGTTTGTCTACGAAGTAATAGTGTCTCTCTCTCCTTGGTCTCCATAGCACACTTTGGTTTTACATATGAGTATCTAGATAATCTAACACTCAAAGGGGTATTAAATGCTCATTAATTGATCATATGCTGGTGTAACCTTGAAATGGAACCAGGGGGTCCATGTTTTGTGATATCTTTCTATGTCATCTGAGGTTTGGGCCAGTAAATCTTCCATACGACAGATCTCAGAGACTTTCCGCAGCCACTCTTACTAAAGGAGCCTGAGTACTCTTCCAGCGTAACGGGATCAAGGCCTTAGCGGCATTTAGAAGGTGCTTCGTTAAAGCGGGGTAAAATAGGTCTAAGCTCTCTATCTTTAGGTAACAAAGGCCAGTATTCTTTTAATTCTTTTTTTCAAATTATTTGTGTTGCCTGGTGAAACCTGTCAGGAATGCAACACCATAATCTCTCTTCTTATTTACTTTTTTCTTGAAGAGAAATTCCCTATCTATATCTCTATTTTCTTTAGTTCTCTTTAAATCTCTAATATCATACCCTTTTTCGTGGAACCTACTGTATCTAAGATAATTTGGGCCTTGGTGTCATAATCCTCTATCTTATTACAGTTTCTTCTCACCCTCAGCATCTGACTTTTTGGGATGCTATCCAACCATCTACGATGGTGGCAGCTTCCCAATGGTATGTATCCATTTCTGTCGACTTGTTTGAAAAAAGGCCAGGTGAGTAGCCTTCCATTTTCTTTATATATATTTATTTATAGCTGTATTCAAAAAATTAACTGCCTCATAGCAATACGTCTCTGAAAAGGAGATACCATAGGGATTATCTCCCATCTCCCTTAGGAAATTGAGAAATGATTCCTGTGACCCTGCCCAAATTATCAAAATGTCATCTATGTAGCTTTTATAAAATCTCAATTGTGGTATATTTATATATTAAATGGCTCCTTTCTCCCACCAACTCATTAAAAGATTTGCCACTGACGAGGCATACATGGCCCCCATGGAAACTCCTCTTTTTTGCCTGTAGTACTTCTTTTCATGCCAGAAAAAATGATGGCTCTTTGCCAGATCAAGGGCCTGTAATAAGAAATCTTTTTGTTTAGTCATGATATTAGTATTACCTAGGGTCCACTTAACTGTTTCCAAAGCATGACGCTGTTGTATATTGGTATATAGTGAATTGACATCCACACTGGCCAGGATGTAATGATCATCCACTATCAAGGGCTTGATGAGTTCTAAAAGGTCTTTACTATCTTTAAGATACGCCAAACATTTTTGGGTAAGGGGCTGCAAGAAACAATCAAAATATTCCCCCAGTCTGGAGAATAGTGAGTCGACTCCACTGACCATGGGGGTCTAAGTGGATTCTTGTGCACCTTTGGTAACTGGTAAATAACTGGAACCTTAGGGGCATCTGGAATAAGCTACCTCACCTCTTTCTTGTTAACTATTACAGACCTTATGTGCTTCTTTGATCAGCCTTTTTAGTTTGGCCTTAAATGTATTACTGGGATTTCCCTTGAATTCCTCATATGTTGCTTTATCTCCTACCAATCTATTTAGTTCCTCCAGGTAATCACTTTTGCTTAAAATGACTAACCCCCCTTATCAGCCGATCTAATGACCATATTTTTCTTTTTTTCTAGTTGCTGTATACCCCTTTCTATATCTTTTTTTACATCTACTAGGGTGAAGTGGCCTGGTATGGTTCAGGGGGGGGGGCTTTTGCTCACCCCCCTTTCCTGGCCTGCCAGGCTGCTTGCTCAGGTAAGGGTCTGGTATGGATTTTTGGAGGACCGCACACCAATTTTTTTTAAATTGGCGTGGAGTTCCCCTTAAAATTTATGCCAGACCTAAAGGGCCTGGTATGGATTTTGGAGTGGACTCCACGCCGTTTTTTTTTTCTTAATTCTGTCATAGGGTTCCCCTTAACCACTTCAATATGCTGAATTTTATACTCTGCACTGCACTATATACCCTGCACTGGGGATGAGCTTCGAGTTCGAGTCGAACTCATGTTCGACTCGAACATCGGCTGTTCGCAAGTTCGCCAAACAGCGAACAATTTGGGGTGTTCGCGGCAAATTCGAATGCCGCGGAACACCCTTTAAAAGTCTATGGGAGAAATCAAAAGTGCTAATTTTAAAGGCTTATATTCATGGTATTGTCATAAAAAGTGTTTGGGTACCTGGGTCCTGCCCCAGGGGACATGGATCAATGCAAAAAAAAGTTTTAAAAACGGCCGTTTTTTCAGGAGCAGTGATTTTAATAATGCTTAAAGTGAAACAATAAAAGTGTAATATCCCTTTAAATTTCGTACCTGGGGGGTGTCTATAGTATGCCTGTAAAGGGGCGCATGTTTCCCGTGTTTAGGACAGTCTGACAGCAAAATGACATTTCAAAGGAAAAAAAGTAATTTAAACTACTCGCGGCTTTTAATGAATTGCCGATCCGACAATACACATAAAAGTTCATTGATAAAAACGGCATGGGAATTCCCCACAGGGGAACCCCGAACCAAAATTTTTTAAAAAATGACGTGGGGGGTCCCCCTAAATTCCATACCAGGCCCTTCGGGTCTGGTATGGATATTAAGGGGAACCCCAGCCAAAATTTAAAAAAAAAATGTCGTGGGGTCCCCCTCAAAATCTATACCAGACCCTTATCTGAGCACCCAACCTGGCAGGCCGCAGGAAAATAGGGGGGGCGAGAGAGTGCCCCCCCTCCTGAACCATACCAGGCCACATGCCCTCAACATTGGGAGGGTGCTTTGAGGTAGCCCCCCAAAACACCTTGTCCCCATGTTGATGAGGACAAGGACCTCATCCCCACAACCCTGGCCGGTGGTTGTGGGGGTCTGCGGGCAGGGGGCTTATCGGAATCTGGAAGCCCCCTTTAACAAGGGGACCCCAAAATCCCAGCCCTCCCCCCTGTGTGAAATGGTATGGGGGTACAAAAGTACCCCTACCATTTCACTAAAAAAGTGTCAAAAATGTTAAAAATGACAAGAGACAGTTTTTGACAATTCCTTTATTTAAATGCTTCTTCTTTCTTCTGTCTTCTATCTTCTATCTTCCTTCGGATTCTTCCTCCATCTTCTTCTTCTTCTGGTTCTTCTGGTTCTTCCTCCGGTGTTCTCATCCGGCATCTTCCTCCGTGGCGTCGGCGTCTTCTTCCCTTCTTCTCCTCGGGCCGCTCCACATCCATGATGGCATGGAGGGAGGCTCCCGCTCTTCTCTTCATCTTCTTCTCTTCATCTTCTTCTCTTCATCTTCATCTTCTTTTCGGGCTGCTCTGCATTCATGATGGCATGGAGGGAGGCTCCCGCTGTGTGACGCTTCTCCTCTTCTGACGGTTCTTAAATAACGGGGGGCAGGGCCACCCGGTGACCACGCCCCCCTCTGACACACGAGGACTTGACAGGACTTCCCTGTGGCATTCCCTGTGACGCCACAGGGAAGTCCCGTCAAGTCACCGTGCGTCAGAGGGGGGGTCACCGGGTGGCCCTGCCCCCCACATTATTTAAGAACCGTCAGAAGAGGAGAAGCATCACACAGCGGGAGCCTCCCTCCATGCCATCATGGATGCGGAGCAGCCCGAAAAGATGAAGACAAGAAGATGAAGAGAAGAGCGGGAGCCTCCCTCCATGCCATCATGGATGGGGAGCGGCCCGAGGAGAAGAAGGGAAGAAGACGCCGATGCCACGGAGGAAGATGCCGGACGAGAACACCAGAGGAAGAACCAGAAGAACCAGAAGAAGAAGATGGAGGAAGAAACCGAAGGAAGATAGAAGAAAGAAGAAAGAAGAAAGAAGAAGCATTTAAATAAAGGAATTGTCAAAAACTCTTGTCATTTTTCATTAAAGAGTTTTATTAAAGGTTAATGAGGTTTAACAATCAAAGCCCCTTTACATTGTTAATCTGAAATATGTGTTCATAGCATCCAATTAACAGCAAGTATATTGGCTACCATCTGAAATAAATTATGGTAAACAGACTATGAATCGTGTTGGCCTACAATCTATACTGGAGGTGAACAGAAAATAGATTGCGATTAAAATCATCTAGTGCTTCAACCAGTTAGATATTTGGATCAAATTAACTAGTATGACATCTATCATATCCATCAGATAGCTTTGAATTCTTTGAGAAAAAGCAAAATTTTCGTTATCCAAAGAAAGGAAGTAAGTAGTAAGGGGAAGGGAGAAAAAGTAGAAAAGGAATAAGAGATAAGCGTTTGTCTACGAAGTAATAGTGTCTCTCTCTCCTTGGTCTCCATAGCACACTTTGGTTTTACATATGAGTATCTAGATAATCTAACACTCAAAGGGGTATTAAATGCTCATTAATTGATCATATGCTGGTGTAACCTTGAAATGGAACCAGGGGGTCCATGTTTTGTGATATCTTTCTATGTCATCTGAGGTTTGGGCCAGTAAATCTTCCATACGACAGATCTCAGAGACTTTCCGCAGCCACTCTTACTAAAGGAGCCTGAGTACTCTTCCAGCGTAACGGGATCAAGGCCTTAGCGGCATTTAGAAGGTGCTTCGTTAAAGCGGGGGTTCACCCACACCGCCAAAAAAAAAAATTAAAAGCCAGCAGCTACAAATACTGCAGCTGCTGACTTTTAATACATGGCCACTTACCTGTCCCAGGGTCCAGCGATGTCGGCAGGGGACGCCGAGAACCCGCTCGGTTCTCGGCAGCTGCCGCCGCCATCCTAGGTGAGGGAATCAGGAAGTGAAGCGTTGCGGCTTCACTTCCCGGTTCCCTACTGCGCATGCGTGAGTCGCGCTGCGCGTCCCTAGTGGTCCCCGCTCTCTCCTGGGAGCTGTGTGTTCCCAGCAGAAAGCGCGGTGGGGACGGGAAGAGGCATAGACTCTCATGGGAGTCTATGCCGGAAGTGGGTGCAAATACCTGTCTTAGACAGGTATCTGCACCCCCCTCCCCCCTGAAAGGTGCCAAATGTGACACCAGAGGGGGGGAGGGTTCCGAAAAGCGGAAGTTCCATTTTTGTGTGGAACTCCGCTTTAAAGATTTTTTATATCTTTTATAAGGGAAGTTAGAAATGTGGAGTAGGCAGCATGCTGCATCTAAAGTGATTCTGGTCTCCGTTATCTGTTGCACGGTATCCTTCACCCCTGTCCAGAAAGCTGTATTGGGCACTGCCACCAAATGTGTAGGAGTGTATTCGTCTCTCTATTGCATCGCCAGCATCTGTCAGAGGCCTCTGGAAACCATGTTTTGAGTTTATAGGGTGTGGCGTACCATTGAGTCAGAAGTTTGTACGCCGTCTCCTGTGTTTTAGTACTGATGGAACATTTATGTGCTAACGTACAAGCCGTCAGCCATTGCTTGTCAGTAATATCTTTCTGTAGTGCTCTGGACCATTCTATTCTAAATCTGTCCTCAGTAGTTGTTGTAGGGTGTTGAAGCCAGGAGTATGCGACAGAGGTCGACCTGACAAAGTCATCTCCTCTGTGGCACACTGTCTCCAGTTGTGTCATAGGTCTTTGAAAGTGGGGTTGTTTAGTCTTATCCGTAATGAAGCTGCGGATTTGAAAGTATGACCATCTGGGTAAGTGGGGCAGATTGTTATCCTCTTTCATCACTGAATAGTCTTTAACCCTATCATTTCTGATGCAGTCTCCTGCGATCAGTAGTTTTGATGGGTCCAGCGCTTGAAAGGTTCTACCTTACAAATATTTTGTAAAGGTGTCAATGGGCTCAATTGTGTCGTTAAGTCATATTTATTAATCACCGTCTGGAAGGCCTCCATGGTGGTCCCCATCAGTGGGTGTCTCTTTATAGATTAATGTTGTCTTCCCCAAGGAATCCATGGAGAGAACTTAAGCGTGCCCGTGGTCAGAGACTCTTCCAACTGGACCCAATCTTTTGACTTTCCATGGCAGTACCAGTCAATCACCCTAGTAAGGTCAGAGGCTAGGTAATAATTGTGGAAATGTGGTAAGCCCATTCCACCCCGCTCCTTGGGTCTGGCTAGGAGGGCAAATTTGACTCTGGGTCGTTTATGTCCCCAAAGGAAGCGTGTAAGAATAGATTGTAATTGTTTGAAAAAGTGCAGTGGGATCCTAACAGGTAGTGATCTCAGAAAGTACAGTAGTCGTGGAAGAATGGTCATTTTGAGAATGGCCGCTCTTCCGAACCAAGAGAAAAATTTGGAGTTCCAGTTCTGTAAGTCTGAGGCAATGATTTTTAGCAAAGGGGGAAGTTCTTTTCATAAGTCGTCATCAGTCTCGAAGGTAATGAGACCCCCAAATACTTAAGTATACCCGCTACCCAGCGGAACGAGCAGGTCCCCTGAGTTCTGGTGAGTGTATCATCCGATAGTGTAACATTCATTGCCTCAGACTTAGAGTAATTAATTTTGAGGTTAGATATGTAGCCATAATGTGCGAATTCTTCCAGTAGGTTTGGAATTGTGGTATGAGGTTTGGTCAGGAAAAATAAGAGATCGTCTGCATAAGCTGCTATCTTGTAAATTCTATTCGCTACTTCAAAACCTGATATGGATTGGTTCTTGTTTACCTTCCTTTCGATATCTGGACCTTGTCTGACAGTATGCCATTTACTTTTATCCTGGCAGAAGGATTCTGATACAGAGCTGTGATCCAAGTCATCATGTGTGTTCCCAACCCCACATGGCGAAAAACCGCCAGCATGTAGTCCCAGGAAACCCGATCGAAGGCCTTCTCCGCATCTGTAGACAGGAGAAGGCCCTCAATGCCCCGCGAGTGTGCTGCATGCGTCAGGAGCAAGGCCTTAATAATATTGTCTCTTGCCTCTATTCCTGGCATGAAGCCCACTTGATCCGGTCCTATTAAGGAAGAGAGGAGTGGCTTTAGTCTATTGGCAAGTATTTTGGATAGTAGTTTGAGATCTAAAAAGACCAAAACATTCCCCTAGAGCGGGACTTTTGAGGCACTACCATCAATGATGCAATGTAAGTAAAAAATATATAATTTTATTACAAAATTCAAAAGTACAACAAAAAATATATACAAAAATACAAATCAAACACAAACAATATATACAATGGGATACATCAAAAAGCAAGGACATGTAATTTGGACACAACTGCATCACATTGAGAGGAAAACCAAAAGTGGAAATGTAATAAGTCTCACTGAACCAACGCGTTTCGGGGAATCCTTCATCAGGGTTCATTAAGTGAGAGTCACCATCTAAGAAATTACAAAATTAAAAATAAACATTAACATCACACAAAAAAAAACATATAATATTCCCCCCACATCCAGTGAAGGTATGTGTGAGAGTCATACTCACTTCCAGAATACATATGCTATAGAAGTATCCAAGGCATAAAATCAGCTTCACAACAGTCTCCCAGGCCATGTGCATACAAAGAGAACCAGATCGCGGACCGTGTAGAGTAAAATTGTAATGACTGGTGCATATAATGCAATCCCAATGGGTGCTAAAAACCGCTGCGCCTAAGATTTGGCGTGGCCTTTGTACGCGGGCTGGGGTCCAAAAATTAACCGGACCTGAAAACAAGGACAAGACCCCATAAATAATGATGATTTTGATAATCAATATAGACAATCATATCTCCTGGGATTGAAAATATATCAAATCCCAGGGTGTGTAAAAAACATGAGCACATAGATGTGGGGACTAGCCACAGAAAACATACCTGTAAGCTAGATCCAAACGGGGGAGACCTACAGGTTGTGATGTAGGGGGAAGGAGGAGGACTCGGGGTCTCGGCTGACAACCATAAAGCTGCAGATAGTAAAGGAGAGAGAGGGATCTAATTAAAAAAGGAAACAAGGTTCTAATATGGGTGAACATATTTAAATGGTAAAAGCCAGACACCACTTAAGGTATGCAAAGAAGTGGAGATAACAGCAATCCAGGTTGCTGAGGTTACCTGTATAATCAGTCCAACAGCATAGTATCAATGAGGCATCCTCCTCTGATCACAAGATCAGAGTGAATGAACTATTTATAACACACACCTCACGCTGTCGGCTGATTACAATGCCGAACAGCTGAAGCCAAGATCCGTCCCCTATGTTAATTCCTCCCACCTCCCAACAGCTGACTCATTGTCAGCCTGAAGGGAAACACCCTACGTCAATTTGTTAATTCCCCTATGTTAATTCCTCCCAACAGCTGACTCATTGTCAGGCTGAAGGGATACACCCTACGTCAAGTCCTGTCGATGGGCCCCCTGAGCGTGGGCGGCGCCACGCCTCCCCGCAAGCGCCGGCCCCGAGTCCATACCGCGCATGTGCGCCAGCCAAGCTGGAACGCAGAATAGCGGCTGACATCACGGCCGCGCCTCGGAGCTGCGCGCCGCCGTCCACCCCCACCGGCACGGCAAGCCTGAGCTGGAAACAGCCATGCTGAACCAGATCAGGGATGGAGGAGCATCCGAGGATGATCCCCTCAGTATGTCCCACAAAGGCGACATCCTTGCCGTGCCGGGTCCGCGCACTACAAAAACAGCAACCAACAGACTCAGGGACTCCATGCCATTCATAATGAAAAGGGAAAAAAAATGTGATGACAGTCCGCGATGAGAAAACAGTAACAGTGTGATATATATATGCATGATTCTTGCATCAAACACCATTCAGTCAGAATGGCATATGAATTAAAAACAAATGCAATCACTGCATGGGAGACTATTATGAAGCTGTCACACGGAGAGGAAAAGACTGTATAGCAGCCACAAAATGCACCAATGAGTTTTAAAAAACATGCTCAAATCCCAATCCTGGAGTCTGATCCCATAGATGCCACAGTCCCCATTGGAGGCAGAGGCATAAGATTTTGGCTGGCCCCTTAGAAATTATATCAACCTTGTATTTGTGTCCTGCATGATATCTAATGTACCAGCAGGAACAAAAATTAAAAAAATAAATAAAAAAGGCAGGTAAAGGTGCATTGGCCGGGAAACAAACCCAGGCCTCCCGCATGGAATGTGAAAATTCTACCACTGAACCACAGGGATAGATATGGGAACCAGCATTAAGTATGAGCCTCCTACAATCGACAGTGTAACCTGGGGTGCTCACTGGAAGGTACTGAGAGGTAACACTACCTCTCCATACCCCCGGAGTCAAAACCCTCCAGGAACGGTTTGAAACATGTAGTGTCATTGAGTCCGGGGGGCCTAGTCGCCCTCAAGTTGTAGATGCACCTCAGTTCGAGCTGGAGGAGATCCTTATTCCAATTTCCCCCCCTCGAACTGGGGTGGACTCGATCCAAAATCAAAAATTTGATTCTTGGAAACAGTCCCTGATGTACCAGGGCAGTGTGTCTTGGATGAGTATGGTAAGAACGAACACATTGAATCTGAAATCAATGGTTTATTTTTAAAACTTACAAAAGTTCTTGAGAAAAAATCATCCTTATATTGGCACATCAGGTCCTTCCGGGATTACATTAATGATAACATGAATCCACTGGGACTCAGGGTCCAAATCTTTCCTAATCTTGAGGGCTTGGACACTGAGTTCAAAAGCGCTTGGGAAAAAATCCTACGCACATGCTCCAAAGACATGATGGAACTCCTCATTACAGAATACCAAAAGCGATTGAACATTCTGGATGGCGACATACAGATAATTTGTTCGAAACTTCAACCGCTACAGACCCATAAAACCTATATAGACAGGGAGTCCAAACTTAAGAAACATTTGGAAGATTTTAATAAGGATATCCTTATTAAAAAGGAAAGTAAGCTCAGTAGGGACCGTTGTGCCTTTGAAGAAAACAGGGCTTATAAATGGAATCAATCACAGCCAAAAAACTTTAATAGGTTTAGAAATCGGAGGGATCATTACTCCGCTATATCCAATTCTTCCTCTAGTGTCTCTTCTGTTTCCTCACAGGTCTCCTCTAAGACCAAAAAAGTACCTCGCCCTAACCAAAGTGACAATAGATCCCAGGGAACAAGGACCCATAATACGAATGCAACAGATGGTCCACACAATATGCCCTCGGCCACAGGCAGGGCACCAGGAGGGGCAAGCGGCTGTTCTGCCTCTGCCCCTTTAATACCTTTGGTAGGCAATACGAATTCACCCCCAGTCACGAGGTCGAGAACCACTCATCAGGGAGAGGACAGACAGGAAACGGTCCCTTTAGCAGAGACACTTTTAAACAAATTTACGAACAGAGTGTAGACTGACAGGGAGGTGTATGGTTTTGACAGTACTGATCGAACCATTGGGGCTTTCAGCATTGTCAACCTCTCCTCCCATATCCTCACAGATAGGGAAGCAGATATACTTCAAAGAGGACTTGGATTCTGCCCAAATGAAAATATGGACAGATTCGAGGTCGTCAAAGATCTCGAGATGTTCGCACGCAAACTAATGCTCAAAAATATGTATCAAGGCAGGCGCATGCGCGGTAGCTCCATGAGCGGTCGCTCGTTCTGAGAGCTCCGCTCCACTCCGGCCTACAATCACCACCACAGCCACAAAAGGTGGCGTAACCGGACCATCGGAACCCCTCCTCATCTACTGGAGTCCTGAGGGACCCCCTCGCATGATCGGGGGCTCAGCCAGACGGGACCTATCCCGATTTCTTTACTCCGGCCCGCGGATCTTGGCCTCCATGAAAATGGCGGCCGCCAGCGCCACACAAGGCTCTTCAAAGAATCCAGCAGCATCTCTGGAAGACTTTCCACCTCTGCCCTCACACAAAGACAGGATGAATCCGCAAAATGTGAGTAATTCCCAGGATGGGTTATTACCAGCATCCCCCACAAACTCTTTATGCTGCAGCCTCATGGAAGTCCCCCCCTATCCCAGATGGAGGAGAGCTGCCCCACATCCAGTCCTCAGAATGATCCCTCTGCTCCCATCCCCACTGACTTTGCAGCCCTCATGGACACCTTCTCCAATATGCTTTCAAGAGGATTAGCTCACAATGCCTCACAAATCACCACTACTATACAGGCTGACCTGCAGCAGCTGAGTGCAAGAATTGAAGCGATTGAATCTAAGACTGATCAAATTGCTGCAGTTGCCAACCAGAACACTGACAGGATCCAAGAATTACATGACCAACTGGATATGGCGTACTCAAAACTCGATGACCTCGAGAATAGGTCTCGTAGATACAATTTTAGGTTAAGAGTCCTTCCAGAATCGTTTAAGGACACAGATAAAATCCTTCGCTCTTTCATCAAACATTTAATTCCGGACATACCAGACTACAGGCTGGAATTAGACCGGGCACATAGGGCCTTGCAACCTCCGCGCCAAGACGGCCTACCCAGAGACATAGTGGTTAAACCCCACTTCTTCAGAGTTAAAGAAGAATTATGCACAGAGCAAGAGAATCAGAAAACCTCTCCATCCAAGGACACCCGATTAAAATTTTTGCGGACCTTTCCCCCTTCACGATACAGAGACGGAGATCCTTAAAGCCTCTCTTGATTATCCTATCGCAAAAATCGATCGCTTACAGATGGTCGTTCCCCTTTCGCCTCAACTTTGCCTATTTAAATAAGTCTTACAGCTTCATGAATTTTGGAGATGGGGAACGGTTACTGCTACAACTGGGCCTTATATCACACTCGCCAGCATCATCTGCTGTTATGGATCCTAGAACACCTCAATCCGCGAAGAGACCACCACCCTCAAGCCCCATCCAACCCTTATGGCACAAACAACAAGCCAAGAGATCCAAAGATGGACGCCCTCCTTAATGGAAAGTCTACTATCAACAGTGCCTCCTTCTCCCCAGGATCTCCTGCGGTAGTCTTCTGGCAATGGGACGTGGACTTCTCAAGCCCCCGTCTTTCTCTGGCAGGGCTTTAGCCAGTGCTTTTTTTTGATTCTGAGACGTTTTCTTTTTGTTTCTTTTTGCCTCATTTTTCTCAGGACTCCTACAAGTCTGTTTTTATGGTTCTATTTTTGGTTTTTTTATGGCGGTTTGGCGGGAGTGGCTGCACTTCACCTCCACGAGTTTCGGAGTGGTATTTTCCCCCACTCAGAGACACCTCCATAACCCTCTTTTACTGGTTTTTCTTCTTTGGGAAAACCTTACAGGGGGTGACTTCCTACCCTCCCTCCTGTGAGGGTTCTTAGATTGTTATCTAGCTACACTAAGAATGTTTGCTTGTTTATGGCACTTGTTTTACATTGCTTTTGACATGTCTTGTCTCCCTCTCTCAGGGTCAATCTTCCCCCATTTTCTCCCCTCTTCCTCTCACCTATTCCTAGAGTCACTCAGAAGCCCAACAATGCAACGACAACCCGGAATCCAAAACTCTCAGGCTGCGGAGGTTTGGACACGAGCACAAATCTTGATGTCTCAGGTAGGCAATTGTTGTGTGATGCGCACATCCCCCCTCTGATCCATGCATCCTGACACACTCATCCCTTCTTCCCCACTCTGTATAGCCACGCACAATGTACAGGGCATGAACTCTCCTGTCAAAAGACGTAAGTTATTTAATCACTCCAATGACAAAAAATCGCAATTCTTTTATTGCAAGAAACTCACTTCCTATCCTCGTACAACCCCTCCTTCTTACATGGACACTACACTCAGTTTTTTCTTTCCAATGCTGACAATAAGACTAAAGGGGTGGCCATCTGTTTTGCAAAACACCTTAAATTTTCCCCCTCCGAAGTTATTAAAGACCAAGCGGGTAGGTTTCTACTGGTAAAAGGCACGATTGAGGGTTCATTGTACTCCTTTATTTCTTACTACGCCCCAAACAAGGGTCAGGCTTCCTTTTTCTCCACAATGTTGTCCACACTATGCCCGCAACTTGAGGGGAAAATAATAATGGGAGGAGACACAAACCTCCCTTTTGATACTTCTATAGACAAATTGGGGTCTGGACCTCCTCGCTAAAGAAAACCTCCAAAACAAAGTACTAAAATAGCCTCCACACTGTATTCTCTAGACCTGGTGGACATATGGAGAGAAATGAATCCTATGTCCAAAGACTTTACCCATTACTCCGCCCCACACCACCTCTACACCAGAATCGATCACATTTTTATCCAATCACATAACATCCCCGGGGCTATTAAAGCAGTTATTAGAGACTCCTCCATTTCAGACCACTCCTTGGTTTTCTTATATATGCAACAATCTCCTAACCCGGGTAACAAATTCATATGGCGCCTTAATGAAGGGCTCCTAAGTGACCCAATACAATGCTCGATTTTAGCAAAGGAAATACAGGAATATTTTCGTTTAAACGATACGGAAGAGGTCTCTCCGGAAACGTTGTGGGCAGCCCATAAGGCAGTCCTCAGAGGGAAAATTATTCAAATCTCCACCAATCTTAAAAAAGAACGCATGGCTGAAACTAACAATCTTCGGTTAAAATTCCAATCCCTGTGTGAAGCCCATAAAAGGAACCCCACCAAGGATTCTCTAGAGGCGCTGGAAAATGCGCGGACATCTTTAAACCTGGCCCTCACCTCCGAGGCTGAGAAACAGCTCTGGTGGTCAGGAGCTCGCTTTTACCACCAAACTGACAAAATAGGAACTAAATTAGCAGCCAAATTGTCACCAAGACCACGATCAGCTGCCTTCCCCAAAATTCGCACTATTTCGGGTGAACTTTCTCAAAACCCAAAAAGCATAATGGAAACATTCCACGACTTTTATACTTCACTATATAAAAAGGAACGAACAACACCTGACCATTCTACATCGGACTTCCTAAACAACCTATCTCTTCCCAGATTATCGCCTGAACATTCGGACCTACTAGATGATCCTATTTCTGAATCAGAAGTACTCAAGGTGATTAAGCACCTGAAACAAAACTCGGCCCCGGGTCCCGACGGCTTTTACGTTGGATATTACAAAAAATTGGGCCCTATATTAACCCCGTATTTAGTCAAATTTTTTAACTCTCTCAGGTCTGGCTCTCCCCTGGATAAAGCCCTCAATCTTGCCTTCATATCAGTCATTCCAAAACCCGGCAAAGATACAACAATGGTTTCCAATTATAGTCCTATCTCCTTAATTAACAACGATTTAAAAATCTTAACTAAAGTTCTTTCCAACCGGCTAGCATCCTGCATAGCCCTTTATATCAATAAGGACCAGGTAGGCTTTATCCCGGGGAGACAAGGACCTGACCAGATCAGGAGAGCAATTGACATTATTTCACTTCTCAAATCTCAATGGGATGGAGGCTCCCCACAACACGGCTATTTGTTATCCATCGACTTGCAAAAAGCTTTTGATACAGTCACCTGGCCCTACCTATTCCATATACTAGAACGCTGGGGTTTTGGTCAACGTTTCATGAGCATTCTTAGGGCCCTGTACTCTGACCCAAGTGCACAGGTCAGATTGCAGGGCTACTACTCCGAGCCTCTTACTATAGAGAGGGGAACTAGACAGGGGTGCCCTCTCTCCCCACTTCTGTTTGCCATAGCCATGGAATCCTTGGCTATTGCAATTAGAACTCATCCTGACATCAAAGGGGTGTTGTGTGGCAAACGCGAGCACAAATGCACCCTTTTTGCTGACGATTTGCTGCTCTTCGTGACTTCCCCTCTAGTCTTTACTCCTAATATCTTCTCTTTGCTTGATAAGTTTGGTGAGGTATCTGGTCTGCGAGTCAACGTATCCAAATCTTCTGCCCTGAACATCACGGTCCCTCCTAATGTTCTATGTAGCCTACAAAACCACTTCCCGTTTTCCTGGAATGAGGTCTCACTTCCATACCTAGGGGTCAACCTCACAGCAAGTATAGCCTCACTCTATTCATCCAACTACCCGGCCATCTTTCGCAAATTGATTTCGGACCTATCCTTTTGGGATAATCATAACTTATCTTGGCTAGGCAGTATAAATGCAGTCAAAATGACCCTCCTCCCCCGCATACTTTATTTATTCAGATCCTTGCCCATCCCCATCCAAAAATCGCAAGTTCACCTACTCCAATCCAAAATCATAAAATTCATTTGTGGCTCGAGGGGAAGTCGTTGCGCACAACATATCTTATTCAGGCCTAAATCACAAGGTGGTCTAGCCCTACCTAACATTTAGTGGTATTATCAGGCAGCTCAGTTGGCCCAGATCTCCATTGTATATTCAAAGGGTCCGAAACCTGATTGGGTTGCAATGGAACGTCATGCAGTCCCTCTCCACACAATTGATTTTTTGCTTTGGTCTCCCACTAAATTGAGACCACCCTATATATATATATATAACCATTTTCCGAAATTCGAATTTCATATAGAATGAATTCGAATTCGAATTGAAAAGATTAGACTAGAAATAGAAAATAGACTAGAAAAACAATAGAACACAATTCAGTAAAATATTGTTTTTCTAGTCTATTTTCTTTTCTATTCGAATTCGAATTCATTCTATATGAAATTCGAATTTCAGAAAATGGTTATATATATATATATATATATATATATATATATATATATATATATATATATATATATATATATATATATATATATATATATATATATATATATATATATATAACCATTTTCCGAAATTCGAATTTCATATAGAATGAATTCGAATAGAAAAGAAAATAGACTAGAAAAACAATAGAACAGAATAGAATAAAATATAATATATATATTAGATTATTTTCTGTTCTATTGTATTCCTATTCTAATCTTTTCTATTCGAATTTGAATTCATTCTATATGAATTTCGAATTTCAAAATATGGTTATATATATAAATACTTTTTCTGCAGCAAAAAATTTCATTTTCCGAACCGATTTTGGGGCCCCGTATCTCAGGGCCACTTGGTGCTAGGAACCCCAAATTTGGTGTGCAAACCCAGTGGAACTGGTACCACAACATATCCAAAGCTGAAGTTCCTAGCACTAAGTGGTCCCGAGATACTGGGCCCCAAAATCGGTTCAGAAAATGTCATTCTCTGCTGCAGAAAAGTGCTTGACATTTTCTGAACCGAGTTTGGGGCCCCATAGCTCAGGGCTACTTGGAGCTAAGAACCTCAAATTTGGTGTGCTAACCAGGTGGAACTGGTACCATAACATATCCAAAGCTGGGGTTCCTAGCACTAAGTGGCCCCGAGATACAGGGCCCAAAATCGGTTCAGAAAATGTCATTCTCTGCTGCAGAAAAGTGCTTGACATTTTCCGAACCGAATTTGGGGCCCCGTATCTCAGGGCCACTTGGTGCTAGGAACCCCAAATTTGGTGTGCTAACCCAGTGGAACTGGTACCATAACATATCCAAGGCTGGGGTTCCTAGCACTAAGTGGCCCCGAGATACGGGGACCCAAAACCGGTTCGGAAAATGTCATTCTCTGCTGCAGAAAAGTGCTTGACATTTTCTGAACTGATTTTGGGGCCCTGTATCTCGGGGCCACTTGGTGCTAGAAACCTCAGCTTTAGAAATTTTATGGTGCTAGTTCCACTGGGTTTGCACACCAAATTTGGGGTTCTTAGCACTAAGTGGCCCCAAGATATGGGGCCCCAAATTCGGTCAACTGTGTCCATCTGCAGCAATGTCATTTTGGGACCCTTTGGGTTCAGAGACCCCAAATTTTGGCTGCAGCTAGGGGGCATCTAGGAACCCTTAACTAACGAGTTTGAAGTTCAGGGGACCTATGGCTGCAAATGGGCACAGTGATGCTGCAAATGGGCATTGTTGACCCTCTTTTCCACCTACAGTAGCTGTGCATTTCTCACCCTCGTCTTATACTCGGGTCAATAAGTTTTTCCCATTTTTTTGTGGTAAACTAGGGCCTCGACTTATACTCGGAACGACTTATACTCGAGTATACACGATATATATATATATATATATATATATATATATATATATATATATATATATATATATATATATATATATATAACCATTTTCCGAAATTCAAATTTCATATAGAATGAATTCAAATTCGAATAGAAAAGATTAGACTAGAAATAGAAAATAGACTAGGAAAACAATAGAACAGAATTGAGTAAAATATAATGTGTATATATATTATATTTTATTCTATTGTGTTCTATTTTTTTTCTATTCTAATCTTTTCCGAAATATTCAAATTTCATATAGAATTAAATTGAATTTAAATAGAATAGAAAATAATATCATAGAAAAACAATAGATCAGATCGGAAAAAAAATTATATATATATATATATAACCATTTTCTGAAATTCGAATTTCATATAGAATGAAATCGAATTTGAATAGAAAAGAAAATAGACTAGAAAAACAAAAGAACAGAATAGAATAAAAAATAATATATATATTAGATTATTTTCTGTTCTATTGTTTTTCTATTGTAATCTTTTCTATTCGAATTTGAATTCATTCTATATGAATTTCGAATTTCAAAAGATGGTTATATATATAAATACTTTTTATATATATATATAACCATTTTCTGAAATTCGAATTTCATATAGAATGAATTCAAATTCGAATAGAAAAGATTAGACAAGAAATAGAAAATAGACTAGAAAAACAATAGAACAGAATTGAGTAAAATATAATGTGGTTATTTATATATATATATATATATATATATATATATATCTATATATATATATATATATATATATATATATATAGATATATATATATATATATAGATATATATATATATATATATCTATATATATATATATCTATATATATATATATATATTTTTTTTTTTTTTTTTTTTTCTGATCTGATCTATTGTTTTTCTATGATATTATTTTCTATTCTATTTAAATTCAATTTAATTCTATATGAAATAGAATATGAAAATGGTTATAATATATGTATATATTTGATATTTATTTATATATAACCATCTATTGAAATTCGAAATTCATATAGAATATAGAATGAATTCAAATTCGAATAGAAAAGATTAAAATAGAAAAAAAAATAGAACAGAATAGAATAAAATATAATATATATATTAGATTCGTTTCTGTTCTATTGTTTTTCTATTCTAATCTTTTCTATTCGAATTTGAATTCATTCTATATAAATTTCGAATTTCAAAAGATGGTTATATATATAAATATTATATATATATATATATATATATATATATATATATATATATATATATATATATATATATATATATATATATATATATTCACTTGTGGAGGAGAACCACACTCTGCTTACGATTTAGTGCCAGCAATCAGGTCTTCCCACTGACCTTGTATATAGAAAAAGAGTCCAAGAGGTTGCTGCACTTAAAAATTTTCTTTGCTTTATTTCACAATTTGTTCAATAGGGATTTACAAAGCAAGTATAATCCAATATCACAGGCACGAAATGCCTGCACAGTTTCAGACACAAGTGGATTCAGATATGGATGGATGGATGGATTACGTCTCGGGCTAGTCAGCTTACGCCCTTCCTAAGATCCATTGAAGCACATCTGAGGGTTTCAATCCAATCATTCATTTAAATACAGGTTAAGTGAAGTACTTCACATATGGAATCAATATGGCTAATTAGTTCAAATCGCATACCATTTAACATCTATATATGCATATATTTATCTATAACATGCCATTAGAGCAAGGATAAGCAACAGGTGTCAAATCTCTCATTCTCTTCACTCGCATTATAGAATATTTGAAATACCTATAAAAACGCAGGGAAATGTTGCATTCATGAGTAAATACAAAAACAAAAAAGAAAAAACAAAAAAGATATCCCCATCATGAAGTTATTTTATCTGGCTACTTTCATATGCTTATTCCAATCCCCCGGGACGTCCCATTTTATCAGGGATGGAATCTGTGACAACACATCTAGCACAATACCTGGATAAGTGTTTGACACCATTGCTATTAAACACTAAATCATTTATAAGAGATACTACTGATTTTTTGTCAAAAATTCAAGATATAAACTTGTCATCAGATTCCATCCTGATATCATGGGACGTCTCTAGCTTATTTACTATCATTCCACATGATTTAGGAATAGAGGCATGTCAGCGATTGTTAATCCAATCAGGCATCTATAAAACCGAACAGATTTCATTTCTGCTTGACCTTTTGAAAATTACTCTTGAAGAGAACTATTTTCTTTTCAGGGATACTCATTTCTTGCAACTGAATGGAGCAGCGATGGGTTCAAATGTTGCACCCCCATATGCGAACGCATTTATGAATATGATAGAGACGTCCTTTATTTATGTCAATGATTTATTTTTAAAACATTGCCAATGTTGGTACAGATTTGTGGACGATATTTTCGCTATATGGGATGGCAACATGGAAAGCCTATACTTATTTGATAAATACATTAACTATTTAGTACCTGGATTAAAGTTCAACATTGAAATTGGTAAAAATGAGATTTCCTTTCTTGATACTCTTCTTAAATTGAACAATGGGCAGATTACTACCGACTTATATGTGAAACCCACAGATCGTAACCAATTGCTACACTTTAATAGCTTTCACCCCCCAAACGTTTTTTCATCCATCCCAAAAAGTCAGATGATGAGGGTGCAGCGGATCGTGAGTGACCCGCTGTGCCGTGATCAGAGACTTAATGAAATAAAAAACAAACTTATTAGTAGAAGATACCCGCAAGCTTTAGTTAATATCGATCATCCTAATACGGATAGTAATCGATCACCCCGAAAAGAAAACAAGAGAATCCCCTTTATTATGCAATATCATCCTTTCTCCAACAAAATTAACCAAATTATCAAAAGACATTGGAATCTTTTAAGATCCAGTTACCCCATGGTACAGGAATTCTGGAATCCACCCATGTCCTCCTATAGAAAAGGTAGAACGATACGAGATCGATTGATTAAATCTGATCAACCTGTGGCTGCAGCAGCCAAACTAACCTTTCTGGGACCTAAAAATCTGGGATCGTATCCCTGCTTGTCATGCATACAATGTAACTCTATGATTAAAGGTAAATACTTTACACATCCACATAGGGGTTTTAACATCCCCATACGGGGTTACTACACATGCCAATCTTCATATGTAATTTATGCCATAAAGTGCCCGTGCGGTTTAGTTTATGTAGGGGAGACTACACAAAAAATCAAAGATAGGATAGCAAGACACAAATACTCAATACGAGATAAATTAACCCAATTACCACTGGCGAGACACTTTTTAGAATTTGGCCACAATGTATCACAACTAAAGTATATGGTCCTAGAAGGTATTGAAAAAAATAGGAGAGGGGGCAACCGTGAATTGATACTAAGAAAAAGAGAAGTATACTGGATACATTTTTTGAATACAATTGCTCCATATGGCTTAAATGTTGATTTGGATCTTTATTTATTTGTTTAACTGTTGGAATAAGCATATGAAAGTAGCCAGATAAAATAACTTCATGATGGGGATATCTTTTTTGTTTTTTCTTTTTTGTTTTTGTATTTACTCATGAATGCAACATTTCCCTGCGTTTTTATAGGTATTTCAAATATTCTATAATGCGAGTGAAGAGAATGAGAGATTTGACACCTGTTGCTTATCCTTGCTCTAATGGCATGTTATAGATAAATATATGCATATATAGATGTTAAATGGTATGCGATTTGAACTAATTAGCCATATTGATTCCATATGTGAAGTACTTCACTTAACCTGTATTTAAATGAATGATTGGATTGAAACCCTCAGATGTGCTTCAATGGATCTTAGGAAGGACGTAAGCTGACTAGCCCGAGACGTAATCCATCCATCCATCCATATCTGAATCCACTTGTGTCTGAAACTGTGTAGGCATTTCGTGCCTGTGATATTGGATTATACTTGCTTTGTAAATCCCTATTGAACAAATTGTGAAATAAAGCAAAGAAAATTTTTAAGTGCAGCAACCTCTTGGACTCTTTTTCTATATATATATATATATATATATATATAACCATTTTCCGAAATTCGAATTTCATATAGAATGAATTCGAATTCGAATAGAAAAGAAAATAGACTAGAAAAACAAAAGAACAGAATAGAATAAAATATAAAATATATATTAGATTATTTTCTGTTCTATTGTTTTTCTATTGTAATCTTTTCTATTCGAATTTGAATTCATTCTATATGAATTTCGAATTTCAAAAGATGGTTATATATATAAATACTTTTTATATATATATATAACCATTTTCCGAAATTCGAATTTCATATAGAATGAATTCGAATTCGAATAGAAAAGATTAGACAAGAAATAGAAAATAGACTAGAAAAACAATAGAACAGAATTGAGTAAAATATAATGTGGTTATTTATATATATATATATATATATATATTTAAAAAAAAAAAAATATATATATATATATATATATATATATATATACACATATATATATATATATATATTTTTTTTTTTTTTTTCTGATCTGATCTATTGTTTTTCTATGATATTATTTTCTATTCTATTTAAATTCAATTTAATTCTATATGAAATAGAATATGAAAATGGTTATAATATATGTATATATTTGATATTTATTTATATATAACCATCTATTGAAATTCGAAATTCATATAGAATATAGAATGAATTCAAATTTGAATAGAAAAGATTAAAATAGAAAAAAAAAATAGAACAGAATAGAATAAAATATAATATATATATTAGATTCTTTTCTGTTCTATTGTTTTTCTATTCTAATCTTTTCTATTCGAATTTGAATTCATTCTATATAAATTTCGAATTTCAAAAGATGGTTATATATATAAATATTTTATATATATATATATATATATATATATATATATATATATATATATATATATATATATATATATATATATATATATAACCATTTTCCAAAATTCGAATTTCATATAGAATGAATTCGAATTCGAATAGAAAAGAAAATAGACTAGAAAAACAATAGAACAGAATATAATAAAATATAATATATATATTAGATTATTTTCTGTTCTATTGTTTTTCTATTCTAATCTTTTCTATTCGAATTTGAATTCATTCTATATGAATTTCGAATTTCAAAAGATGGTTATATATATAAATATTTTATATATATATATATATATAACCATTTTCCAAAATTCGAATTTTATATAGAATGAATTCGAATTCGAATAGAAAAGAAAAGATTAGACTAGAAATAGAAAATAGACTAGAAAAACAATAGAACAGAATAGAATAAAATATAATGTACCATAACATATCCAAAGCTGGGGTTCCTAGCACTAAGTGGCCCCGAGATACAGGGCCCAAAATCGGTTCAGAAAATGTCATTCTCTGCTGCAGAAAAGTGCTTGACATTTTCCGAACCGAATTTGGGGCCCCGTATCTCAGGGCCACTTGGTGCTAGGAACCCCAAATTTGGTGTGCTAACCCAGTGGAACTGGTATCATAACATATCCAAGGCTGGGGTTCCTAGCACTAAGTGGCCCCGAGATACGGGGACCCAAAACCGGTTCGGAAAATGTCATTCTCTGCTGCAGAAAAGTGCTTGACATTTTCTGAACTGATTTTTGGGGCCCTGTATCTCGGGGCCACTTGGTGCTAGAAACCTCAGCTTTGGAAATTTTATGGTGCTAGTTCCACTGGGTTTGCACACCAAATTTGGGGTTCTTAGCACTAAGTGGCCCCAAGATATGGGGCCCCAAATTCGGTCAACTGTGTCCATCTGCAGCAATGTCATTTTGGGACCCTTTGGGTTCAGAGACCCCAAATTTTGGCTGCAGCTAGGGGGCATCTAGGAACCCTTAACTAACGAGTTTGAAGTTCAGAGGACCTATGGCTGCAAATGGGCACAGTGATGCTGCAAATGGGCATTGTTGACCCTCTTTTCCACCTACAGTAGCTGTGCATTTCTCACCCTCGTCTTATACTCGGGTCAATAAGTTTTTCCCATTTTTTTGTGGTAAATTAGGGCCTCGACTTATACTCGGAACGACTTATACGCGATATATACGGTATATATATATATATATATATATATATAAAACCATTTTCCGAAATTCAAATTTCATATAGAATGAATTCAAATTAGAATAGAAAAGATTAGACTAGAAATAGAAAATAGACTAGGAAAACAATAGAACAGAATTGAGTAAAATATAATGTGTATATATATTATATTTTATTCTATTGTGTTCTATTTTTTTTTCTATTCTAATCTTTTCTATTCGAATTTGAATTCATTCTATATGAATTTCGAATTTCAATAGATAGTTATATATAAATAAATATCTAATATATATATACATACATATATATATATATATATATATATATATATATATATATATATATATATATATATATATATATATATATATATATATATATATATATATATATATATATATATATATATATATATATATATAAAACCATTTTCCGAAATATTCAAATTTCATATAGAATTAAATTGAATTTAAATAGAATAGAAAATAATATCATAGAAAAACAATAGATCAGATCGGAAAAAAAATTATATATATATATAAATAACCATTTTCTGAAATTCGAATTTCATATAGAATGAAATTGAATTTGAATATAAAAGATTAGAATAGATTAGAAAATAATAGAAAAGAATAAAAGAATATCATAGAAAAACAATAGAACAGATCAGGAAATTTTTTTTATATATATATATATATATATATATATATATATATATATAACCATTTTCTGAAATTCGAATTTCATATAGAATGAATTTGAATTCGAATAGAAAAGAAAATAGACTAGAAAAACAAAAGAACAGAATAGAATAAAATATAATATATATATTAGATTATTTTCTGTTCTATTGTTTTTCTATTGTAATCTTTTCTATTCGAATTTGAATTCATTCTATATGAATTTCGAATTTCAAAAGATGGTTATATATATAAATACTTTTTATATATATATATAACCATTTTCCGAAATTCGAATTTCATATAGAATGAATTCGAATTCGAATAGAAAAGATTAGACAAGAAATAGAAAATAGACTAGAAAAACAATAGAACAGAATTGAGTAAAATATAATGTGGTTATTTATATATATATATATATATATATATATATATATATATATATATATATATATATATATATATATTTAAAAATATATATATATATATATATATATATTTTATTTATTTTTTTTTTTTTTTCTGATCTGATCTATTGTTTTTCTATGATATTATTTTCTATTCTATTTAAATTCAATTTAATTCTATATGAAATAGAATATGAAAATGGTTATAATATATGTATATATTTGATATTTATTTATATATAACCATCTATTGAAATTCGAAATTCATATAGAATATAGAATGAATTCAAATTCGAATAGAAAAGATTAAAATAGAAAAAAAAATAGAACAGAATAGAATAAAATATAATATATATATTAGATTCTTTTCTGTTTTATTGTTTTTCTATTCTAATCTTTTCTATTCGAATTTGAATTCATTCTATATAAATTTCGAATTTCAAAAGATGGTTATATATATAAATATTTTATATATATATATATATATATATATATATATAACCATTTTCCGAAATTCAAATTTCATATAGAATGAATTCGAATAGAAAAGAAAATAGACTAGAAAAACAAAAGAACAGAATAGAATAAAATATAATATATATATTAGATTATTTTCTGTTCTATTGTTTTTCTATTGTAATCTTTTCTATTCGAATTTGAATTCATTCTATATGAATTTCGAATTTCAAAAGATGGTTATATATATAAATACTTTTTATATATATATATATATATATATATATAACCATTTTCCGAAATTCGAATTTCATATAGAATGAATTCGAACTCGAATAGAAAAGATTAGACAAGAAATAGAAAATAGACTAGAAAAACAATAGAACAGAATTGAGTAAAATATAATGTGGTTATTTATATATATATATATATATATATATATATATATATATATATATATTTAAAAAATATATATATATATATATATATATATATATATATATATATATATATTTTTTTTTTCTGATCTGATCTATTGTTTTTCTATGATATTATTTTCTATTCTATTTAAATTCAATTTAATTCTATATGAAATAGAATATGAAAATGGTTATAATATATGTATATATTTGATATTTATTTATATATAACCATCTATTGAAATTCGAAATTCATATAGAATATAGAATGAATTCAAATTCGAATAGAAAAGATTAAAATAGAAAAAAAAATAGAACAGAATAGAATAAAATATAATATATATATTAGATTCTTTTCTGTTCTATTGTTTTTCTATTCTAATCTTTTCTATTCGAATTTGAATTCATTCTATATAAATTTCGAATTTCAAAAGATGGTTATATATATAAATATTTTATATATATATATATATATATATATATATATAACCATTTTCCGAAATTCGAATTTCATATAGAATGAATTCGAATTCGAATAGAAAAGAAAATAGACTAGAAAAACAATAGAACAGAATAGAATAAAATATAATATATATATTAGATTATTTTCTGTTCTATTGTTTTTCTATTCTAATCTTTTCTATTCGAATTTGAATTCATTCTATATGAATTTCGAATTTCAAAAGATGGTTATATATATAAATATTTTTTATATATATATATATATAACCATTTTCCAAAATTCAAATTTTATATAGAATGAATTCTAATTCGAATAGAAAAGAAAAGATTAGACTAGAAATAGAAAATAGACTAGAAAAACAATAGAACACAATTGAATAAAATATAATGTGTATATATATATTATATTTTATTCTATTCTGTTCTATTTTTATTTCTATTCTAATCTTTTCTATTCAAATTTGAATTCATTCTATATGAATTTCGAATTCCAATTGATGGTTATATATCAATAAATATCTAATATATATATATATATATATATACATATATATATATATATATATATATATATATATATATATATATATATATATATATATATATATATATATATATATATATAACCATTTTCCAAAATTCGAATTTCATATAGAATGAATTCGAATTCAAATAGAAAAGAAAATAGACTAGAAAAACAATAGAACAGAATAGAATAAAATATAATATATATATATATATTAGATTATTTTCTGTTCTATTGTTTTTCTATTCTAATCTTCTCTATTCGAATTTGAATTCATTCTATATGAATTTCGAATTTCAAAAGATGGTTTTATATATATATATATATATATATATATATATATATATATATATATATATATATATATATATATATAACCATTTTCCGAAATTCGAATTTCATATAGAATGAATTCGAATTCGAATAGAAAAGATTGGACTAGAAATAGAAAATAGACTAGAAAAACAATAGAACAGAATTGAGTAAAATATAATGTGTATATGTATTATATTTTATTCTAATCTATTTTTTTCTATTCTAATCTTTTCTATTCAAATTTGAATTCATTCTATATGAATTTCAAACCATCCAATAGATGGTTATATATCAATAAATAACTAATATATATATATATATATATATATATATATATATATATATATATATATATATACCGTATATACTCGAGTATAAGTCGTTCCGAGTATAAGTCGAGGCCCTAATTTACCACAAAAAATGGGAAAAACTTATTGACCCGAGTATAAGACGAGGGTGAGAAATGCACAGCTACTGTAGGTGGAAAAGAGGGTCAACAATGCCCATTTGCAGCATCACTGTGCCCATTTGCAGCCATAGGTCCCCTGAACTTCAAACTCGTTAGTTAAGGGTTCCTAGATGCCCCCTAGCTGCAGCCAAAATTTGGGGTCTCTGAACCCAAAGGGTCCCAAAATGACATTGCTGCAGATGGACACAGTTGACCGAATTTGGGGCCCCATATCTTGGGGCCACTTAGTGCTAAGAACCCCAAATTTGGTGTGCAAACCCAGTGGAACTAGCACCATAAAATTTCCAAAGCTGAGGTTTCTAGCACCAAGTGGCCCCGAGATACAGGGCCCCAAAAATCAGTTCAGAAAATGTCAAGCACTTTTCTGCAGCAGAGAATGACATTTTCCGAACCGGTTTTGGGGCCCCGTATCTCGGGGCCACTTAGAGCTAGGAAACCCAGCCTTGGATATGTTATGGTACCAGTTCCACTGGGTTAGCACACCAAATTTGGGGTTCCTAGCACCAAGTGGCCCTGAGATACGGGGCCCCAAAGTCGGTTTGGAAAATGTCAAGCACTTTTCTGCAGCAGAGAATGACATTTTCTGAACCGATTTTGGGCCCTGTATTTCGGGGCCACTTAGTGCTAGGAACTTCAGCTTTGGATATATTGTGGAACCAGTTCCACTGGGTTTGCACACCAAATTTGGGGTTCCTAGCACTAAGTGGCCCTGAGATACGGGGCCCCAAAATCGGTTCGGAAAATGAAATTTTTCGCTGCAGAAAAAGTATTTATATATATAACCATCTTTTGAAATTCGAAATTCATATAGAATGAATTCAAATTCGAATAGAAAAGATTAGAATAGGAATACAATAGAACAGAAAATAATCTAATATATATATTATATTTTATTCTATTCTGTTCTATTGTTTTTCTAGTCTATCTTCTTTTCTATTCGAATTCGAATTCATTCTATATGAAATTCGAATTTCGGAAAATGGTTATATATATATATATATATATATATATATATATATATATATATATATATAACCATTTTCCGAAATTCGAATTTCATATAGAATGAATTTGAATAGAAAAGAAAATAGACTAGAAAAACAATATTTTACTCAATTGTGTTCTATTGTTTTTCTAGTCTATTTTCTATTTCTAGTCTAATCTTTTCAATTCGAATTCAAATTCATTCTATATGAAATTCGAATTTCGGAAAATGGTTATATATATATATATATATATATATATATATATATATATATATATATATATATATAAAATATTTATATATATAACCATCTTTTGAAATTAGAAATTCATATAGAATTAATTCAAATTCGAATAGAAAAGAAAATAGACTAGAAAAACAATAGAACAGAATAGAATAAAATATAAAATATATATTAGATTATTTTCTGTTCTATTGTTTTTCTATTCTAATCTTTTCTATTCAAATTTGAATTCATCTTATATGAATTTCGAATTTCAAAAGATGTATATAATTTTTTATTTTCTATTGTTTTTCTATGATATATATATATATATATATATATATATATATATATATATATAAAAAAATTCCGAAATTCGAATTTCATATAGAATGAAATTGAATTGAAATAGAATAGAAAATAATAGATCAGATCAGAAAATATATATATATAATATATATTTATATATATACAGCTCCATTCCCCATGCTGGGGGGCTGAGAGCTGTTAAGAAGGCTATATACCAGAGACTGGATGGAGACTGGGCCTACAATGAGTTTATCCTACAGTTGTTGGAATATATCCCGTATCATAATATCTTTACTTTTGATGGTTCCCACTTCCTCCAGGTACAGGGTGTGGCGATGGGGACTTGCTGTGCCCCATCATACGCGAACCTGTACCTGGGGGAGTGGGAAACCACATTCCTTAGTGATGAAAACTCGTTGATGTATACGAACCACTTTTTATTATGGTTCAGATACATCAACGACATTTTCACCATCTGGGACGGTCCCATACAGCTCTTGCAGTCATGAACAAGAATTGCTTCAATTTGAATTTTACCATGTCATCAAGTCGCAGTGAGATTGCATTTCTGGATGTCATGGTCTATAGGGGTCAGGATGGTGGACTCAGCAGTTGCCTCTATCACAAGGCCACTGCTGGGAACACCATCTTACATGCCTCCAGTTTCCATCCACCTAGTCTCATTAGGTCTATACCATACAGCCAGTACCTAAGGGTGCGCAGAAATTGCACTGACAAGGCGACCTTTAAAACCGAAGCAAATAATTTGCGTGCAAGACTCCTTGAGAGAGGTTATTCACACACCTCCCTCAAAAAGGCCTTTAGGCGGGCCACCACACATACCAGACAGGCTTTGATTTACTCCCAAAAGAACAAAAAACAGGATAACCATCTGCGCATTATTACCAAATACTGCAATCAACATGCTGAAGTTAAAAGAATTGGGTCCAAGTTCTGGCACATTCTTACCATGGACCCAAATTTGAATAGACTCCTCCCCGAGAGTCCGCTCTTTACTTTCAGGAGGGCTACTTCCTTATCCTCCAGATTGGTGAGGAGCGAATTCAAAGATGAAAATTTTGCCCAGCACTGTAAATATAGGGGCACATTTATGTGTGGGGCCTGTGGGTACTGTAAGTATATGTATACTGCCAAAAATCCCACCTTACCTGATGGCAGTACCTTCAGGCCAAAACACTTTGCCAATTGCAAGACTAAGGGAGTGGTGTATATGCTATGGTGTGATTGCGGATGCTTCTATGTCGGGAAAACCAAGTTGGAATTCTGGCATAGGGCATACCGCCACATCAGAAGCATGCAGACCTGTGACCCCGATCTACCACTGGGGAGACACACTGCCCTGGTACATCAGGGACTGTTTCCAAGATTCAAATTTTTGATTTTGGATCGAGCCCACCCCAGTTCAAGGGGGGGAGATTGGAATAAGGATCTCCTCCAGCTCGAACTGAGGTGGATCTACAACTTGCGGGCGACTAGGCCCCCCGGACTCAATGACACTACATGTTTCAAACCGTTCCTGGAGGGTTTTGACTCCGGGGGTATGGAGAGGTAGTGTTACCTCTCAGTACCTTCCTGTGAGCACCCCAGGTTACACTTTCGATTGTAGGAGGCTCATACTTAATGCTGGTTTCCATATCTATCCCTGTGGTTCAGTGGTAGAATTTTCACCTTCCATGCGGGAGGCCTGGGTTTGTTTCCCGGCCAATGCACCTTTACCTGCCTTTTTTATTTATTTTTTTAATGTTTGTTCCTGCTGGTACATTAGATATCATGCAGGACACAAATACAAGGTTTATATAATTTCTAAGGGGCCAGCTTAAATCTTATGCCTCTGCCTCCAATGGGGACTGTGGCATCTATGGGATCAGACTCCAGGATTGGGATTTGAGTATGTTTTTTAAAATTCATTGGTGCATTTTGTGGCTGCTATACAGTCTTTTCCTCTCCGTGTGACAGCTTCATAATAGTCTCCCATGCAATGATTGCATTTGTTTTTAATTCATATGCCATTCTGACTGAATGGTGTTTGATGCAAGAATCTTCCATATATATATTACACTGTTACTGTTTTCTCATTGCGGACTGTCATCACATTTTTTTTCCCTTTTCATTATGAATGGCATGGAGTCCCTGAGTCTGTTGGTTGCTGTTTTTGTAGTGCGCGGACCCGGCACGGCAAGGATGTCCCCTTTGTGGGACATACTGAGGGGATCATCCTCGGATGCTCCTCCATCCCTGATCTGGTTCAGCATGGCTGTTTCCAGCTCAGGCTTGCCGTGCCGGTGGGGGTGGACGGCGGCGCGCAGCTCCGAGGCGCGGCCGTGATGTCAGCCGCTATTCTGCGTTCCAGCTTGGCTGGCGCACATGCGCGGTATGGACTCGGGGCCGGCGCTTGCGGGGAGGCGTGGCGCCGCCCACGCTCAGGGGGCCCATCGACAGGACTTGACGTAGGGTGTATCCCTTCAGCCTGACAATGAGTCAGCTGTTGGGAGGAATTAACATAGGGGAATTAACAAATTGACGTAGGGTGTTTCCCTTCAGGCTGACAATGAGTCAGCTGTTGGGAGGTGGGAGGAGGTGGGAGGTGGGAGGAATTAACATTGGCTTCAGCTGTTCGGCATTGTAATCAGCCGACAGCGTGAGGTGTGTGTTATAAATAGTTCATTCACTCTGATCTTGTGATCAGAGGAGGATGCCTCATTGATACTATGCTGTTGGACTGATTATACAGGTAACCTCAGCAACCTGGATTGCTGTTATCTCCACTTCTTTGCATACCTTAAGTGGTGTCTGGCTTTTACCATTTAAATATGTTCACCCATATTAGAACCTTGTTTCCTTTTTTAATTAGATCCCTCTCTCTCCTTTACTATCTGCAGCTTTATGGTTGTCAGCCGAGACCCCGAGTCCTCCTCCTTCCCCCTACATCACAACCTGTAGGTCTCCCCCGTTTGGATCTAGCTTACAGGTATGTTTTCTGTGGCTAGTCCCCACATCTATGTGCTCATGTTTTTTACACACCCTGGGATTTGATATATTTTCAATCCCAGGAGATATGATTGTCTATATTGATTATCAAAATCATCATTATTTATGGGGTCTTGTCCTTGTTTTCAGGTCCGGTTAATTTTTGGACCCCAGCCCACGCACAAACGCCGCGCCAAATCTTAGGCGCGGCGGTTTCCAGCACCCATTGGGATTGCATTATATGCACCAGTCATTACAATTTTACTCTACATGGTCCGCAATCTGGTTCTCTTTGTATGCACATGGCCTGGGAGTCCGTTGTGAAGCTGATTTTATGCCTTGGATACTTCTATAGCACATGTATTTTGGAAGTGAGTATGACTCTCACACTCTATGTGGGGGGAATGTTATCTGTTTTTTTTGTGTGTGATGTTAATGTTTCTTTTTAATTTTGTAATTTCTTAGATGGTAACTCTCACTTAATGAACCCTGATGAAGGATTCCCCGAAAACGCGTCGGTTCAGTGAGACTTATTACATTTCCACTTTTGGTTTTCCTCTCAATGTGATGCAGTTGTGTCCAAATTACATGTCCTTGCTTTTTGATGTATCCCATTGTATATATTGTTTGTGTTTGATTTGTATTTTTGTATATATTTTTTGTTGTACTTTTGAATTTTGTAATAAAATTATATATTTTTTACTTACATTGCATAATTGATGGTAGTGCCTCAAAAGTTCCACTCTAGGGGAATGTTTTGGTCTTTTTGGATTTTTGGGATGTGGCACACCCTCTGCTTAGTACTACTCCCTGTCAGAGACCTTTTCTTTGTAGTTTGAGATCTAGATTCAGTAACGAAATTGGTCTGTAGCTTGGGCACTCTGTGAGGTCTTTACCAGCCTTATGTAACACCCTTATGTGGGCTGAGAGAAAGTCCGTGGGTATCTGTCTGGGTGAGGAGAGGGAGTTCAGTGCTCTTGCCAATGGGGCAGACAAAATGTCATGAAAGGTTTTGTAGTAGGCGGATGTGTAGCCATCTGGACCGGGGCTCTTTCCTGACTTAAGTCCTTTGATTGCCCCCTGAATTTCAGCTAGCGTTATCTGGTCTTCTAGGGGAGTCGTCTCCTCAACCTCTAGCCGTGGTAAACCGCTATCAATCAGGTAGTCTTGTATAACCTGCGTTCTATCGGTTGGTATTGTGGGACGTCTAAGTTGTCGTGGTAAATTGTAAAGTTTGGAATTGTAGTTGTGGAACTGTGACGCAATGGCTTCTGGGGTTACCTCTAGTGTCCCACCCGGCGATCCAATGCCAGATATGACATTATTGGAGCAAGCCTCTCTCAAGGCCCTTGCTATGAACCGTCCAGTCTTGTCTCCCGATTCAAAGTATACTCTTTTTTTAAAAAATAACGATCTCTGTGTTTTAGTGTGAATTATCTCTTGTAATGTTTTCCTAGCTTCTACAAGTTCTTTAGCTGTCTTAACCGCCAGAGATTGTTTGTGTGAGGCTTCTAGTGTGCGTATTCTATCAGTCAAGACCCGAATTTCTTTTTCCTGTTTTTTTTTTGCGTTGTACACCCAGCCTGATTAATTCCCCCCGAATCGTGCATTTATGTGCCTCCCAAATCATCATCGGATCCATGTCCTGTGTGTTAAAAATAAAAAAGTCAGATATAGCTTCCCGAATGCGAGGGAGCAAGTCCGGGTCTGATAATAAAGATGTGTTCAATCTCCAGGTGTAAGACCTGGGCGGTGTGGAGAGCAGATCTACCCCTAAGGATACAGGTGCATGGTCTGAAATTGTCTGAATGCCGATGTGAGCCTCTGTCACTGTCTGTAGGTCTCTTTGGGAGATGTAAATGTGATCAATGCGGGAGTATCGATCGTGGGGAATAGAGTGGAATGTGAAATCTCGGGTGTCTGGGTGGAGGAATCTCCAGGTATCTACCAATTGTAAAGTGCTTAAACACTTTTTGATTGTTTTAAGGGCTCTGTACATAATGCAGGATTTTCCAGTGGAGGAGTCCATGATTGGGTTTAGTGGGACAATAAAATCTCCTCCCATAATCAGTGTCCCCGCTGCAAAGCCCTTGAGTTCACGGGTGACCTTCTGGCAAAAGGTGACCTGAGAAGAGTTTGGGAAGTATACGTTAGCCAGCGTCACAGTCCTGTTTCCATAAGTTCCCTTGATAAAGATATAGCGACCCCCTGGATCTGTCAATCTATCAGTAAGGGTAAAGGGAGTGTCTTTGCTAAGTAGAATAGTCATCCCTTTGGTTTTTGCTAAGTCATTAGTCGCGTGGTATGCTGTAGTAATGTATGCATTAGTAAGTTTAGGAACTTGGTTGGTTCTAAAGTGAGTTTCCTGTAGGAAAACAAATTGGGGCCTACCTTTCTTCAGCTCTCTGAGAAGTGATACACGTTTCTCAGGAATGTTCCCTTGATATTGTGTGAGATCACCATAGGCCTCCCCCCAAGTGACGAGAAAGCCATCTCTGTAGTTCAAATGTGAGGGGGATTTTTCAACCTAACTCTGTGAAGACAAATCAAGGTTACTCAGTGTTTACAGAGATTATTGGTAGACCAAGGAGAGAGAACGCAGGGGAGGTACAGGTAAAGAAGAGTGAGGGGTATAGAAGAAAGAATAGAGAGAGTTGGATTCAGAAATAGATAGTGAATCCTATATCAACGGAGGAATTTTTCAGGTAAATATACTTTAGATAGTAAACAACTTCTCTAAAGCAAACAGTTAGTGCACCTGGGTCGTGAAACCTCCGGCCCAAGTGTACTTTGTGGGTACGTGGGTGGTTTACCACCGGGGTGGAAAAGTCACAATCAATGGTGTCATGATCAAGAACAAGTCCCGACCATGAGACCTTTATATACAATGAATTCAGAGAAATATCAAAACGTGACTTAGGAATGGTAAACCAAACAATACGGAACTAAAAAGAACGACAGCCTGAAAAAATAGGCCAAAAATAAACAAATGTCTTGAGGAATCAACCCTGTAAAAAGGTTTGCTTGAAAAGAGTAACTTGTCTCTAAGAAATCCAGCATATCTTCCCTGGCTTCTGTTTGAGGCGCTTCTGACTCTATTTGGGTGCTACCGCCTGCATTACTTCTTCATGGGAGTCTTGTGATTTCCAAAACCCAAAGTATAAGGGGCCAGAGTGTTGTCAAGCGTCGTGACCAAAGACAGTACCTTGAAGTATTATCTGACTAATCACTGGTATTTTAAGGAAAGCGTTGCAACAGCTAGGTCCATTTAGCTTGCGACAGATAAGTATAAGTCCTCTGGTATCCCCACTTTGTCTGTGGAGTATTTAGGGAGACAGTAAATTGTGGTTAACAAGATCCATAACCTACAATGGAGGTTGTTGGGAGTCGAAGCACCAAACTCCAGGGTTGTAAGCACAATGCATTATTCCGCTGCTTGAGACCCGTGAAGGTTTTGTCTCCTATTAGGTGTTCCTGAGTGTTGACCACCGCCGCGGCCATGTTTCATCCGCTTAGGGAACTGCTTTTCCGGTGTGGAAGATGGTGAGGTGTGGGGACTTCTTGTGAGTGGTGGAAGGGCAAACTCCTGGTACCATTCAGGCAATTCCACTCTGTCTAAACCAGGTCCTGCACAAAAATCTGTTAAATCAGATGGCGAGCGCAAGATGTGTTGTTTTCCGGCCAGTGTCACCACCAAAGCAAAAGGGAAGGGCCACGTGTAATGCATGTCATGTTCCCTGAGTTTGTCTAGGAGGGGACGCAATGCTCTACAGTTTTTCAGAGTAATTTGGGAGAGATCTTGAAACAGCATAATATGTTCACCATTGAAGACAATCTGATCATTTCTGCGTGCCTTTCTCATGATATCTTCCTTGAGTGGATAACTTTGAAGGCAGCAGATAATATCCCTTGGGGGGGCTGTATCTGGACCCCTGGCTCTGAGGGCCCTGTGTGCTTTTACAAACTCTATGTCCATGTCTTCCTGTCTTTCCAGCAAGGAGTTAAAGACACGCTGTATTGCCGGTATTATTTGGTCAGAGTCCACAGTCTCAGGGATCCCCCTCACTCTAATGTTGTTCCTCCTCCCACGGTTGTCAAAATCCTCTAAATGTCTGTTTATTTCAATGAACTGTTCAGCATGTGAGTCAGTGACCTTTTCCAACCTATGTATGGCCCTGTCCCTGTGCCTGCCCGCCGCCTCCACAGTCTCCATCTCATCAGTCAGTGAAAGTAAATTCGATTTCAGGTCCGTGATGGCGGCAGAAAATGTAGATTTTATATCTGCAGCGAATCCGGACATGTCTGCATATGTGAGGGGCTTGGTAGAGTGGTTGCGTCCCCTACCTGAATCCTCCTGTGCTGATTGTGAGTCCTCACTGAAGTCCTCCTCGTCTTGCGGAGCCCGCACCATCTTGAGGCCTGTACCACTGCCTCGTGGAGACGGCTGTGCTTTGAGGAGTTCCGCAATGCTTCTAGCGGCAGAGGCGGCTGCAGAGTTGCAGCGTGATCTGGAGTGAGGTGTCTGCTGGGTCAGTTTGCCCATCTCCGGGTCTGTGCTCTCGGGTTGTCCGGGTTTAGGCTGTGTCGGTCCGGGAGCTCCACTAGCACACGTCCATCGCGGTCGCTTGCCAAGCCACGTACCCCTCTTGTCATTTTTAACATTTTTGACACCTTTTAGTGAAATGGTACGGGTACTTTTGTACCCCCTTACCATTTCACACAGGGGGGAGGGTCAGGATCTGGGGGTCCCCGTGTGAAAGGGGACTTCCAGATTCCGATAAGCCCCCCGCCCGCAGACCCCACAACCACTGTCCAGGGTTGTGGGGATGAGGCCCTTGTCCTCATCAACATGGGGACAAGGTGTTTTGGGGGGCTACCCCAAAGCACCCTCCCAATGTTGAGGGCATGTGGCCTGGTATGGTTTAGGGGGGCGCTCTCTCGTCCCCCCCTCTTTTCCTGTGGCCTGCCAGGTTGCATGCTTGGATAAGGGTCTGGTATGGATTTTTTAGGGGGACCCCACGCCGTTTTTTTTAAAATTTTGGTGCGGGGTTCCCCTAAAAATCCATACCAGACCTGAAGATTTTGAGGGGGACCCCATGCCATTTTTCTTGGCCAGGGTTCCCCTTAATATCCATACCAGACCTGAAGGGCCTGGTATGGAATTTAGGGGTACCCCCACATCTTTTTTTTTTCATTTTGGTTCGGGGTTCCCCTGTGGGGAATTCCCATGCCGTTTTTACCAATGAACTTCTATGTGTATTGTCGGACCGGCAATGCATTATTAGCCGCGAGCAGTTTTAAATGACTTTTTTTCCTCTGAAATGTCCTTTTGCTGTCAGACTGTTCTAAACACAGGAAACATGTGCCCCTTTACAGGCATACTATCGACACCCCCCAGGTACGAAATTTAAACAGACATTACACTTTTATTGTTTCACTGTAAGCATTATTAAAATCACTGCTCCCGAAAAAATGGCTGTTTTTAAAACTTTTTTTTGCATTGATCCATGTCCCCTGGGGCAGGACCCAGGTCCCCAAACACTTTTTTTTATGACAATAACTTGCATATAAGCCTTTAAAATTAGCACTTTTGATTATTCATGTTCGCGTCCCATAGACTTTAACGGTGCTCGCGTGTTCGAACAAATTTTTTGCCGGTTCACAAGTTCTGGTGCGAACCGAACAGAGGGGTGTTCGGCTCATCCCTACCCTGCACTGTATTATTTATATATATATATATATACATCTATATGTATATATACATATATATATATATAGATAGATAGATAGATAGAGAGAGAGAGAGAGAGAGAGAGAGAGAGAGAGAGAGATCTATAGATGTAGATTTATATCTATATCTATATATAGATATAGATATCTATATATACCCCCATAGGTGCTGATGAGTGTTGTGACCCACCTGTCACCCTGTCCAGCCCGGCATTCAATCCTCAGTCACTCCAAGGCAAGGAACAGTCCATTAGCTTTGTTTTTATTTTAATTGAGGGGATTGAACTTGGATAGGGTATAAGAAGTATGGAATGCCCAGTGAATTTTAGAACAATCTGTTGTGCTTATGAGTATAATTTTGCAAATTTTGTGGTACTCCCCTGTCAGGGCGGAGAGTGAAGGGGTGCACAAGACCTTAGCCACTTTCAGAAAACCTGTCTCCCTGCATTGTGGCAACCAGGAAAGAACCTCAGCACGAAGCCAATCAAAAGAATAGTTGTGCTTCTGTAACCAAGGATAACCAGTAACCACCGGAAAATGAGGTGAGGAAATTAATGTAATTGGATTATCTCTTTGTGAAGATCCCCTATGGCCATTGTCAACAGAACAGTCTCATGAGTCACATGGGCAGGCTGTACAGGTCTCCCATCAATAGCCTCAATAGCAAGTGGAATGGCACAAAGCTGCAGCGGAATCGAGTGCTTAGACACGAAGGCACCATCTACGAACAGGTCTGCAGCCCCAGAGTCAATTAGAGCCTGTATCTCGATGGACAACTCAGACCAAGAAAGGGTAACCGGAACCAGGGGCTTATCTTTCTGGATAACTGGGTAAGTAACAACGCCACCTACAGTCTGTCCCCTGCAGGACCTCAGGTGCATGCGTTTCCGGGACGGGTAGGACAAGACTTCAAAAAGTGACCTGCCTGGCCATAATAAAGGCACAATCTCTCCCTCCTCCTAAAGGCCCTCTCATCTGCAGAGAAACGTGTGAAGCCCAACTGCATGGGTTCTACCTCACTGGCAGACTCAGTACCAGGAGGTATGGGAGGTGAGGGGGGCAAGGGTGGGACTACAAAGCTCAAAGCCAAATGTACAGGAGACTTCCACAAGCGCTCTTTAACCACTTGCCGACCAGCAGCCGCAGTTGTGCAGCAGAGTGTCACGACTGGGTGAAACAACGTTATGTAACGTAGCTTCGCCCTGTGGCCACTAGGGGCACACGCACGCCCCCTGCTCGCCCACAGAGCCGCTGCGAGCTGACCACTGGGCTCCTGCGATCGATCGGGGCACACGAAGAACCGGGATCTGTGTGTGTAAAGACACAGTTTCCGGTTCTCTGAGGGGAGAAGTGACGGATCGTCTGTTCATACAGAGTATGAACAGCGATCTATCTCTTCCCCTACATAGTCCCCTCCCCCCTTCAGTTAGAACACACACTAGGAAACACATTAACCCCTTGATCACCCCCTAGTGTTAACCCTTTTCCTGTCAGTGACATTTTTACAGTAATCAATGTATTTTTATAGCACTGATCGCTGTAAAAATGCCAATGGTCCCAAAAATGTGTCAAAATTGTCGGATGTGTCCGCCATAATGTCGCAGTCCTGATAAAAATCGCAGATTGCCACCATTACTAGTAAAAAAAATTAATAATAAAAATGCCATAAAACTATCCCCTATTTTGTAGACGCTATAACTTTTGCGTAAACCAATAAATATACGCTTATTGAGATTTTTTTTACCAAAAATATGTAGAAGAATACATATCAGTCTAAACTGAGGAAAAAATTGTTTTTTTTATATATATTTGGGGGATATTTACTATAGCAAAAAGTAAAAAATATTGCGTTTTTTTCAAAATTGTCGCTGTTTTTTGTTTATAATAAAAAATAAAAACTGCAGAGGTGATCAAATACCACCAAAAGAAAGCTCTATTTGTGGGAAAAAAAGCACGTTGATTTTGTTTGGGCGCAACGTTGTGCGTCTGCACAATTGTCAGTTAAAGCGATGCAGTGCCAAATCGCAAAAAGTGCTCTGGTTCAGGATGCGGTTAAAGGAAGGTCTCTCTCGGAGTCTGGAGTCAATAGGAATGGCAAATGTGATCAACCTCTCCAGCTTAGTGGGTATGTCTCCTGCTGCTATCTCATCTTTGTTGTTATCCGAGAGACCATGAGATAAAGCAGCCACGAGGGCCTCATTGTTCAAAGCAACCTCTGCTGCCAGAGTACGGCAGTCGGCTTTTGATAGCAGAAGTTGAGTGTGCGGGAATGTCAAAAACCCTTTTAAAGGAAGCCACAAACTCTGGGTAACTCAGGATGACAGGTTTTTGCGTCTCCCATAGAGGGCTTGCCCAGGCCAAGGCTCTATTAGAAAGCAAAGATATTATGAAGACTACTTTGCTTCTGTCCGTGTGAAACGCCTGGGGTAGCATCTCAAAGTATATATCAAACTGGTTGAGGAACCCTATGCATTGAACTGGATCCCCCCCAAATCACTGGGGAAGCGGAGCAGAACCAGACATGCCTCTTATAGAGGTAATACTTGAGGTGGGTGCCTGCAGGGATGGCCTGCAACACATGTTGTACCGGAGCAGCCACAGTGGGAGATTCCATGTGAGCAGTGCGATTTAGGAGCATCTGTAATGTTGTGGGAAACTTATCCATGCGGTGATCCTGCTCACCCAATCTGGAAAAAATATTACCAACAAGTGGAATGCAAAAAAATTATTTGCCTACTGGCAGGAACCATGAATCAGACTGAGACAGAAGTGCAGTAAAAATCACACTATTTGATAAAATGGTAAAATGGTATAAACAGAGCAAACATAGTCAAAACATAGCCAGGGTTTGGTAACCATGACGGGTAGTCAGAACAAGCCAGAGAAACATGGGTCCAGAGATCAATGTAGTCGAGTGCAGCAAACAGGATCAGGAACCAGAAGGGAAGTCAGCCAGGCAAAAATATTTCACAGGAAAACACAGCAGAGAAAGTCCGGATATGTTGACCAAGGCAAAGGCACAGACGATATGATCCAGGGAGTTTATATAATAAGCAGCTCTAGCTGCCAAGCAGGAAATGAAGACCAGGTGAGTCACTGTGGAATGAAGAGTCTTTGGCAATTAACCGACAGCTGAGCACAGAGCTCTGAGAAGGACGGGCTAAGCCCAGCCCTGATAGTGACCTCATCATACCCTCCCTACTTGTCACTGGCAGTATGCTGCAGCTGGGGTAACATGACTGCTAGTTTCTTGTCCTTCTGTGGCACCCCCTTTCTAGGTTCACGTTCCTTCAACCTGAGAACCAACATCTGAGCATTCAGATTGCTGCGCATCCTCCAGCAGCATGTAACCGACACTATGGTCAAATAATTCTGGTGACTCCTCAGTGCATGATGGTGGGGCTATGGAAGGAGTAACTGTGGACAAGGAGCTGGTGAAATTGTCCACTTTGGCAGCTGCGTTGGAAGGTAAACTAGTATGAGCCTGGGTGACAGAGAATGAGGAGGATAAGGATGGCTTAGTTTTCCACTCCACCAACTCTCCTGCATGTTGTGGCTCAATAACACTGTCAGCAGCAGAAAAAAAGGACAAGCGTGCCCCACCTGCAGAGGATGCACCATGTCCGCGACCACCACTTTTCACTGTAGACACAGAGGCTGCTTGCCCTCTTTTAGTGGCCTGTGAGCGTCTGCTTCTCCTTGGTGGCCTTCCGGACATGATGGTGATTTTTTTTTACACCCCCACTGCACTGAATTATTTACTGTACACCGCCTGCACTGTATTATATACTGTACACTGCCTGAAGTGTATTATATACTATATACCGACTGCATTGTATTATATACTGTACACTGCCTGCACTGTAATATATACTGTACACTGCCTGCACTGTAACACTGTACCCTGCCTTTACTGTATTATATACCGTACCCTGCCTGCACTCTCTCTCTCTCTCTCTCTCTCTCTCTCTCTCTCTCTCTCTCTCTCTCTCTCTCTCTCTCTCTATATATATATATATATATATATATATATATATATATATATATATATACTACACTGACTACATGCTCTATCAACTCACTAACTAACCTGCCTAATCTATCTCACGTTCATTACAACACACTACATACGGGTGCCGTGTAAGCAGCCTTATATAGTGTGGGGCATGGACTTAGCCCCTGAGCCATGATTGGCCAAAGGCACCCTGCCTTTGCCCAATCATAGCTCTCACAGCACATCGCACTGTGATTGGCCAAAGCACGCAGGTCAGGTGTATGCTTTGGCCAATCAGCAGCCGTCAAAACACTGCGATCTCAAAGTGCATTATGGGGTGCTCAAATTAGCCGCAAATGCTCCATATGTTCATTTGTCTTGCAAACAAACGAACACCCAATATTTGAGTTGAATTTACGTTCGACTCAAACATCAGGACCATCCCCAGTGATTAATCAAACAATGGAATTACAAGGAAGCTAATTATTATCTGCATAAACCAATGATAAGAAGTTACACCTTCTAGGCTAGGTTTATTATATTTTTTATAAACGTATTGTCCAGAACGGTATATAGGAGGAGGACACTTCATAGACAGCATCACACTGATCACTACATACCCTACTTACCCACACCCACACTTCATCCATTATACTTCATACCCTCATCATCACGCCTCATACTCTGAAACTTCAGGGACGCAAGCTCCTCCTTAACAAGCCACCATTTTGGGAAAGGTCGCCATCTTAAGAGACTCTGGTAAGGACCATTGTGAGTCAGTAGCCATTTTGGAAGGATAAATATATTACACTGATCTTGTCATTGATTATTTGAATGCTTACTATTGAGTGCTCATGATATTTAGATTATTATCCCCCAAAGGTAACAACCATTGTACATTTTTTTTAAACTTTATTTTTGTTTCCCTAAATTTTACTATCTTTTGTTTGGTTCTCTATTAGCGTACTAGTTTTACTCTTACCCTTACTGCAGAGGAGTAACTGTTGGCTACGCAAATCACAGACATTTTTGTCTAATGCCCTGTACACATTGTTGGATTTTCCGATGGAAAATGTGCAATCCGAGCTTGTTGTCGGAAATTCCGACCGTGTGTGGGCTCCATCTGACTTTTTCCATCGGATTTTCCGACACACAAAGTTTGAGAGCAGGCTATAAAATTTTCCAACAACAAAATCCGATCACGTCAATTCCGACCGCGTGTGGACAATTCCGACGCACAAAGTGCCATGCATGCTCAGAATAAATTCCGATACGGAACTGCTCGGTCTGGTAAAATTAGCGTTCGTAATGGATATAGCACTTTCGTCAGGCTGCAATGTTTTAAATTGTTTAATGCAGCGCACTCTCTTCTTCTTTATAATGCTAGAAGAATGAAGTAGTTTTGCTACTCATATTCACACAGAGTTCTCACAAACTTCTTTCTTTATTATTTATCGTGATTTCATCAATATAATATTTTTGGCCCTCCTCCATTTCCATCACTTTGCAGGCTGTTATGTCTGCAAAGTCCTCTTCAACACTGTGGGGGGTTCTGAGGGCCACAGTAGCCTTCCAAACTAGACCAATTGCTGCCTCCTCCAGGTTACTCCTCTTCCTGACACTTTTATTTGGAAGGCAGAGGGGAGGGACCAGGGTATCGTGCAGGCTACTGGGCCCGGCCACCTCCTGGCTGAGACTCTCCTGTGTATGAAAAAGGGACATCGTTTTAGTTTTTGGTTCATCAATCACAATCAGAAATTAGTACTCCAAACTAACATAGATTTAACATCATTAATTTGACTAACAGAAATATTTAGAAGCATGCTATACCTGGCTCAAGCTGGGCTCCTCCACATGTTTCTGCCTGGAAGGCCCAGGTTGGACGTCAGAAGCCTCAGCTGGGGGGGAAGGAAGCGTGCTGGCCTGGGTTCAGTCTGACCTGACAGAAAATGCAGTCTGTCATAGTACCACAGCCTGGGGACATAAATGGCATCTGCAGCTGCTGATATCAGGGAATCCTGGACCTTCTTGTGCTCCCTTAGATAAGTGCTCCCCATGCCACCAATTAGGATCTTCAAATAGGTTATGTCTGCCGTGGGGATCACCGGCTTCACAAATTCCAGCAATTTATCCAGCGCTGCCTTCCTCTTTGTTCGATCCTTATAATGTGGGTGGTTTACCTGCCACAGACAGGGCAGCTCCCTGAACATATCAATGAATATGGGGATAAAGTCCTGATCATTCAATATATTCATTTTCTCTGCAAGACACAACACAAGACAAACCTTAATGTCAGGCTAAAGTCACCTAATCTTGTCCCAATATAGGCCTCAATCTCTAAGCAATATAGGCCCAAGTTTAAATGTTACCTTCGTTATCACGATCGGCACTTCCGATACTCCTTCCTCCGCTCACAGATCGTACGTACTATGCACTCGCACACGTGTTACGCTTTATATACACTGCGCATGCGTGAAACTCCGCCTGCCCCTGACGTTCTTTCTAGTCTATTCCCCACCACTTCTCGTTCGGCGCAGTGGGGATGAGCAGATGGCGGAGACAGAGCAGGTGCGTGCTAATTACAGCAACGAGGAGGAGGAGGAAAGCCAGAAACGTCACGATCCCGGAGGAGAAGAATTAAGGCATCAAAAATGTCCTTTGTAGAGATGGTGGAGATAGTCGACATAATGAAAAGGGCCGACTATGACGGGAAGTATGGACCTTACACCAACCCCAATGTCAGAAAGGCCAAGATCATGACTAAAGTTGTGAAGAGTCTGCACCGTAATTTTGGGGTATGACGATCCAAGGATCAACTCAGGAAATGGTGGTTGGACCTCAAATTAAGGGAGCACGATCAGTATAGAAGGATCAGGAGAGTGCTGCAAAAAAGTAAGTAGTTGTCCTGTGTTCCTATTCTTTCTTTTTATTACGTTCGTGCTGCTCCATGTGCTTTTCTTTACTGTTGTAGAGTTTAAAATGCCAACTTTCATGTACATGGACACATTATTCGTTCGTAGGAAACATTGTTCGTTCGGCCAATAAAACACCATGCAAACTAGATTCTGTGTAAGGAGAGGACACTCAGCAGCTGTTTACACATCTGGACGCTGGAGCACTAGTGTGGGACACAAGAACACCCTTTTTATTAGGGGGCACACACAGGTGCTCCAGTGTATACTATAGGGGTGACTCCATCTGTGAAGCTTGTACAAAACAGGTAAGTATTCAAGCTTGACAAAGTGAAAAAATATTTCTTCATCTTGGAACTCTGCCAAAACAGACAATTGTACCCCACTTCCAAGCAATGTTTCATATTCCTATTTCTGTCATAAAATATCAAAATTTGTCTTTTCCAGGGGTGACATCACCCCCATCTGCTGAATGCAATATCAAACACAGTTTATAAATACTCATGTCTGATATTGCCTTCAATTTCTACAAAAGTTGAACTTTGTAAGTTAAAGATTTGTGTATGTCTTGTTGGTTTTAAACATGCCTGTTTTACCTTAAAATACATTTTTCTACTTTTATTAATGTGACCTAAAAATTTGTTATACAACAAACATGTTGGTTTGTTTTAAAAACCTTTTATAAATGCACATGTGATTGTGCTTGGATTAAAAAGATTGATAATCAACAATGTGTGGCTTCTTCTTTCAATGCTCAAAAGCATTTTTTGTTGTAAAATTGTTTTTTTCGGTGACAATGGGGGTTATTTACTAAAGCCAAATCCACTTTGCACTACAAGTGCAGTTTCTGTGCAGTCTCAAGTGCACTTGTAGTGCAAAGTGTCTTTGCATTAGTAAATAACAACCAACAGTGCTTTACAATTTTACAGAATCACGCCATTTTCACGTCTCCCCAAATTTCAGTCAGGGTCAGCTAAAAGAAAGACAAGCAGTAAATCTAAGCAAATATTTGTTCAGTTTAAAAAATGTTTTTACTTAAAAAATGTCTCAGACATTATCTGGCATATTGATGGCCCCTCTACCCGCAATGTATTCCATGTATCTTTTACAGACCTCACGGGCACTCTGGGGGGGCAAGCCAGGATGGCCAGCTTCAAGCGCCGTCAGGGTTGGTTCATTGAGATGAATTCCAGCTTCAGGCCCAACTGAGCCAGCATAGTTCACAGAATTTCTTCTTAAAAAGCTGTGGAGAGCACAGCAAGCAAGGATGATGTGATTGAGTTTATATTCCGCCATGTGTATCGGTGTAAGAAATAGGCGGAACCGGCTGGCCATTATTCCAAACGTGTTCTCCACAACTCTTCTGGCTCTGGCCAGCCAGTAATGAAAAACCCTCTGGTCCAGGGTGAGGGTCCTCATAGGGAATGGCCGCATAAGATGGTCCCCCAGCGCAAACACTTCATCCACAACAAAGACGAATGGAAGTCCTTCTGCATTGTCTTCTGAAGGTGGCAAGTCCAAGCTGCCATTCTGGAGATGCCTGTAGAACTCCGTGTGGGTGATGACTCCACCATCTGACATCTGGCCTTTCTACCCCACATCCACATCAGGAACTCTAAGTAGCCAACACCACCGCCAACATCACAATACTATTGAACCCCTTGTAGTTGTAATAGTATGACCCCGAGTTGGGTGGTGGGACAATGTGGACGTGTTTCCCATCAACTGCCCCACCGCAGTTAGGAAAGTCCCACCGCTGGGCAAAGTGGGATGCCACAGTCTGCCATTCCTGTGGGTTGGAAGGAAACTGTGGAGTCAGACAAGAAAAATAAATTAATCATTTTGTACATGGAAACATGGAAAGCAGATTAGACACAAACATTCTTGGCCAACATCAGTATAACATTTATTTTAGGGAGTATTTAAAGACAAAGGTATAGAGTCCACCTATTAGATTCCTCCCCCCTCTCATGGGCCATTTTATTAATTTTATGGGGGGGGATATTTTGGACAGGTAAGCCTCCCCACTTCATTGAGAGATGAATGCCTAAATAATGTGGATTACTTTGGCAAGCCCCTCCTTACTTGCACTATTGGCAGCCCACTGGACAGGTAAGAAGTGTCATAATACAAAGATATAAATACACACTGTACACATTTTAGCACATTTTTACATTCTACAATTACCTATCAAGATAATAATAGGCTACACAAACTTTAAACAGTACCATTTGAAAGTATTCAGGCAGGCCCTTGCACTACATGCTTTGGTGAATTCATCCATAACTATGACCACAAAAGAGGTGGGTATATAGTGTGTATGGGTTTGGCAAAGTCAGCAGATAGAGGATTGGTATCAGCTGAGTTAGCAGTTGGTGGGAGGGAGGCTTCCAAATGATTTTGGGACCAAAAAAAAGCCTCTGGCACTCTGCCAGAATTTCAAGCACAAATCAAATTTTTTACACATTTTAGGGGGTGTTTAGGGTAAAGCATTACTATGGAGCTGACAAAATACATTGTTAAGTGACTACACAAGGTGAATATAGGCCCAGGAGAGCATGCTGGGGAGGTTAGTGAAGGCAAATATGTATGAAGGACAAAAAAATTTACATAAAAATCCAGCATGCATGAGGACAAAGGGGACATTCACAGCATATTACAATCATGGTAATTAGGGAATGAGGAAAGAAATACAATATATTATCAAACATTAAATACAATAAAATGTGATGTTAAAGGATAGCAATCTTACCTTAATATACTCCTTCTGCAGGACCTGAAAGATGGCAGAACAGGTCTCCGGGATAATGATCCCCAGAGCTTGGGAGAGATGCCTGTCGAGAACTTAAGGTCCTGCAGGCTTCTCCCCATCGCCAATACCGCAGGGTGGCGACGAGCCTCTGCTCCGGAGTGATGGCTTGCCACATGCAGGTATCCTGCCTGCTGATATAAGGGGTCAAAGCCAACAAACGGTGAAATACGGGGTCCGTCATCCGGAGAAAGTTCCTGTAATCATCAGGATTATTCTCACGGATCTCACAGAGCAAAGGCATGTGACAGAACTGGTCACACTGGAGCAACCAATTCTTGGTCCATGAACTCCTCCTCGCCCTGTTCATGGACTGGGCTTGTGTCAAAGTAAGGACCCCAACACCAAGCCCCCGCACAGCACGAGCTCTATGATGAGTATGCACACGCAACATGTCTAGAAAACGGTCGGCTGCTCAGAACGCAGTAACAGAACGCACTGAAGAGCAGCAAGGCCTGTGAAGAACGACCTGAAAATCAGTAACGAACGAACAAGAACACAATGACAAAGTCAATGGTAACTCGCTGCATGCACTGCAGTCCAGATACAAACCCGCAAGCACAAACTGAACAGCAGAAATACGATCTGAAAACCACGAGTCTGAAAAAGTGCGAATCGTCTCTCACCAAACTTTTACTAACATGAGATTAGCAAAAGGAGCCCGAAGGGTGCCGTATTAGGTACTGAACTGCCCTTTTATAGTCTCATCGTACGCGGTGTACGTCACCGTGTTCTTGGCGTTCAGAAATTCTGACAACTTTGTGCGACTGTGTGTATGCAAAAACAGTTTGAGCCAACATCCGTCGGAAGAAATCCATGGATTTTGTTGTCGGAATGTCCGATCAATGTCCGACCGTGTGTACGGGGCATAATAATTACTTCTATATATATATATATGTTTTTTTTGTACACTGGGAGATAATAATCATTTTATGTCATCCACATTGCTTAGCAGAACCCAGTAGCGAATGTTGCAAATAATTTTGTATTTTATGTAAGATTTTGTTTCTATGTCATCCATTATCCAACTATGTATTGTGAATACATGTCTTGTGAATAAATATTCCCTATTTAGTCTGTATTCATATAGATTGATGTGTGCTTTTAAAAAGAAATTTGATTGATAACTCGTTATAATTATCGTTCGGGAAAATTATTTTCAAAAGCATAACACATAAAAACATCATAAAAGTATCTTTCTTTTTAAATTGTGCTGCATGAAGTTACAGTTACACACTTACATATTAGGGATAGTACAATTTAAAACAAGTTTCTAAATATCAAGTTGCATTTTGTACCTAACAGACTTTGAAGCAGAGCAGGTCAGGGTATATCAGAAGGTAACAGTGTTAAAACGCTTGAGGCTTACATACATTAAAGCGGAGTTCCACCCCCTTTTTAAAGTAGATCTTAAAGGAATACCCCTCCACCACTAGTTTTTGGCTATTGTTTTTTTTAGCTCCTTCCTACCTAGATTAAAGAACCTTTTGTACTTCTGCCCCAGCATCACCTGACGGCTCCGCTGCCGGTTTCCCTTAGTTAAAATGGCGACTGCACCCAATCCGATGGACGGATTGGCCTCGGGGGGGCCGACATCGCGGGCTCCCTGGACAGGTAAGTGTCCTTATTAGAAGTCAGTAGCTACAGTGTTTGTAGCTGCTGACTTTAAAAAAAAATTCCGGGTGGAACACCGCTTTAAGTATATTTGGTGCTTTCTATTTTGCTGACATACACAACAATTAATTGGACATACAGTAAGCAAAGGTGCAGGAATATTGTTTCAAAACATTATGGAGTATAATCACCCAGGCCTTACTATGGTCTATTTATGTTTTCACATAAGATTCACACGAATTTTACACATATTACAAATTAAATTGAATTAGATGAATAGGTGAATCTTGGTTGAATGTTATATTAAACTTATGTGAAAACATTTAGGCTCGGTTCACACTGAAACCAGCTGCGGATCGCACAGGAGCACTGTGCATCCCTGTTCCCCGTTTCAGGGACAAATTAGGGCTGAATCTATGCCTGAATTCGGCCCTGAAACTGAGCCAAAGATACACAGCATTTCTGTGCAGTGCGCTCCGCAGCCGCAACGGAGATATGTGAACCGTCACATTCTCCTGCTAGGCGAACTGGATGCGGGGAAACCCGCATCTAATTTGCATAGGTGTTTTTTTTTAATTAAACATGAGTTTTCTGAACTTTGCTTGGGAATTTTAATTCTGTTCTGCCCTGCATTCTAATTCTAATTCTGGGAATTGTGTGATGACAGACTGTTTGCCTAAAATCCGACTGTTAGTACGCTCCATCAGACAATTGTTCGCCAACTTTCCACCAACAAATGTTGGATGGCAGGCTAGTAAATTTTTGATGGACAGCGGTCTGTTGTCAGATTTTTGTCTTGTGTGTACACAAGTCCATCACACAAAAGTCCAAAGTACAAACACGCATGCTCAGAAGCAAGGACAAGCCGGAAGAGGTTGTTCTTGTAAACTAGCATTCGTAATGGAGAATTAACATTCGTGATGCAGCAAATTATGAAATCTCGAAATGCAGCGCACATTCTCTTCTTCTTTAATGGGATAATAATGAAGCTGCTTTGCTGGTGATACTGATGGAGTTCTGCTAAACGTATTTTAAAAGGCTTTTATTTTCTAGTGATATCAAGAATAATATTATTATGCTTGGTTTGTTTTTTTTGGTTTTTTTTGGGCAAGCTACCACAACACCATTATCCCGTAGTTTTTAAGATCAAAGATACTTGGTTGGTGCCCCTTGTTAATTTTACCTTGTATTTTTTTTAAATGTAACTGCCTACTCCCAAACTGTCATTTGAAGTAAAACACATAGCCAAGTATTATTCTACACATTTTTTTAATTGTGCATTAAAATAAATTTAAAAAATTAATTAGAGATGCTATCTGCCATCCAAATATAAATAACTTAAACAAAAAAGTACATTCAATGCATACAAAAATAAATACAATTTAACACAGAAAACCATTAATGAACAAACCATAAAAAAATTAGTAAAGGGGGTAGGGGTGCAAATCCCCAGACCAACGGCCTTGTTGGGGGTCTTGTGGCTGATATTGCTATTGCCTGCCATGCTGCTGTGGTGGGTGGGGTTGCTGTGGTGGGTGGGTTGGCTGTGGAGGTGGTGGGTGTGGGGCCACAAAATCACACAGGTGTGTGTTTTCTTTAATTTGGCCCCTCACCCCCTTGTTGAGGAGCTGCAGGATTAGCTCCTCACACCTGCTCCTTTTATCACCATCCATCTGCCTTAATTTATAGGCAGTCAGCACGGAAAATCCCTCAGCGTCATCTGGGTCTGTCCTGAGGGCAGTAGTGGCTTGGCTAAGGAAGGCAGTTGTGACCTCATCCAGATTCCTGCTCTTCCAGGCCCTTTTAGCAGAAGGGCATAGGGGAGGGATCTGGGACTCCATCTGGCTGCTGGCCACGGGCTCCTCCTGACTGAAACTTTCCTGTGTATGAAAATGGGACATAATTAGAATCTTTTTTAGGGTTTGGTCATCAATCACACACAATTTTGATCTCCTCACTGTTGCAAATTGAATGTGGACAAATAGAAAAGACCATCATTCTGACTCCAGCATTTTTTATTCTTGTACAAATCACTTTTGGTCACTACTGTCTATTGATATGGAAGCCCCTTTGTTAAGGCAGACATATTTTAACAATAACATCTAGTTATCATCATTGTATTTTTGGATACAAATATGTTCAACAATGCTATACCTGGGTCAAGCTGGGCTCCTCCACATCTTCATCCTGTGCATCAGGACCTGTGTGTACCTCTGGATCTGTGGGCTCAGCAGATGTGAGAGGGGGTGTAGATAGCGATGGCCTGGGTTCTGTCTGGTCAGACAAAAACCGCAGGCTGTGGTAATACCATAGCCTGGGGACATATATGTCATCCGCTGATGCTCCAGATCTCTGTGAGTCCATCACCTTGTTGTGCTCCCTTTTAAATGTACTCCTCAGGTTTGAGATTTTTGTCTTGGCATAGTTTATGTCTGCCCTGGGCTACACTGGCTTCACCAACTCAAGCATTTTCTCCAACGCTGCCTTCCTCAAGATTTTATTTGAGTAGTCTCGACTTTTGACCTTCAAGAGACAGGGCAGCTCCCTGTACAGGTCAATAAATTGGGGAAAAAAATCTGGCGAGGTAAATTTATTCATCATGATAAATGATATGATGCCTGCAAGACAGAACACAAGAGAATACATCATGTCTGGCTTAACTCATAAGCTTCTCCCAATCTAGGCCCAAAATATAAGCACTATATAACTAACCATCAATGCCCAAATTTCCAATTGTCCCTTTGTTTTCTGGCTCCTTTCATGTGTTGGCGATGGCGATGGTTCGTCTTCCACTCTAAGATCGTTCATGCGACCGTTACATCGACCGTGCATTACGGCTTTATATATACTGCGCATGCATGAAACTCCGCTCTCAGTGTGTCATGACGCTGGGGCATGACCATCTCTCTTCTGCATGGGACACACACCGGGGAACATTCAGGAGGGACAACATGGCAGATTCCAGCCAGCCCTGTGGTGGTTCAGCTCATAGGAGGCACAAAGCAACCCCTATGAGCAAGGATGAGATGGTGGAGATGGTGCGCATCCTCGAGCAGCACCACTATGACTGCAAGCTGCGCAATTACGAAAGGCCCAACAGCTGAAAGGATGGCATTTTGAAGAAGGTCATCACCGATTTTTCGGTGCAACGAACAAAGGACCAAATCAGGAAACAATAGTCTTATCTCAAATAGGGATGAGCCTGATGCTCGAGTCGAACGTAAGTTCGACTCGAACATCGGGTGTTAGCCTGTTCGCCGAATAGCGAATAATTTGGGGTGTTTGTGGCAAATACGAAAGCCGCGGAACACCCTTTAAAAGTCTATGGGAGAAATCAAAAGTGATAATTTTAAAGGCTTATATGCATGGTATTGTCATAAAAAGTGTTTGGGGACCTGGGTCCTGCCCCAGGGGATATGTATCAATGCAAAAAAAGTTTTAAAAACTGCAGTTTTTTCGGGAGCTGCGATTTTAATAAAGCTTAAAGTGAAACAGTAATAGTGAAATATTCCTTTAATTTTCATTCCTGGGGAGTGGCGCATTTTTCCCATGTTTACAACAGTCCCTGCACAAAATGACATTTCTAAAGGAAAAAAGTAATTTAAAAGTACTCACGGCTATAATGAATTGTCAGTCCCGGCAATACACATAAAAGTCATTGAAAAAAACGCATGGGATTCCCCCGCAGTCCATTACCAGGCCTTTGGGTCTGGTATGAATATTAAGGGGAACCCCAAATCAAATTTTTTTTTAAAAATGCGTGGGGGGCCCCCCAAATTCCATACCAGGCCCTTCAGGTCTGGTATGGATATTAACAGGAACCCCAGACCAAAATTTAAAAAAAATGGCATGGGGGTCCCCCTCAGAATCCATACCAGACCCTTCAGGTCTGATAAAGATTTTAAGGGGAACCCCACGCCAAAATTAAAAAAAAAATGGCATGGGGTCCCCCCAAAAATCCATATCAGACCCTTATCCAAGCATGCAACCTGGCAGGCCGCAGGAAAAGAGGGGGGATGAGAGAGCGCCCCCCTGAACAGTACCAGGCCACATGACCTCAACATGGGGAGGGTGCTTTGGGGGAACCCCCCAAAGCACCTTGTTCCCATGTTGATGGGGACAAGGGCCTCATCCCCACAACCCTTGACCGGTGGTTGTGGGGTTCTGTGGGCGGGGGCTTATCAGAATCTGAAAGCCCCCTTTAACATCCCAGCCTCCCCCTTGTGTGAAATGGTAATGGGGTACAAATTTGCCCCTACCATTTCACAAAAAAGTGTGAAAATGTTAAAAATGACATGACACGTCTTGGGGACAAGTCCTTTATTAAAATTTTTTTAAAAACTGTCCCATGTAGACTTCTCCTTCTCTTGCTCCGCCGATGGACCAAAAAAACCACGACTGACCTGCCTACAATGACGGTCCTCTCAGGTGACAGCTCTTTTATAACTGAGGGCGAGGCCACACGGTGAGGTTGTCGGGTGACCCCGCCCCCTCTGACTTATGGGGACATCCCTATGGCTTTCCCATAGCGTCAGAGGGGGCGGGGCCACCCGGTTACATAACCAGGTGACCCCGCCCCCCTCTGACACACGGGGACACCCTATGGCTTCCCCGTAGCGCTTTTGATTTTTTATGTTCGTGTCCCATAGACTTTAACTGGGTGTTCACGTGTTCGAACAAATTTTTTGCCTAATCCCATGTTCTGCTGCGAACCGAACCGGGGGTGTTCGGCTCATCCCTAATCTCAAACATCGTGAGCAAGACCAGATGAAGTCCATACATAAGATCATCAAAAAAGTAATCAAGATTTGTATCTAACCAATATTGATATGTGTAAATTAGCTGTCTGTATATGTGCTTTCTCCAAGTAGCTTGAGAGAATTATATATGTTTTCTATAATCTTTGTCTGAATTGTTATTTTAAAGATGAAGTTAAATAGCAGATATGAACTTTCTTATTTGCTTCTGTTTTTGGACTTTTCTTTATTTTTGGACCTAATTTTTTTCTCTTCTTTCAACAGGGAGGCACCAAAAAAAGAGGCAACAGCTAAGCCCCCAGAAGGGGTGAATGGAGGCTACCCTCGTTCAGGCCCCAACAGGGGAGGCAACAAGGCCATCTTCCCACCAAAAACATAAGTGACAACTTCAAACACACTCATTTAGCCACCGCCAGGGGGTGATTCTATGTGGGCCAAAGGCCATGGGCTTAGGGCAGAACTTAAGGAGTAAAGAACACTTTCTGGTTGCTGCCTGGCTCATCAGTGCCCATTATTGCAGCCTTGCCAATGTAGACATGGCTAGAGGAGAGGCCCAGAGGATCACAGTCACACAGAGTCACACCTGCATATATCCCCTATCACATAGGAGACAAGAGGGGTGGGGAGCAACTGCAGGACTTTTACAATGTTGGCACTTGTCCAGTGTTTGCTCTCTGTAAAATGACATCACCTTCCTTTTTCTATGCATTTTTCACTGTAAAAAAACACAGTGCAGCATGGTGGAGTCCACTAGTCAGGGGCAAACATTGTCATCAGACCAAGTGCAAGGTTGGTCAACTATTGTAGCAAAATGGATGCTAGAAACAGATGGGACTAGGGGTGGCTTAATGAATGGTGTATGGTTTCTTATTAGAGGAAAGTGAGTGTGGTTATCTCACCCAGGATGTGGGTTTAGAGGCATGGCATCTGACTCCTGGACCCAGCACAGACCTGTCCGTTGTGGACGTCAAATCCCCTGATGCAAGTCGCACTTCGGGCCAAAGCGACCACGAAAAGGAAGAAAGTATTCAGGAGCCTCTTGTTTGCACAAGTAAATATTCTTGGAATATGGCTTCAAATGTGTCTACATGTCGAGTGTTTAGCTGAACAAACAAAACACCCACTACACACATTAGCAAAGTATGTAGTGCCATAACATGTGGAAGGAGCTGTCATTTTTGCTAGGTACTTGAGTTTTTGAGACCCAGGCACCAGGGCCAAGATTACTGAGTAGTTGCAGTGTGTACATTCCTAGTAGTGTAGGTGTCTGAAGGGCAAGCAGGTTGCAAGCAACAATAGACTGGGTAGGTAAGTATTTCTGGAATTTGACTAGTAACTTGACCATAACTCACTATGTAGGGCCTCAGCCACTTGATCATTGTTACCTTAATCCTTTTTTGTCTTCTTACTAGGTCATGATCTTCCAAGATGCACAATTGGCCAAATGATTGCAGATATGGTGCATTGTTTGAAGGATCTGGATCAAATAAAGGAGGCTGCCACTGCTTTACAGCGAAGAATCAGAGATTTTGTAGACATGCTTGCCAAATTCTAATTTCCTCTTGCCTGTTCGAAAGTTTCTTGTTCCACTTGTTGGCTCCTGTTTGCACTTTGAATATTTACCTTGTTTTTCTGACTTTTAAATGAGAAAGTTTAGTGTCCGAACTCAGTTTTCTCCACTCCATTCTTCTAGGTGCACCACCAGGTCCTGTTTTCTGTATTTTTCTCAGTCTAAAAATGACTGTCTGAATTACTAACATTGAAAATGACAACATCACCTGTGCCAAATTCTACAAGTATAGAAAACATGACCTGGGTTTGCATCTTAAGGAGGAGAGTTGGGAAACACTGTCCTAACTAATGTGAATTGTAATTTTTTTATGTTTTGAAGAATATAAAACCCAAAATTTGAAGGTGCTCCAAAATTGTGCCTTAACATTCTTTTTTCCCCTCATGATCCTATGCCTAAAATGTGTTTTTCCATACATCTAGTTTGCCAAAAGCCACAAAACACACAGTGTGTCAATATCTGCTATCTACCATCACTGGGTATCAATGGACGTGTTTTGGGGGTGCAACCCCTTCCTCATAACTAATAAAGCTCAGAGGAAGCAGTTGCACCCCCGAAACATGTCCATCGATACCCTGTGATGGGAGCAAGCACATGTTGACACACTGTGTGTTTTTTGGGTTTAGGAAAAAAGTTCTTTGTAACTACACACATTTGTGGCATGGGATCTTAAGGGTAATTTAATTGTTATGCCTCTAGGTGTACGTGACTTCAAATTTTGGCTTTTAATGGGGTGAGATCACCCCATATGAGGAAGGCAACATCCACACAGTCTTGGGATACTAATGTCTCATTTGGCCTTCATTTTACCAAAATGGAACTTTGTAAGTTCCTGAGTTTGGGATGTGTAGCTAATGTTTTTGAACATGCCTGTTTAGCCCCAAAAAAGGGGAAATAATTCAACACATACATGTTATACACCAAGATGTTGATTTGTTTTAAAACCTTAAAACGCACATGTGAATGTGCTTTGAGTAAAAATGTGTTTGTTTAATAAATGGTTACTAAACAATGTGTGGCTTATTATTTCAAAGCTCAATACCAGTGTATTTGTTAAGTAGTTATAGTTACAGTGACAATGTGGTCTTAAAATGTGGCCAACTCATGCAATTTTTAGTCCCCCAAAAAATTATAAGAGTTGAAAAGACATCATGTTTTTGAACTTCATGCACTAGATCCATTAAGAACAAAAACATTGTGTGTGTGTGTAGCAGACCCACAGCACACCATAATAGTTAGCTGAAGAAGATATTGTCCCCTCATGTAGGAAATAAGGTACATTTGCATTATTGGAGCAAATGGCCAAAATAATGCACATTTGTGAACATATTGTGAATAGGGATGAGCTTCGAGTTCGAGACGAACTCATGTTCGACTCGAACATCGGCTGTTCGCAAGTTCGCCGAACAGCGAACGATTTAGGGTGTTTGCGGCAAATTCGAATGCCGCGGAAAACCCTTTAAAAGTCTATGGGAGAAATCAGAAGTGGCAATTTTAAAGGCTTATATGCAAGTTATTGTCATAAAAAGTGTTTGGGGACCTGGGTCCTGCCCCAAGGGACATGGATCAATGCAAAAAAAGTTTTAAAAACTGACGTTTTTTCAGGAGCAGTGATTTTAATAATGCTTAAAGTCAAACAATAAAAGTGTAATATCCCTTTAAATTTCATAGCTGGGGGGTGTCTATAGTATGCCTGTAAAGGGGCGCATGTTTCCCGTGTATAGAACAGTCTGACAGCAAAATGACATTTCAAAGGAAAAAAACTCATTTAAAACTACTTGCGGCTATTGCATCCGACAATACACATAAAAGTTCATTGATAAAAACGGCATGGAAATTCCCCACAGGGGAACCCAGAACCAAGATTAAAAAAAAAAATTACGTGCGGGTCCCCCTAAATGCCATACCAGTCCCTCCAGGTCTGGTATGGATATTAAGGGGAACCCCGCGCCAAAATTAAAAAAAAAAAACGGGTCCCCCCAAAAATCCATACCAGACCCTTATCCGAGCATGCAACCTGGCAGGCCACAGGAAAAGAGGGGGGATGAGAGAGCTCCCCCTCCTGAACCGTACCAGGCCACATGCCCTCAACATTGGGAGGGTGCTTTGGGGTAGCCCCCCAAAACACCTTGTCCCCATGTTGATGAGGACAAGGGCCTCATCCTCATGACCCTGGCCGGTGGTTGTGGGGATCTGCGGGCGGGGGGCTTATTGGAATCTGGAAGCCCCCTTTAACAAGGGGACCCCCAGATCCTGGCCCCCCCTGTGTGAAATGGTAAGGGGTACCCCTACCATTTCACTAAAAAACTGTCAAAAATGTTAAAAATGACAAGAGACAGTTTTTGACAATTTCTTTATTTAAGTGCTTCTTCTTTCTTCTATCTTCCTTCATCTTCTTCTTCTTCTGGTTCTTCTGGCTCTTCTGGTTCTTCCTCCGGTGTTCTCGTCCAGCATCTCCTCCACGGCGTCTTCTTCTCCTCGGGCCGCTCCGCACCCATGGCATGGGGGGAGGCTCCCGCTCTTCTCTTCATCTTCTTCTCTTTTTCATCTTCTTCTCTTCTTCATCTTCTTCTCCGGGTCGCTCCGCATCCATGCTGGCATGGTGGGAGGCTCCCGCAGTGTGACGCGTATCCTCTTCTACCGATTCTTAAATAACGGGGGCGGGGCCACCCGGTGACCCCGCCCCCCTCTGACACACGGGACATGACGGGACTTCCCTGTGGCATTCCCCGTGACGTCACAGGGAAGTCCCGTCAAGTCACTGTGCGTCAGAGGGGGGCGGGGTCACCGGGTGGCCCCGCCCCCGTTATTTAGGAACCGTCAGAAGAGGAGACGCGTCACACAGTGAGAGCCTCCCACCATGCCAGCATGGATGCGGAGCGGCCCGGGAGAAGAAGATGAAGAAGAGAAGAAGATGAAAAAGAGAAGAAGATGAAGAAGAGAAGAAGATGAAGAGAAGAGCGAGAGCCTCCCCCCATGCCATGGGTGCGGAGCGGCCTGAGGAGAAGAAGATAGAAGACGCCGCGGAAGAGATGCTGGATGAGAACACCGGAGGAAGAACCAGAAGAGCTAGAAGAAGAAAAAGAAGATGAAGGAAGCTAGAAGAAAGAAGAAGCATTTAAATAAAGAAATTGTCAAAAACTGTCTCTTGTCATTTTTAACATTTTTGACAGTTTTTTAGTGAAATGGTAGGGGTACTTTTGTACCCCCTTACCATTTCACACAGGGGGGCAAGATCTGGGGGTCCCCTTGTTAAAGGGGGCTTCCAGATTCCGATAAGCCCCCCGCCCGCAGACCTCCACAACCACCCACCAGGATAAGGGTCTGGTATGGATTTTTGGGGGGACCCCACGCCGTTTTTTTTATTTTGGCGCGGGGGTTCCCCTTAATATCCATACCAGACCTGAAGGGCCTGGTATGGAATTTAGGGGACCCCACATCATTTTTTTCTTAAATTTTGGTTCGGGTTCCCCTGTGAGGAATTCCCATGCCGTTTTTATCAATGAACTTTTAGGTGTATTGTCGGACCTGCAATGCAATAGCAGCGAGTAGTTTTAAATGACTTTTTTTCTTTGAAATGTCATTTTGCTGTCAGACTGTTCTAAACACAGGAAACATGCGCCCCTTTACAGGCATACTATAGACACCCCCTAGCTACGGAATTTAAAGGGATATTAAACTTTTATTGTTTGACTTTAAGCATTATTAAAATCACTGCTCCTGAAAAAAACTGCAGTTTTTAAAACATTTTTTTGCATTGATCCATGTCCCCTGGGGCAGGACCCAGGTCCCCAAACAGTTTTTATGACAATAACTTGCATATAAGCCTTTAAAATTAGCACTTTTGATTATTCATGTTCGTGTCCCATAGACTTTAACGGTGTTCACGTGTTCGAACAAACTTTTTTCCTGTTCGAACACACTTTTTTCACCATGTTCTGGTGCGAACCAAACAGGGGAGTTTTCGGCTCATCCCTAATTGTGAACATATTAGACATATAAACACAGACAACAGTAGTTCAAATGAAATAGGAGTTTATGATCAAAGAAATATTTTATTCCCTATCAGCTACAATTTGCTGCCAAGCCTCTACCCACAAAATAATCCAGGTATTTTTGCCGTAGATCTTTGGCATTTTGGGAGGGCAATCCAGCACGGGCATTTTCCATAGACATCCACAAGGGCCGAGCTGCAGCCTCTTCAGCTGGGCCTGCCACTGCAGGGTCTGCATCAGTTGGCACTAAGGCAAGGTAGCTGCTAGCATTCCTCCGTAAAAAATGATGGAGAATACAGCAGCACAATACCACATGGTTGATTTTGTATAGCGCCAGGTTAATTGGTGTTAAAACCAGTCTGAACTGACTGGAGAGGAAGCCAAAGGCTTTTTCAACCACCCTTCTGACATGAGAGAGCCTGTAATTAAATATTCTCTGCTCTGGGGTGAGGTTCCTCATAGGAAACAGCTTCATAAGATGTTCTCCCAGAGCAAAGGCCTCATCTGCAATGAAAACAAAATTGAGGCCCTCAACATTCTCCTCAGCAGATGGCAAGTTTAAGGTGCCATGTTGGAGCCACTTTTAGAACTCTGTCTGCATAATCACTCCTCCATCAGAGTTGCGGCCATTCCTCCCAACATCCAGATACAAGAACTCATATGTGGCAGACACTACAGCTAGCAGGACTATGCTGCAAAAGCCCTTATAATTAAAATAATATGAGCCCGAGTTGGGTGGTGGGACAATTTGGACATGTTTTCCATCAATAGCACCACCACAGTTGGGAAAATCCCACTGATGGTGTAACTGGGCTGCAACGTCTTGCCATTGCTGTGGGTTTGAAGGAAACTGTGGATTAAAAAAAATTAAAAAATACTACTTCTGCACACCACATTGCAAGCAGATATGAGACAAACATGCTTAGCCAACATAAGGAGAAAACTTGAGTATTTAAAGACAAAAGGGTAAGGTCAACTTATCTGAATCATCTCCCCCTCTGGTGGCCCATTAGCAAAATTTTAGGATGGGGGGAGGAAATGGGTAAATGATTTGGACAGGTAACCCTCTCCACTCCATGGGAGCTGTTTGCATAAATAATCTAGGATACGTTAGCCAGCCCCTCGTTACACTATTGGCAGCCCAGTGTACAGGTAAGAAGTGTCATAATCTAATTATATGTATCCACATTTTCCACATTGCAGCACATTTTGACATTCAGAAAATACATATCAATATAATAGCAGACAAAAACTGTCTACATTACAATTTGTAGGTAGTCAGGCAGGCCCTTACACTACATGGTTGGGTGAATTTATACAGAAATATGACCACAAAAGAGAGATAGTGTGTATGGGTTTTGCAAGGTCAGCAGAGTATTTATATCTGTTGACTTGGCATTTTGGGGGGGAGGGAGGGTTAGAAATGAGTTTGGGCCCCAAAAAATGGCCTCATGCACTCTGCTTGAATTGAAGGACAACAATAACATTTGGACACATTTTAGGGGGTGTTTAGGGTAAGAACAAAAATGTAGATGACAAAATACATTGTTAAGTTACTAGGCTAGGTGTGTATGGGTCCAGGATAGCATGATGGGGAGGTTAGAGAAGGAAAATATGCATGTAGGCCAAAAAAGGAGCAGGAAAAGCTTACAGCATGCACAAAGAGGACTTTCACAGCATATTACAATAATGTAAATTATGGAATCAAGAAATTAATACAATGCTTTAGCAAACATTAAATACACAGAATGTGATGTTAAAGGCAAAAACTTACCCGAATATAGTCCTCCTGCAGGACTTGAATAATGGCTGAGCAGGTGTCTGGAATAATGAGTCCCGGAGCCTGGGGGGAGATCCCAGTGGTAAATTTGAGGTCCTGGAGACGTCTCCCCGTCACCAAGTAACGCAAGGTGGCTATGAGCCTTTGCTCAGGAGTGATGGCAAGCCGCATGCATGTGTCCTGCTTCTTAATATAGGGGGTGAAAGCAGATGTCCGTCATCCGGAAATAATTCAGAAAATCATCTGGATTATTCTCCTGAAGCTCCCACAGCAAAGGCATATGACATAATTGGTCACGATTAAACAACCAATTTTTGGTCCAAAAAATCTTACTCCTCCTGTTCCTGGACTGGTCTTGGGTCAAAGCAATAACTCCAAGGCGAATAATAGCACGTTCTCTCCTTCAATTCTGCAACATGGCTGGTTGACGAACGGTCATTCAGAAACTAACTGACAAGCACAAACTAAAATAAAGCACAAATCAACACTCACCAAGCTTCTACTAACACGAAATTAGCAGAAGGAGCCCAAAAGGGTGGCTCCTGACAATTGAACTTATTCTTTATCGGCTTGTAGTATGTCTAGTACGTCACTACGTTCATGGATGCTGGCCGACAATTGTGTACCGTTTGTATGCAAGACAGGTTCAAGGCACACGCCCTTTGGACAAAAGTCTGGCCCTTTGTCTGATTATGTGTACGAGGCTTTAGTCTTTAAAGGATAAAACTTTTTTTTTTAAAAGGAGTGTATATGTGGACACTCCCAAAGAATATGGGATAAAGAACTAGTTTGGGAGCATCCCCACCAGCATTTGTCATCATCTAGGTTCGCAAATTTGTACATTTGAATAGGGGTTAGGTACCATCTATAATGAAGTTTCTGGGATATCTTCCAGTAATTGATGCATTTAGAGGAGCTATGGTTGTAATTAGGGATCAGCCGAACACCCCCCTTTTCGGTTCGCACCAGAACCTGCGAACGGACCGAAAATTTGCACGAACGTTAAAACCCCATTGAAGTCTATGGGACTCGAACGTTCAAAATCAAAAGTGCTAATTTTAAAGGCTAATTTGCATGGTATTGTCCTAAAAAGGGTTTAGGGACCCGGGTCCTGCCCCAGGGGACATATATCAATGCAAATTTTTTTTTAAAAAATGGCCGTTTTTTTGGGAGCAGTGATTTTAATGATGCTTAAAGTGAAAAAAAAGTGAAATATTCCCTTAAATATCGTACCTGGGGGGTGTCTATAGTATGCCTGTAAAGTGACGCGTGTTTCCCGTGCTTAGAACAGTCCCTGCACAAAATGACATTTTTAAAGTAATAAAAGTCATTTAAAACTGCTTACGGCTTTAATGTAATGCCCGGTCCCGGTAAAAAGGATGAAAATCAGTCAGGCAAATAGCATGGGTACCCCCCCAGTCCATTACCAGGCCCTTTGGGTCTTGTATGGATATTAAGGGGAACCCGCACCCAAATTAAAAAAAGGAAAGGCTTGGGGCCCCAGGCCCTCTGAACAGCAGTATACAGGCTGTGCATAGAAGACAGAGACTGTAGGTTTGTTGTTAAGTAGAATCTCTTTGTAATTTTGAACTGGTACATTTTTAAAGTGTAGCTCCAGCCAAAAAATCTATTTTTAAGCTTTTTGGAAAACATAGGGAAGGGTTATCACCCCTGTGACATTTGTTTTGCTGTCTGTGCACCTCTTCAGAAGATTTTACCTCACTTTCTGTCCCAATGACAAATGTTTTTTGACAATTTGGGGTTTTAGTGAAATAAGGATTGCTGATAAAGCATCAGTGGAGAGGAGACACGTTTTTTCCCATATTAACTTTTACAGGAGAGAATTTCCCTTCCTGTTGTTTCCTTCCGTTTGCAAGTAGGAGTTGTTTGTAAGTTGGATGTTTGAAAGTAGGGGCCTGCCCTATATACTCTGCAGAAATTGGGGCCTTAGGTGTTGGTGTTGCCACAACACTGTAAGCCCTCACAGTTACTCTTGGTGGGCACAGGAACGGGCTCTGCTGTAAAATATTAGATCAAGAATTGTATTTATATGCCCCTGTTGAACAGGGTCAGAAAAATTGGGCCTTTGGTGGTGGTGGTGCTGGTGCCACAACACTGGTGCCACAACACTGTAAGTCCTCAAAGTTACTATTGGTGGGCGCAGAAACGGTCCCTGCTGTGAAATATTGGATCAAGAATTGTAATTACATGCACCTGTTGAACAGGGGCAGAAAAATTGGGCCTTTGGTGGTGGTGGTGGTGTTGCCACAACACTGTAAGTCTTCACAGTTACTCTTGGTGGGAGCTGGAACGGGCCCTGCTGTGAAATATTAGATCAGGAATTGTAATTACATGTCCCTGTTGAACAGGGGCAGAAAAATTGGGCCTTTGGTGGTGGTGGTGCTGGTGCCACAATATTGTAAGTCCTCACAGTTACTCTAGGGGAGCACAAAAATGGGCCCTGCTGTGAAATATCAGATCAAGAATTGTAATTACATGTCCTTGTTGAACAGGGGCAGAAAAATTGGGCCTTAGGCACTGGTGCCACAACACTGCAACCCTTCACAGTTACTCTAGGTGAGCGCAGAAATGGGCCTTGCTGTGAAATATTGCATCAACAATTGTAATTACACGCCCCTGTTAAACAGGGGCTGGAAAATTGGGCCTTAGGCACTGGTGCTGGTGAAACAACACTGCAACTCCTCACAGTTACTCTAGGTGAGCGCAGAAATGGGCCCTGCTGTGAAATATTGCATCAACAATTGTAATTACACGCCCCTGTTAAACAGGAGCTGAAAAATTGGGCCTTAGGCACTGATGCTGGTGCCACAACACTGAAACCCCTCACAGATACTATAGTTGGAGCGCAGGAACGAGCCCTGCTGCAAAGTATTGCATCAAAAATTGTAATTACACACCCCTGTTAAAAAGGGGCTGAAAAATTGGGCCTTAGGCAATGGTGCTGGTGCCACAAAACTGTAACCCCTCACAAATACTCTAGTTGAGTGCAGCAACGAACAATCCTTGCAAAATATTGCATCAAAAATTGTAATTACACGCCCCTGTTAAACAGGGGCTGAAAAATTGGGCCTTAGCCACTGGTGGCCATGCCCAGAACCAAAAATATTCTTACAAGCTATCAGCATGATCATTGAGGAGGAAGAGAATAGTCACTCAGCATAACAGGATAGTCACTCAGCATAGGCAGTCTTGAAGGGATCTGACATTTCAAAAAAGAAATATTTAGTTACATCAGCATCAGGTGCTTGGTAGCTGGTGGTGATCCAAGACTGATTCATTTTTATGAAGGTCAGTGGATCGACCGAGTCGGTGGACCCTATGATTGGTTACAAGACCTCCAGCAGCACTGAATGTGCGTTCTGAAAGAATGCTGGATGCAGGACAGGCCAGTAGCTCAATTGCATACTGTGCAAGCTCTGGCCAGTGATCCACCCTCAAGACCCAGTAACCCAGAGGATTTTTGGTGGGAAAGTTGTCCAAGTCAGATCTTGCCCCTAGGTATTCCTGCACCATGTAAAACAGACGCTGGCGATGGTTGCTGGAACCGATCATACCTTGGGGCTGCGGACTAAAAAATTGTCTGAACGCATCAGTCAGACGGCCACCTTCTCCACTGCTCCTTCTTTGACTGACCGAATCCTCAGCAACACGTTGTCCAGGAACAGGAGTTTGTAACCTCCCAGTCTCTGGAAACGCGTTGCACTGACCTTTCTGCAAGGCCTCCTGAAGATGTTTCATCCTCTGCTCCCTCTGCAATGGCAAGATAAGGTCTGCAACCTTACCCTTGTAACGTGGATCAAGGAGGGTTGCCAGCCAGTATTGATCCCTCTCCTTAAAACCACGAATACGAGGATCCTTACGCAGGCTTTGCAGGATCAGGGAGGCCATGCAGCGTAGGTTTCCTGAGGCATTCTGTCCGGAGTCCTCTGGGTCACTAAAGACGACATGATTCGCAGCCACCTCCTCCCAGCCACGTGCAAGTCCATGGGTTTCTTGGGACTGTAAATGATCCCTTAGAGACTGCTGCTGATGCTGAGTACCAGGCTCTACCTCCATGCTGACACAATCCTCCTCTTCCTCCTCGTCCTCTTCCTGTGTGATCGGCGGGCACGCAGGAACACTGTCTGGATAAAGGGGGCCTTGACAGCTAAGGAAGTCCTCCTCTTCCGGCCTCTGTTCTGCCTCAAGTGCCCTGTCCATTATTCCACGCGGCGTGTGCTAAAAAAAGGTGAACAAGGGGGACAATGTCACTGATGCATGCACTGTCACTGCTCACCATCCTTGTGGCCTCCTCAAATGGTGACAGGACAGTTCATGCATCCCTGATCATGGCCCACTGGTGTGGGGAAAAAAAACAAGCTCCCCTGACCCTGTCCTGGTGCCAAAGTCGCACAGGTACTCATTGATGGCCCTCTGTTGCTTGTGCAGCCGCTGCAGCATGGCCAACGTTGAGTTCCACCTGGTGGGCATGTCACAGATTGGGCGGTTCTTGGGCAGGTTAAATTCCTTTTGGAGGTCAGCCAGCTGAGTACTGGCATTATTTGACCTGTGGAAATGCACACAGACTTTCCTGGCCTGCCTCAGGACATCCTGTAAGCCTGGGTACCTGCCCAAGAACCGCTGCACCACCAAGTTAAGGACGTGAGCCAAACAGGGCACATGGGTCAGTTGTCCCTGTCGGAGGGCAGAGAGGAGGTTGGTGCCATTGTCGCAAACCACCATACCTACCTTAAGCTGGTGTGGCGTTAACCACCTCTGAACCTGCCCATGCAGAGCAGACAGAATCTCTGCCCCAGTGTGTCCCCCAAGCACACCAGCTCAAGCACCGCATGGCATCTTTTGGCTTGCGTGTTTGCGTAGCCCCTTGAACGCCTATGGAGCACTGCTGGTTCCCAAAGTCAAATCAGCCCAGAAGAGGCCATGGAGGAAGAGGAGGGGGTGGAGGAGAGAGGAGTGGCAGAACCACCACTAGTAGTATTTTGGAGGCGTGGTGGCAGAACAACCTCCAACACTACTGCACCCTGTCCTGCATCCTTCCCAGCTGCCAGAAGAGTCACCCAGTGCACAGTGAAAGATAGGTAACGTCCCTGTCCATGCCTGCTGGACCATGAGTCAGCGGTAATATAGAACTTACCGCTGACCTCCCTGTCCAGCGAGGCCAAGACATTGCCTTCAACATGCCGGTAGAGAGCTGGAATCGACTTCCGTGAGAAAAAGTGGCATTTGGGAACCTGCCACTGAAGAACCGCATATTCCACAAACTCACGGAAGGGGGCAGAGTCTACCAACTGAAAAGGCAGCAGTTGAAGTGCTAACAATTTAGCCAAGCTAGCATTCAACCGCTGGGCATGTGGATGGCTGGGAGCAAACTTCTTTCGGCGGTGCAGCAGCTGGGGCAGGGAAATTTGCCTGGTACAATCTGACGTTGGTGTACCGATAGCAGATTGCCCCCAAGTACTTGGCTGTGGCACACCTAAATCTACACCTTCATTTCTCTCAGTGCAGGTCTCAGAGAGGACTGAAGGTATAGTGGGGTTGGAGATCCCAGCTGATGAGGAGCAAGGAGAGGTCCTCTTTGTTCTTTGGTGTGGGTCTTTTAGGTACGCTTGCCAACGAACTGCATGGCAGGTCAACATATGTCTGGTCAAGCATGTGGTGCCCAAGCGGGAGATGTTTTGGCCATGAGAGATACGCTTGAGACATGTTGCAAATAGCAGAGGTGAGATCTGATGCACTCGTCTCAAAAAAGGCCCACACCAAAGAACATTTGGAATAACGCGCAGAGACAGCAGTGCCCTGCACATGCGGCGCTCTGTGGTGTGATGCAGCCGGTGTGCTGCCCTTAAGCTGGCGACTGGAGGGCATCCTGCCTTGTTGGTGATGTGCCTCCTCCTCCTCCTCTCTCCTATCAGGCACCCACGTGGAGTCAGTGACCTCATCATCCCCTCCCTCCTCATCACTGGAGCAAAGCTGGCAGTATGCTGCAGCTGGGGGAAAATGACTGCCAGACTGCTGCCCTTCTTGGGCACCCCCTCTCTCTGGGCTCACATTACTGCCTTCCTCTAGCTGGGTACCATCATCAAAGCCTTCCAAACGCTGGGCATCCTCCTGGAGCATGTACCCAACACTGTGGTCAAACAGTTCGGGGGATTTCTCAGGAGGACATGGTGGGACTAGGGAAGGAGCGACTGATGCCATAGAGCCGAGGGAAGAGGACGCATTGGCAGCTGCTTTGCCAGACAAAGTACCCTGAGCCTGGATGAGAGAGGATGAGGAGGATGAGAACGGCTTGGTCATCCACTCTACCAAGTCTTCCGCATGTTGTGGCTCAACACGGCCAGCTGCCGAAAAAAGGACAAGCGTGTCCCACGGCTACGTGCTGATGAGGATGCACCGTCTCCACGACCAGTACTGTTGCCTCTAGACACAGAGCCTGCTTGCCCTCTTTTATTGGCTTGTGACTGTCTGCCTCTCCTTGTTGGCCTTCCACACATACTAATGGCCTGCAGTGAGATGTAGCTGCACAAAGCTGAGATGTATATATATATATATATATAGTGATACTGCAGCTAGCAGAATCAACTGCCTCCCTGTAGTATTATTAGTATGAGAACACCAGCAATTGTCTTCAGGTAGCTTTAGGTGCACACTGTGTAAAGGACGCAGTACACTAACTGTAAATACTGTAACTGCCTGCCTGTGGTATTAATAGGAGCAGAACAACAGCAATTGTCTTCAGGTAGCTTTAGGTGCACACTGTGCAGAGGACACAGTACACTTACTGTAAATACTGTAGCTGCCTGCCTGTGGTATTAATAGGATCAGAAGAACACCACCAATTTTATTCAGGTAGATTTAGGTGCACACTGTGCAGAGGACACAGTATACTAACTGTAAATACTGTAGCTGCCTGGTTTTGGTATTAATAGGATTAGAAGAACACCACTAATTTTCTTCAGGTAGCTTTAGGTGCACACTGTGCAGAGGACTCAGTACACTAACTGTAAATACTGTAGCTGCCTGCCTGTGGTATTAATATAGGATCAGAAGAACACCGCCAATTTTATTCAGGTAGCTTTAGGTGCACACTGTGCAGAGGACGCATTACACTAACTGTAAATACTGTAGCTGCCTGCCTATGATATTAATATAGGAATAGAAGAACACCACCAATTTTCTTCAGGTAGCTTTAGGTGCACACTGTGCAGAGGACACAGTACACTTACTGTAAATACTGTAGCTGCCTGCCTGTGGTATTAATATAGGATCAGAAGAACACCATCAATTTTCTTCAGGTAGCTTTAGGTTCACACTGTGCAGAGGACACGGTACACTAACTGTAAATACTGTAGCTGCCTGCCTGTGGTATTAATCGGATCAGAAGAACACCACTAATTTTCTTCAGGTAGCTTTAGGTGCACACTGTGCAGAGGACACAGTACACTAACTGTAAATACTGTAGCTGCCTGTCTGTGGTATTAATAGGATCAGAAAAACACCACTAATTTTCTTCAGGTAGCTTTAGGTGCACACTGTGCAGAGGACGCACTACACTAACTTGTAAATACTACAGCTGCCTGCGGTACTGTACTAATAGGATCAGAAGAACACCACTCATTTTATTCAGGTAGCTTTAGGTGCACACTGTGCAGAGGACGCACTACACTAACTGTAAATACTGTAGCTAATAGGACTAATAGGATCAGAAGAACATCAGCAATTTTTTTCAGGTAGCTGTAAATACTGTAAAAACACCTGCCTGCCTGTCAGTAGTAGGAAGAGAATAACAGGAACGGATCTAGCTAAACTGAATACAGTGTGTATATAGGCCTTATATAGTGTGGGGTGTGTACTAAAGCCCCTGAGCCATAATTGGCCAAAGCCACCCTGACTTTGGTCAATTATGGCTCTCTGTACAGACGGCGCTGTGATTGGCCAAGCATGCGGGTCATAGTGCATGCTTGGCCAATCATCAGCCAGCAATGCACTGCGATGCCACAGTGAATTATGGCCCATGACGTGCCACTCGAATTTGGCGCAAACGGCCCATATCGTTCGTAATTCTGCCAATGACCGAACAGTCGATGTTCGAATCGAACATGCATTCGATTCGAACACAAAGCTCATCCCTAGTTGTAATGAGTAGCCTGGCGCCACTGGTGGTCTGATAACAAGAGTTTTAAATCTCGCTCCCATCTCTTAAGGGCTGAGTTCACAAAAGTATTTTTGTCATGTAAGAGGCTAGAGAAAAGTGAGATACCTTTCAATTTAAGTGAGTCAGAGGACCAGAAGGTCAATGCCTTATTAGGCAGTTTTGGAGTCGGGATAAGGTTTTTATGTAGATAGGAAACTATTTGTCTATATACAATAGGGATGAGCCGAACACCTCCCCGTTTCGGTTCGCATCCAGAACATGCGAACAGGCATAAAATTTGTTCGAACACGCAAACACTGTTAAAGTCTATAGGACACAAACATGAATAATCAAAAGTACTCATTTTAAAGGCTTATATGCAAGTTATTGTCATAAAAGTGTTTGCCCCAGGGGACATGTATCAGTGCAAAACATTTTTTTAAAACGTCCGTTTTCCATGAGCAGTGATTTTAATAAAGCGTAAAGGGAAACAATAAAAGTGAAATATTCCTTTAAATTTCGTACCTGGGGGGTGTCTATAGTATGTCTGTAAAGTGGCGCTTTTTTCACGTGTTTAGAATAGTCTGACAGCAAAATGACATTTCTAAAGGGAAAAAAGTCATGAAGTAATAGCGGTGTTGGCTATAGTGAATAGTCTATGGGAGAAATCAAAAGTGTTAATTTTAAGGGTTAATATGCAAGTTATTGTCATAAAAAGTGTTTGGGGACCTGGGTCCTGCCCCAGGGGACATGTATCAGTGCAAAAAAAAGTTTTTTCGGGAGAGTTATTTTAATAATGCTTAAAGTGAAACAATAAAAGTGTAATATTCCTTTAAATTTCGTACCTGGGGGGTGTCTATAGTATGCCTGTAAAGGGGCGCATGTTTCCTGTATTTAGAACAGTCTGACAGCAAAAAGTCATTTTTAAAGGAAAAAAAGTAGTTTAAAACTACTCGCGGCTATAATAAATTGTCCATCCCGACAATACACATAAAAGTTCATTGATAAAAACTGCATGGAATTTCCCCACAGGGGAACCCCGTACCAAAATTTAAAAAAAAATGCGTGGGGGTCCCCCTAAATTCCATACCAGGCCCTTCAGGTCTGGTATGGATATTAATGGGAACCCCATGCCAAAATAAAAAAAAATGCCATGGGGGCCCCCCTAAATTCCATACCAGGCCCTTCAGGTCTGGTATGGATATTAAGGGGAACCCCGCGCCTAAAATTTTAAAATAATGGCGTGGGGATCCCCCTTCAGGTCTGGTATGGATTTTAAGGGGAACCCTGCGCCAACATTTTTTAAAAAATGGCATGGGGTCCCCCAAAAATCCATGCCAGACCCTTTTCCGAGCACGCAACCTGGCAGGCCGCAGGAAAAGAGGGGGGGTGAGAGAGCGCCCCCTCCTGAACTGTACCAGGCCACATGCCCTCAACATTGGGAGCGTGCTTTGGGATAGCCCCCCAAAGCACCTTGTCCCCATGTTGATGGGGAGAAGGGCCTCACCCCCACAACCCTTACCCAGTGGTTGTGGGGGTCTGCGGGTGGGGGGCTTATTGGAATCTTGAAGCCCCCTTTAACAAGGGGACCCCCAGATCCTGGCCCCCCATGTGAATTGCTAATGGGGTACAAATGTACCCCTACCATTTCACAAAAAGTGTCAAAAAGATTAAAAAGCACAAGAGATGGTTTTTGACAAGTCCCTTATTACTTTCTTCTTCTTTCCGCTTCTTCTTCCATCTTCTTTCTTCTGGTCTTTCTTCAGTGTTCTTCTTCCTCCATCTTCTTCTCCATCTTCTTCTTCTTCATCTTCTTCTTCCTCTGCTCTTCTCCTCCCGCATCTTCCTCCTCCTTCTTCTCTGCTCCATCCACACAATCCGCCTCAGTGGGAGTCTTCCACCATGTGACACTTTGGTTCTTCTGACACTTCTTATATAAGGGAGGATGAGGCCACCCGGTGACCCCGCCCTCCTCTGACATACGGGACTATACAGGGACTTCCCTATGGCTTTCCCCATGTTGTCAGAGGGGGGCGGGGAAAGCCATAGGGAAGTCCCCCCGAAGTCCTCATGCATCAGAGGAGGGTGGGGTCACTGGGTGGCCCCGCCCTCCGTTATATAAGAAATGTCAGAATAATCGAAGCGTCACAAGGCAGAAGACTCCCACTGAGGCAGATCATGCGGACAGAGCGGAGAAGAAGCAGGAGAAAGATGTGGGATGAGAGGAGCGGAGGAAGAAGAAGATGGAGAAGAAGAAGATGGACAAGAAGAAGAAGAACACCGAAGGAAGATCAGAAGAAAGAAGATGAAAGAAGAAGAAATTATTAAAGGACTTGTCAAAAACTGCCTCTTGTGTTTTTAAACTTTTTGACACTTTTTTTGTGAAATGGTAGGGGTACATTTGTACCCCATTACCAATTCACACAGGGGGGGCTGGGATCTGGGGGTCCCCTTGTTAAAGGGGGTTTCCAGATTCCGATAAGTCCCCCACCCGCAGACCCCCACAACCACCGAAAAAGGGCTGTGGGGATGAGGCCCTTCTCCCCATCAACATGGGGACAAGGTGCTTTGGGGGGCTACCCCAATGCACCCTCCCAATGTTGAGGGCATGTGGCCTGGTATGGTTTAGGGGGGGCGCTCACTCATCCCCCCTCTTTTCCTGTGGCCTGCCAGGTTGCGTGCTCGGATAAGGGTCTGGTATGGATTTTTGGGGGGACCCCACGTCATTTTTTTAAATTTTGGCACGGGGTTCCCCTTAAAATCCATACCAGACCTGAAGGGTCTGGTATGGATTTTGAGCAGGACCCCCACGCCATTTTTTTAAATTTTGGCGTGGGGTTTCCCTTAATATGCTTACCTTTCAAGTCTGGTATGGAATTTAAGGGGACCCTCACGCCATTTTTTAAAAAAATTTGTCACGGGGTTCCCCTTAATATCCTTACCAGACCTGAAGGGCCTGGTTTGGAATTTAGGGGGACCCCCACGCATTTTGTTCTTTTAATTTTGGTTCAGGGTTCCCCTGTGGGGAAATCCCATGCTGTTTTTATCAAATAACTATTATGTGTATTGTCTTACCGACAATTCATTATAGCTGCGAGTAATTTTAAATGACTTTTTTTCCTTTACAAATGTAATTTTGCTGTCAGACTGTTCTAAATACGGGAAACATGCGCCCCTTTACAGGCATACTATAGACACCCCCCCAGGTACCAACTTTAAAGGAATATTACACTTTTATTGTTTCACTTTAAGCATTATTAAAATCACTGCTTCCGAAAAAAAAACGCTGTTTTTAAAACTTTTTTTGCACTGATACATATAACCTGGGGCAGGACCAAGGTCCCAAACACTTTTTATGACAATAACTTGCATATTAACCCTTAAAATGAGCACTCTTGATTTCTCCCATAGACAATTCACTATAGCCTGAGTGAGAATCTTCCTGAGTTGTTCCTCACTCAGAGAAGCAACATGGTGGCCTCCCACCAGGCTCCATCACAGGCTCCAGTGCCATCAGTGCTGAGCGCACCGCCTATCATCCCCATGTCTGAGCCAGGGGATCAGGCCTCCCACCACCAGCAACACCCGAGGCTCTTAGACCTGAGAGGAGTGGCGGCAGACATCAAGGACACCCTGTCAGCAGCCATTGCTGACAGGGTACAAGAGGTGGAACAGGTGGCAGCCCAGCATGGAATGGTCCTCCGCCGAGTGACCCATAAGGTAAACACACACACCCTGCAAATGAGAGACCTCCAGCTTCATGTGGAGGACTTAGACAACAGAGGCAGGCGCCATAACCTGCGGGTCAGGGGTCTGCCAGAATCAGTTGATTCTGAACAGCTTGAAGTGACTGTAACTGGCTTGTTTAACAACCTGCTGGATAGACCAGCACAGACACCAGTGGAAATGGAGTGTATCCATCGCGTGCTCAGGCCCAAAGGGAGAGAGACTGACCCCCCCAGAGATTTGGTGTGCTGCATAGTGGACTATAAGCTAAAAGAGGATATACTCCGCAAAGCTAGAAATATAATACAACTCTCACATGGGGGCTGTGACATCCACATATACCAGGACCTCTCAGATATTATGCTGCAACACAGGAGAGATCTAAAGCCGTTGCTGGATACCCTGCACGCCAAGGGCATACATTATAGGTGGAAATTTCCCTTTTGGCCTTTCTGCCACCAACCAAGGCCTCACTGCGTTACTACAAGTACCGGAAGAACTATAAACTTTCTGTGAAACCCTGGACATCCCAGTGATGGAGGTTCCGAATAGGTATGCTGAATTCCGCCGCCGCCAACCGCCCAGCAGAGAACAGCGACAAGAGGAACCGATGGAAGCCCAAAACACCCGGTACCGCTGACACAGGTCCGCCTTGGGCTCCAAGTCCCACGCATCCACCAGAAGCTCCTACAACGGCAACAGCCCGACCGATTCCCCACAATCAAGTAGGGTCAGACGGGCCTTCGGGCCGTATCATGGAAATCTCCTGGGAACTGAAAAGAAGATCGCCATTGCCACAGTTAAGTTCTTGACACTGTTTGCTTTTTCCCCTTGCCTTTTTTCCTCTGTTGCTCTGACTTGAGCCCACGTGGTCTTCCTGCACAAGGCTGCTCCCTTTTCCCTTTGTGTTTTTTTCCCCCCTGCCTTTGGCATGATGGACAATATCTTGCAGTTATAGTTACATCCACTATAAAATGCCAATGTTTCGGAGGTGTGCTGCCTCTTTTGCTGCTTTCTGAAGGTGTAAGCGACACATACAACCGATGACTATGCTTTGGTCCCACCATTTCCATAAGGCGGTGTGCCCTGCAGCACTTTATTACACCACCCCACAATGTTAAAGACAGGTTTGCCCTTAGTTGCACCAGCAAAGAATGTATATATGTTTCACACTTTCTGTTTACACATCTCCAGGTCATGCGCAGATTGGACTCTGCCTCAGATTATATACTTCTAGCTTAAAGAATATTGCATGAATGTAAGCACAGGGGCTTAAGGCATGACTGCATACCCCCCCCCCCTTAAGAGGGTTTAATCTTTTTTTTTTTCTCGCTCTCTAGGTATGGGTCATGCAAATATAACAAACAAGCTGTTGAGGGCCTGCTGGAATCCCCTCGCTCTCACCACACCCTGTGACCATGCCCAGGGGACCTCTTGTATTGAGAGGACCCCTCTTTTATTTACACGCACCACACTTGCTTCGAACTACGGGCCCTGTACTATCACATCCATTCCCCGCAAATCTGTTCTGATTACCTAGGGTCATCCCTACACATCTTATGGACTCCAGCAGGCCCACGCAGGTATGCCTCTAGTGCTCACTTATTAGGCCTGGCCAGTGAATAATATGTTCACACAATACTGGCCACAGAGTTTTCAGTGTCCCATATTACAGCGGGATGATATTTATGATCCACACTGGAAGATAACATTTTGTGCCCTTTTCCTGGTCACTAATCGAATGTAACCTACAATGAGTATCCTAATGAGCTCCCCTACAGCTCCTAGGTTGGGGACGCTTGACCCCGATTTCACACTGGAAACATGGAGGCTGCATTGCTAACCCAGGCTACACGGGGTTGTGCCAAACATACATTTAGGCCACCTTAACTAATGGGCTCGGACATATATATTTACTGCAAAACCTTTTGACAAAGCTAGAATGAAGGGATGATCTAACTATAGTTCACCATGTGTTTATAAAAACCTTCCCTTTTTTACCCTCCCCACTTTTACCTATTTTGTTTTCTGGTTGAGGTATGCATTTTTTCTGTGGTTATATGCATATTCTGTTGTGTTCAAATATACAAGTGCAGCCTAAGTCTCTAAATCTACGTCCTCTTTGACATGTCTCTTTGTATTTTTAGAATTAACATTTATCTGAGTATACTTTACTCTCTCTCCCTGATGAAGGTGCTTTTTTAAAGACTGGAAACGCGTCGGGTATCGGGGGTACACTACCCATTGGATAGTATTGATGTTCTTTTGTATACTATGATCTTTTTTGTGTTTTGTTTTTGTGTATCATGTATGTACTGTATAGATGCTATACGCTTTTCTATCCATTTGTATTGAACATGCAATATTATTAAAGTTATTCATTTTTATATCAGAGTTGGTGGTCTTTCAAAGTCCTACTTAGGGGGTATTTCCTTTTGTTCAAGTGTATCAGGGATGGGACTACCATACTCTGGATCTGACATGATAGAGGTCTCCTTCTTTTCTACCGTGTGTTTATAAGATTTCATAAACAAAGAGATGTTTTAGAAATGTTTTAGCATTGTTTTATTATTATTATTATTTTATTATTATTAAGGTTGACATTATAAGTGTCTCTATTCTCTTCCACTGCCTTCCTACAGCTGTCTTGACCTGAGCAGACAGCAGGGTGATACAAACACCACTTTCACCCTAGTAATGCATACTCCAGGCGGCTATTGCTTGAGCTCAGATCAGCCATTAGGAGCCCATGACCTACAGACCATGATTAAAGGCAATACCATATATATATATATATATATATATATATATATATATATATATATATATATATATATATATATATATATATACAATCCGCACGCTTCCCTTACATTTTTCCATATACCTGTCTTCGGACTGGATAGCGATGGTTCACCTTAACATTCGCTTATATCCTCTCTGATTGGTCTCTCTCAAACCCCACACAGTGGTTTAGACTGGAGTAGGCCTCCCTAGGGTCGGCACTCTCTAACTTTACTCTATACCACACAGACATCTTTCTTCTAGAAGAAAGGGCTGGTCCCCCACCTTCACGGTTCATAGATTAGCGGTAAGTTCATCCTACCCCATGCCCCCGTCCACATTCCTTTCCTGCTTCCCTCCCCCCATCTCCCCTTTAAACTTCAACACCCTTTACATAGACAGAGAGTGACACTTTCCTCACATCATGACCCCTCCCAGCACCGGACCCCCCCTCAGGTCAAGCTATACTCTCTAAACATTAGTGGACTCAGTACCCCCGAAAAAAGGTCACAGCTGCTTTTTCTCTTAAAAAAGACCAAAGCCGATGTGGTGTTTCTCCAAGAAACGCACTTAAGATCGGACAATGTCCCCAAACTTCATAACTCTTTCTATACTACGGTGTTTCATGCGACTAACGATACCTCCAAATCCAAGGGAGTGTCCATTTTAATATCCAAGAACTGTCCCTTTCAAGTTCAAGACACAGTGCTCGATACCAATTCACACTATATCTTTCTCAGGGGAAAACTACACAACAAACCTGTCACATTGGCTAACATTTATGCCCTGCAATACCTTACAACTCCTCACTTTGTTCTACAAGGGCATGTTGGTTGTTGGGGGTGATTTAAATTTGGCCCTTACCCCATCCCTTGACTCTTCCTCGGGATCCTCCGCCATAACATATAGAGCACTTCGCTTGATCAAAACACAGCTTGCTAACTTAACCCTACACAAAATTTCACTTTCTACTCTTCACCACACCACAAATACACGAGGATTGATTATTTCTTTTTGCCACAGACAGACCTAGACTCCCTATTAACTGCTACCATAGACCCCATGATCCTGTCGGATCACCATCCCATCTCCATTACCGTCACTTTCCCGACAACGCCTACGAGACCAATGAGTTGGCGCCTGGACAACTCCCTGCTCAATGATCCAGAGCACATACAGAAAATAAACAAATGCCTACAGCACTATTTTCGACAGAATGCCTCCTTCGATACCCACCCGATGTCCCGATGGGCCGCGCACAAGTGTGTCATTCGTGGTGAATTCATATCCATTGCCGCAAAAAGGCGGAAACCTAGACACGCACGTATTGCTGAACATTCACTAGCAGAGAACACTTTTCAAGAATTGTTGATGGCAAGGGAAGACCTCCTTGAAGAACTAGGGAAATCGACCAGACGTAAATACGCCCTTACACAGCGAATTTGTTACAAATTTGGAAACAAAATCGGGCAAACTATTAGCTAGAGATCTTAAAAACAAACAAGCCTCCTTGACCACCCATTCTATTTTAGATCCTTCAGGAAACAAAATAGAAACCTCGACTGGCATAGCAAATCCATTTAAACAATTCTATTCCAAACTCTACAACCTACCTACCCCTCTGATGACAGATCCATCCCAGGACAGGAAGAAACTGGTAGAGGACTTCTTAACCCAATATGGCCCACGACCCATCTCTGACCAGGAGGTGGAAAATTTAGAGAAACCGATCACATGGGAAGAGACCATCAAAGCTCTTAAACAAATGAAACAGGGCAAAAGTCCAGGCCCAGACGGCTTAGCCATCAGTTACTTCGAAACCTTCACAGACATGCTTGTCCCGCACTTCCTAAAAACTTTTAACGCATTGCCCACTTCCCCCACTAAAAACCCAGACATCCTTGAGGCTCACATCACTGTGATACCTAAACAGGGTAAAGATTTAAAGTTTTCTCGAATTATAGACCTATATCGCTCATAAATGTTGACGTGAAGTTGTATGCGAAAGTTTTGGTGAACCGTATACTCCCTTTATTCCCCACTTTGATATTTTTGGATCAAGTAGGCTTTATCCCTGGCCGCGAGGCCCGTGATAACACCCTGAAGGCCATCAGCATACATTACTGGCTGTCCTCATCTAACACACCTGGCTTTTTCCTTTCCCTCGACGTAGAGAAGGCGTTCGACAGAGTGGCCTGGAACTACATGACAGAAGCATTATGCAAAATGGGGTTTCGAGACTGTATTCTCCACTACATACTTGCTCTGTACTCATACCCTTTTCCTTGTTGCATGGAACTCGACAGGGGTGCCCCCTATCCCCCATCATATTCATCCTCATGCTGGAACCTATGCTTCGTAGGCTTAGATCCAACCCGACCATCAAAGGGATTTCAATCAAGAACTACCAATATAAATTAGCCGCATACGCTGACGATATCCTTCTATCTCTCACCCATAACCACAATTTCCAATCTCTTAAAAGATTTCTTCCTCTTCAACCTCCAAATTAATTTTGTTAAATCTAAGGCTCTCAATATCACCTTGCCTGACACTGTAATGACACACTGTCAAGCTAAATTTCCTTTCAGCTGGGAAAAGCATGCCATCACCTACCTGGGAATCCAGTTACCAGTGAAATTAGTGGATCTTTATCCCAAAAACTTTTTGCCCATTCTTAACACTATACAAAAAGACCTTCATGACTGGAATAAGGGTACCTTCTCATGGTTTGGGAGGGCTGCTATCTTGAAAATTAATATACTCCCCAGACTTTTATATCTGCTGCAGACGGTACCAATCAAGCTGCATTGTGATATAGCAGCGGGCTGATACAAGTAGCTGTATAGAATGACGCCTGACATTTTTCAGACTAACTGTCCTTCTTCAAAGGCTCTGTGTCATCTAAAGGATACCTTTTCTATAATATACACATATTTAAGTTAGTACCATAATGCAGTCAAATTGAGATAGTTTCATACAGAGATTGAATAGTCATCTAATCAATAAACATAGCAAGGGAAATACGCACCTACATACCTGAGCTGATCACTGCCAAATACAGAGGAGAAAGGCAGAGTGGATGTAGCCTGCACAGTCGGTGCCTTACAGTGTGGGAATAGGATATGTGGCTAAATGTAATAGCCAAAGCCAGAAAGCATGGAAGGTCAGAAATGGATGAACCACAATCACTACAGGAACTCCCACTGACTAGGGCAACCACTCCAGTCAATATAAGGTCAGCCAACAGGTAAAAAGGTGTAATTAAAAAACTTCCTGTCTGGAAAAGACAGATATAAAGTAATAAATATATTGAGGTAACAAGGTATATAAAGGGTTAATAATGTCATAAAGCCATAAAGCCATATAAGAATGCTCAGAGTGTGAACTTGCCTTGGCAGGAGTAGGTACAGATCAATAGGTCTCAGCAGCAGACAAACACCAACAATGTGGATGCTGCTGCTGACCAAGATCTTTAAATAGCCAGTGTGGCCATTAACAAACAGCTGAGTATGGGCTGCAAACAGTGCCCAACTAAGCTGTGGCTGATGAAGCAGAGTATTGCGCCAGCAAGGCTGCAACACTCTGCCTCAGAGTTCCCAGGCTGAGGCCAAGGGGGTGGAGTCGCGTCATCCCGCCACTGGCGCATGTTAGACCCTTCTGTCTGCGCCCTAAGCTGGAACACAAACAGGAAGGAGCACCGCACAGGCTGAGCTCCAAAGGGCTAAAGGACCCCAAATCGCCATCAACACAGGAGGCGATCGGACGTCTCCCGCGCGATGGGGGCATGCCAGCCGAAATCCCAAGCAACGGGGAGACAGTGTATAGCCCATAATCTGGGCAAATGATGGAAAGTTATCTGCAGGAACAGAAAGAGTGCGCCCGCCTAGTGGTAGGCAGTGACCAGCTCAGGCCATGAACGTACATCCTCATAGTTAATGGAAAGTGTCTGAAAGAATAAAAACACAACAATTAATGAAATACAAGGTTACAGTCCTGTCAGTGTAGGTAAAGGGTTATTCAAGATTGGGAAAAAATTGTGAAAATTCATAAACATACCAAAATAAATAAATGAAATAATGTAAAAAAAGATATAAAAAAATATAATAATAAAAATACAAATACAATTAATGAAAATAATGGACTTGTAGAGAACCTGAAAGAAAATATATAAATTCAAAAACATGCCAAAAGGGAGTGCATGTATATGAGTGAAATTGTGTTGATATGCAAAGGGTAAACATATATATACTAATACAAATGCCAGGGAGAATCATCTCTAATGAGGACGAATTAAAGATCCAATTCACAGACCCCTGATTGGAATCCCTCGAGGAAGGGCTTAAAGTTAAAGGCCTCATTCAGGCCTGGGGGTGCAGTGGCGTTGAGGTGGAATATCCACCTCAATTCGCTTTGTAACAATGCTTTATTGTTATCACCCCCTCTGGGGTTGATAGGAATGTGGTCTAAGGCCAACAAACTCACTTTGGGAGTATGATCAGCATGTACTATGCGGCAATGTCGCCCAATGGGGAGGTCAGGATCCTTTTTGTTGATGCTAACTGTATGGCGGTAAATGCGTTGCCAGAAGGGTAGTTTAGTTTTACCTACATAAAAGCAGCTACATTCACACTGCATTAGGTAAACCACCCCTGCAGTGCGGCAATTCACAAAATGTTTGGATCTATGTAGCTCCCCATTGGGTAGTACCGCCGGTTTAGTTGAATTCATTTATTGACAATAGTTGCAATTCGCCCCTATATATGTGCCCGTAAGTTTTTTATGAGCTCGTGTGTTGGCTTTAAATTCACTGTATACCAATTTATCTCGTAAGGAGGGGACCCTTCTGTAGGTGATAAGAGGCTGTGTAGGTACAAAAGGTGCTAATGTGGCATCCATACTTAGTAGGTGCCAATACTTTTGCAATATATCTCTGTCGGTGCTGTTGGCAATATCTTGTAATGACTCGTATGGGAGAGGATTCATTGGTTGTTTTTTTGGAAAAAAGGAGGTCTTACCTACATCTGTTTTTATTATTTTTTTTTTCTTTATAAGATTTCTTCAGAATGTCATTGGAGTATCCTCTGGTGCAAAGTTTCTGTCTAAGTATAGCTGCCCCTTGATCAAAGAGAGCATCATTGGAACAATTGCGCCTCGCCCTGAGGTATTGGGCAAAGGGAATAGAGGCCAGTAAGGGTTCAGGGTGGAAACTAGATTGTGCTTTTGCTGACCCCAATGAGTATTATATGAGCCTTGTTATATTCATAAAACACAAACAGCGATCATTGCGCAATATATAAAAGCTGTTTATTGTAGCCAAGTTAAAAGTTAAGTTGTACACTCACATTTGGAAGTGCCCATGAGCTGGCACCAAGCTGTTCCATCAGCTAATGATGGGTGTAGGTGTGGTGTCGTTCGATTCCCGTGCCGGCGTGCAATGCAAGCCTCGTTCGCAACCAGCTTGCGCTCCACCCCTCGAGGATAACAAGGCTCATATCATACTCATTGGGGTCAGCAAAAGCACGATACAGGTGGAGTGGTTATCCCTACTAATGAACCAAAGGTGCATTGTCCACTGACAGCTGGGTGAGTGGCCAATCTAGACGGTGGTGGTTTTTGTCACGACAGTGGTGGAATTGTCACGTATAACACTGATCTAAAGGAAGTCTGCATTGCACATTGCACTTTGCACATGAATTTGGACTCTTTTGGGGAAATTTTATATATGTTTTTTGTATGTTGTTTTTTGTATGCTGTTTACATGCTGATATTTTGCAAATGTAGGGTTGCATTGCACATTGCACTTTGCACATGAATTTAGATTAATTATTTTTATTTATTTTTTGGGGAAAATTTTATATATGTTTTTTATGTTGTTCGCATGCTGATATTTTGGAATATTTGGTTATTGAAGGTATTGGTACTTATGGTAATAGTTAGGCTATTCATGCAGGATAAACACTGAATAGGGAGGTGTATTGCAAGGGGAGTAACGCACTCAACATCTGCAATTTCAGTATGTGACCCTGACCTGGACAAAGCATGATGGATAGCTTCTTTTTCCCCCCTTCGGTTTTCCCTCCTCCTGTGTCTCCCCTGGTGGCGGTCAGCCATGGGAATTGCCCGGCACGGAAAGCCGCCCAGCCTCTGTGCTGGGTGGCTCCCCTTGGAGGATGATGGACGTACTCCATCTCCGCCCACATCCTCCATCTTGCCACTCTGCCGGACATGCCCAGTCCGCCAGAGTGGCTTTCTGTGCCGGTGGACTGGATTTGCGGGACGCCGCTCCGACGTTTCGGCGTTCGCGCACGCGCAGTGGGGGCGGCACCGCGCACACCCAGTCCAGGGGGCAGCCAGACAGGTCTCCCTGACAACCATCCCAGTCATCAGCTGTGAGCTATTACAGCTCTAGCTGACTGGGATTAAACACTTCTTAAAAGCCCTAACTATACCCAAACCAGGCATTATTGCACTGGATTCGGACTGAGCGGTTGGTGTTTTTTGAGCTTCCCACTGATACAGGTACTTGATTGCTTTACAATATTCAATTCTATTTACAACCCTTAATATATGTCTATACTTATACTAAGAAACATTTCTCTAACATTTGCATTCATTCTAATTCAATTTCCAATATATTTACACACTTTTTGCCTAGTATACATTTCTTAAATGAAACCGCTGTTTCTGTCTGTTTTCATGATAGACATGAAATTTTTTTTATTTATAACTACCCGTTCACTCTATTTATTTTCTGATATTATCATGATTGTACATTTATACCATTATAATATTATTATTTCTCTATATGAATTATACCATTGCTATGCTGGCCCACGGGTGGCAGGGCAAATATCCTCATACAAAATATAAAATGAACCACTTTATATACATACCTCTCTACCCTACCTCATTTAGAGGTATAGACAAATTTTCAACTTCCCTATTAAACAAATCCAAACACAACTCATAGACTATATATTATTCTTTAAATAGAAACCTTTTTGTTTTCTTTTTTCAGATGGCATTCGCTATCTCCCATTATTCCTTTTACCACACTAAGTAGGATTCTTAGGTACAGACTAATTAACAAACAGATATACTATTTTGAATTAATTTTTCATTCTCACTTGCATTACTTACTACTGTTATTTCCATATTTCTCTTTTACTGCCAGGGATTCCTCTTTTGCCCCAGTATATTCCCTTGGCCTGACCGCCTTCGGTGGAGTGCATGAGGGACCTCCTCTTCCCCCACTCATTACCGGAAATTTTTCCTGCACAAACCATCTGTATATACATTTTTCAAGCTTATGATCGATCCATTATCAGTCCGATAACTTGATGCCATTCCAATTGCAAGGTCCTATGGTAACCAACTAACCATTGCTTAAACACCTTTACTAACCAACTATATGTAAGTTTTAAAATATTAAACCTAAATCTAATATTTGTTTTTGAACTTTGTGCCTTTGGTTTCCTTGAAACTGATTTTCTGTACATTTAACCTCATTTTAGATAAGTTCCTCTTAAATCTTCACACCCCTGAAGAAGAATTTGACATATATATTGAAACGCGTTGGGTGTAAAGAGAATTCAATATTTACTTCCTCACAATATTATACATGTGATGTATGAACAATCAATGCCTTGTTATAATTGTTTTTAAAGTTTTTCAATACAATTTATACAACTTTTATAGATATTTTTGTACACCATTTTACTATTTTGAGTGCCTAAAAAGTCCATTTAGGGGAACCCTCTTGCATTTTCGGATTCCTATGGTGTAGGGAATAGCAGGCTAAAAAAGTTGATATCTGAATGATGCCTGTAGCTGCACCCATCATTCAGATATCCCCGCACAAACTCAAGGACGTCGTATGACAGCCGGCGGGCGGGAAGTGGTTAAAACTTATTTTTTTTTAACACAAAGTTGTCCATTTATACAATATTTCTAACACATAATATGTACATACCAAAAATGACACCCCAAAATAGATTCTCCTACTCCTCCTGAGTGCGGCGATACCACATGTGTGAGACTTCCACAGCCTGCCCACATACAGAGGCCGAGTACAGATGAGTATGGCTGAGCATGGCAGAGTATAGCCGAGTATGGCCGAGCATGGCAGGGTATGGCCGAGCATGGCAGGGTATGGCCGAGCATGGCTGGGTATGGCAGAGTATGGCTGGGTATGGCAGATTATGGCTGGGTATCACCGAGTATTGCAGAGTATGGCTGGGTATGGCAGGGTATGGCAGAGTATTGCGGGGTATTGCAGAATATGGCAGGGTATTGCAGAGTATGGCAGGGTATCGCCGAGTATGGCTGAGCATGGCTGGATATGGCTGAGTATGGCATGGTATTGCAGGGTATCGCCGAGTATGACTGGGTATGGCTGGGTATGGCAGATCATTGCAGGGTATTGCGGGGTATTGCAGGGTATTGCAGAGTATTGCAGGGTATTGCACAGTATTGTGGGGTATTTCAGAGTATTTCAGGGTATTGCAGAGTATTACACACTGTTGTGGGGTATTGCAGAGTATTGTGGGGTATTGCAGAGTATTGCACAGTGTTGTGGGGTATTGCAGAGTATTGCACAGTGTTGTGGGGTATTGCACAATGTTGTGGGGTATTGCAGAGTATTGTGGGGTATTGCAGAGTATTATGGGGTATTGCAGAGTATTGTGGGGTATTGCAGAGTATTGCACAGTGTTGTGGGGTATTGCAGAGTATTTCAGGGTATTGCAGAGTATTGCACAGTGTTGTGGGGTATTGCAGAGTATTGCACAGTGTTGTGGGGTATTGCAGAGTATTGCAGGGCTTTGCAGAGCATTAGAGATGGCTGAGCATGGATGGATGGATGGCTGGACGTTACTGAGCAGCGCTGTGGGCACTACACATCCAGCCCACAGCGCTGCTGCCATCCATCCATCCCCCTCTCCGCTCACAGTGTACAGAGGGGGGAGGAGAGGAATCGGCGTCATGTGATGACGCCGGTTTGTTTACATGTGATCGCTCCATCATTTGACAGAGCGATCACATGGTAAACGGCCGCGATCAGCATCACGAACACTGATGTGTTCGGGTGTGCGCCCCAGGGGGCGCGCGAGAGGGGAATTCTGGGAGAACGTCCCTGGACGCCCTCCCAAAGTTAAGAAACCGCCCTGTAGCCTTCATTCGGCTATGGGCCGGTTGTTAAGTGGTTAAAGAACTTGGTCAGCAGCAGCATCCACATTGTTGGTGTTCTGCTGCTGAGACCTATTGATCTGTACCTACTCCTGCCAAGGTAAGTTCACACTCTGAGCATTCTTATATGGCTTTGACATAATTAACCCTTTATATACCTTGTTACCTCAATATATTTATTACTTTATATCTGTCTTTCCCAGACAGGAAGTTTTTTTGATACACATTTTTACCTGTTGGCTGACCTTATACTGACTGGAGTGACCCTAGTCAGTGGGAGTTCCTGTAGTGATTGTGGTTCATCCATTTCTGACATTCCATGCTTTCTGGCTTTGGCTATTACATCTAGCCACATATCCTATTCCCACACTGTAAGGCACCGACTGTGCAGGCTACATTCACTCTGCCTTTCCCCTCTGTGTTTGGCAGTGATCAGCTCATGTATGTAGGTGTGTCTTTCCCTTGCTATGTTTATTGATTAGATGACTATTCAATCTCTGTATGAAACGATCTCAATTTGACTGCATTACGGTACTAACACTTAAATATGTTTATATTATAGAAAAGGTATGCTTTAGATGACACAGAGCCTTTAAAGAAAGCTACAGCTACTTGTATCAGCCTGCTGCTATATCACAAGGCAGTATTATTATGGGTACACTGTGCCCTGAGCAGTAGGCTTTCTTTGATATTACATTGGATTGGCCAGACCAGCCTACACACACAATGCCGTTCCCCATTTATTTGTTATCTGCAAAAAGATGAACATCGCCTCTTCATCCTGCCCACTGACTCCATTAGACCGAAACCTGGACTTTCCTCCGGGTATAACATACCTTTGTAACATTGACAGACCCATAGAAAACTGGAAAAAAAGCTGGATCCTTCCTTGACAAAGGGGAGTTGGTCTCCTTTCAAACCCTCTCATCCAAATTCCCAGACATAGACATACCCTTTTTTAATTTTCTCCAAATTATACACTTCCTGCTCAACTCCACCCCGACCCCCCAAAAGGACAGAGATCAAACGCCCTTCGAAAATATTTGCACCAGTTCTGAACCTCAAAGACATGTCATATCAGATCTGTATGCTTTGCTATTTGCTAAGACCTCTACTAAAGACGATCCGACCAGCCAAAAATGGACAAAGGAACTGGACACTAACCTAAGACTGCGACCAAATCCTTATACACATACACAAAGGCTCTTTGAACATTTCCGCACAGGAAAACAGATACAAAACTTTCTCTTGGTGGTACAGAACTCCCAATAGAATACACAAATTCCACCCCAGCGTCCCCCCACTATGTTGGAGATGCAACAGGGCTCAGGGAACACTACTACATATATGGAGGGAATGCCCCCTAATCCAACCCTATTGGAAAAAGATATACTGTCTTACTTCAAAAATCACAACCTATACTCCTATACTCCAACCCAGCCCAATATTTATTCCACCACACTTCCACCCCCCAAGGGGTATACAAAAAGTCCCTCACCCTACACCTGATTAATTCAGCAAAACTATGCATACCCCCCCACTGGAGGACTACTTCCCCCCCAGCATATCCGAATGGCTCAGTCGAGTGGGTAAGAAAGCTGATATGGAGGATTTAATACACAAGGCGAGAGACACTTCATCCAAATTCCATAAAACATGGGCATGCTGGCTTCATTTTAAAGAATTTGCAGAATACCATAACTCCCTATCCGAATCTTCATAGCTTGACCCGAGGGGCAGAATCTGCCACCTAACTCATAAGCCGGACATATTTCCACAGTCACACCTCCCCCTCCCCTCCATATCCTCTCTACCCGTCATCTACCCCCCTCCGCACATAGTCATACATTGGCCTCACAGACAGCATTTTAGTACATTACCATTACACCAAGATCATATGATAATACAGAACCAAATTAACTAAACTACTATGTATAAAGCATAACACAATCAGGAGACTGGTAAAATGGCAACTCGAAGTCAGGTAGGCAAAGCCTCCACCCACACACAGTTAGACACAGTTAGATCCCAACAGGGGTGTGTGGGTGGTGAGGCCGAATACCCAATCTCACTGAGAAACTTTTGGTGTAAGCCAGTACAGGGCCCTCCAAGAGATACTAAAGCACCCTTTCAGATAAAAAAAAAAAAAACGCTTAGTTAGTACTTGATTGTTTGTATTTCTTCTGCATTTTATAGGTATATTGTTGATAATATTGCAGTTCAACAGTGCATTTCAAGATTGGATTGAGATGTAATGATATTTTGCTCTATGTCTGATTATATATACTGTGAAAATTCTTCAATAAAAACACTAAAACAAAATAAAAATAAAGCGTGGGATGCTTGGTGTTCTTCTGCCCTTACTGTAACCAGCACGTTACGATATCACTAACAGATTTGAGAAATAGCTATTGTACTCAGTGGCGTAGCTTGGGTAGGGTTGCCACCTTTTCTTCAAGTCAAACCCAAACACTTTAGTGGTACACAGCGATTTTTTTTTAGATATAATTAGCTAATAAATAACATTTCTAATCATATGAAGTTAATAACAAGAGTCCCCCTTTACATAAGAGTCCACAGAGTTCCCCTTTTACATCTGAACTCGCAGAGTTCCCTTTCACTGTAAGGGGGGATTTGGCAGACTCTGATGTAAGGGAGAACTCTGAGGAATCTGACATAAGGGATGCTCTGGGAACCTTGATTTAAGGGGGAACACTGAGAACTCTGATTTACAGAGAGGACTCTGATGTAAGGGGGAACACTGTGGTCTCTGGTGTAAAGGGGAACTCTGATGTAAGGGGTGCTGTAAGAACCCTGATTTATCTTATTGTACTCACTCAGAGGCAGGAGAGAGAGGGGGAGGGGGAGACTTCAGTCACAGACAGGGATAGATGGTGAGCTCACTCACCCCTTGGCAGTCAGCACCACTCATCCAGAGATATCTGAGGCTGCTGGACTTCAAATTTCTGGCTTGCACTTTGCTTTTCTGAGGCACAGCCCTGGGGATTGGAGTGTGGGCAGACACAGAAGGGTAGGGGCAAGAGGAAGAGGTGCAGCTCAAGCCCCATCCCCACTGTGAAACAGGGTGGTGGCAGCATCAGGTTGTGTGGATGCTTTTTTTTAGCAGGGACAGAGAAGTTGGTCAGAGTTGATGGGAGTATGGATGGAGCCAAATACAGGGCAATCTTAGAAAAAAACCTGTTAGAGTCTGCAAAAGACTTGTGGCAGAGGTTAACCTTCCAGCAGGACAACAACCCTAAACATACAGCCAGAGCTACAATGGAATGGCTTAGATCAAGGCATATTCTTATGTTAGAATGGCCCAGTCAAAGTCAAGAACTAAATCCAGTTGAGAATATTTGGCAAGACTTGAAAATTGCTGTTTACAGATGTTCTCCATCTAATCTGGCAAAGCTTGAGTTTTTTGCAAAGAATAACTCTCTAGATGTGCACAGCTGGTAGAGACATCCCCAAAAAGACTTGCAGCTATATTTTAAAAGCGAAAGGTGGTTCTACAAAGTATTGACTCAGGGGGATGAATACAAATGCACGCCGCACTTTTCACATATTTGTAGGGATGGGCCGAATACCCCGCAGTTTGGTTCGTGGCAGAACATGCAAACGGACCGAAAGTTTGCGCGAACATTCAAACACAATTAAAGTCTATGGGACCCGAACGTGAAAAACCAAAAGTGCAAATTTTAAAGGCTAATATGCAAACTATTGTCCTAAAAAGTGTTTGGGGACCCGAGTCCTGCCCCAGGGGACATGTATCAATGCAAAAAAAAGTTTTAAAAACGGCCGTTTTTTCTGGAGCAGTGATTTTAATAATGCTTAAAGTGAAAAAATAAAAGTAAAATATTCCTTTAAATATCGTACCTGGGGGGTGACTATAGTATGCCTGTAAAGTGGCGCATGTTTCCCGTGTTTAGAACAGTCCCTGCACAAAATTACATTTTTAAAGGAATAAAAGACATTTAAAACGGCTTGCGGCTGTAATGTAATGTCGGGTCCCGATAATATGGATGAAAATTTTTGAGAAAAATGGCATGGGTGCCTCCCCCAGCCCATTACCAGGCCCTTTGGATATTAAAAAAAGAAAAGGTGTGGGGCACCCAGGCCCTATATACTCTAAAGCGCAGTATACAGGCGGTCCAAACAAGACAGGGACTGTAGGTTTGTTCTTAAGTTGAATCTGTTTGTAATTTGGAACAGGTACATTTTCTAAGTGTAGCTCCAGTCAAAAAATCTAATTTTAAGCTTTTTGGAAAACATAGGGAAGGGTTATCACCCCTGTAACATTTGTTTTGCTGTCTGTGACTCTGTTCAGAAGATTTCACCTCACTTTCTGTCCGAATGACAATTGGATTTTGAAAATTTGGGGTTATTAGGGAAAGCATCAGTGGAGACACCTTTTCCCCATATTAACTCTTACAGGAGAGAATTTCCCTCCCTAGGGGTAGATTTCCTCTCACTTCCTGTTGTCTCCCTCCGTTTGTAAGTAGGAGTCATTTGTAAGTCGGATGTTTGAAAGTAGGGGACCGCCTGTATATACTATAGGGCCTGCCCTATTTACTCTGCAGAAAATTGGTACTTAGGTGTTGGTGGTACCAGAACATTGTAAGCCCTCAAAGTTACTCTTGGTGGGTGCTGGAATGGGCCCTGCTGTCAAATATTATATCAAGAATTGTAATTACATGACCCTGTTGAACAGGGGAAGAACATTTGGGCCTTTGGTGGTGGTGTGGTGGTGCCATAACACTGCAACCCCTCACAGTTACTCTTAGTGGGCTCAGGAACGGGCCCTGCTGTGAAATATTAGATCAAAAATTTTAATTACATGCCCCTGTTAAGCAGGGGCAGAAAAATTGGGTCTTAGGCAGTGGTGGAGGTGCCACAACACTGTAACCCCTCACAGATTCTGTTGTTGAGCACAGGAACAATCCCTGCTGTGAAATATTAGAGCAAATATGGTCATTACATTGGGCTTTAGGCACTGGTGGTGGTGCCACAACACTGCAACCCCTCACAGATACTCTAGTTGAGCGCAAGAATGAGCACTGCTGCAAAATATTACAGCAAAAATTGTAATAACACTCCAGGGGCAGAAAAATTGGGCCTTAGGCACTGGTGGTGGTGCCACAACACTGCAACCCCTCCCAGATATTCTAGTTGAGCGCAAGAATGAGCCCTGCTGCAAAATATTACAGCAAAAATTGTAATTACACGCCCTTGTTAAACAGGGGCAGAAAAATTGGGCCTTAGGCACTGGTGGTGGTGCCACAACACTACAACCCCTCACAGATACTCTAGTTGAGGGCAAGAACATGCCCTGCTGTGAAATATTACAGCAAAAATTGTAATTACACGCCCCTGTTAAACAGGGGCTGAAAAATTGGGCCTTAGGCACTGGTGGTGGAGCCACAACACTGCAACCCCTCACAAATACTCTAGTTGAGTGCAAGAATGAGCCCTGCTGCAAAATATTACAGCAAAAATTGTAATTTCATGCCCCTATTAAAGAGGGGCAGAAAAATTTGGCCTTAGGCACTGGTGGTGGTGCCCTGAAACAATGTTCTTAGAAGCTATCAACATGAAGGAGGAATAGGATAGTCACTCAGCATAATAGGATAGTCACTCAGCATAGGCAGTCTTCAAGGGATCTCACATTCATATAAAAATTAATCGGTTACATCAACATTAGATTCTCGGTAGCTGGTGATCCAAGACTGATTCATTTTTATTAAGGTGAGTCGATCAACTGAGTCTGTGTACAGGCGCACTCTGTGATCAGTTACAAAGCCTCCAGCAGCACTGAATGTGCGTTCAGAAAGAACGCTGGATGCAGGACAGGCCAGTAGCTCAATTGCATATTGTGCAAGCTCTGGCCAGTGATCCATCCTCAAGAACCAGTAACACAGTGGATTTTCGGTTGGAAAGGTCTCCAAATCTGATCTTGCCCCTAGGTATTCCTGCACCATGTAAATCAGATGCTGGTGATGGTTACTGGAACAGATCAGACCTTGGGGCTGCGGACTAAAGAATTGTCTGAACGCATCAGTCAGACGGCCACCTTCTCCATCGCTCCTTCTGTGATTGACCGAAGCCTCAGCAACACGTTGTCCAGGAGGACCAGGAAATTGTAACCTGAAAACGCGTTGCACAAACCTTTCTGCAAGGCCTCCCGAAGATGTTTCATCCTCTGCTCCCTCTGCGAAGGCTGGATAAATTCCGCAACCTTACCCTTGTAACGTGGATCAAGAAGGGTTGCCAGCGAGGGGGCGTGGCTAGCTGTCGAGCTTAATGGAAGCCTGATCTCACAGCTCCTGCACTGAACGGAGAACCGGACCTCAAATCACTGCCTCAGACCCCACAAAATGCAATCCTCAGACCCCTACAACCTGGGGAACCAGACTGGAACCTCTAGAAAGAGGAAAGAATACAGGATCCCCACAAAAATCACAGATTTCCTCATCTTCCCTCAGGGAGATAAAATCCAAGATGGCCGCCGCGGCACTGCACAGCACACAGAGGATTCCTACACTGACCTGCCTGATGATGAAGAATCCTCCATTTCAGCCCAGCACAACTCCTCAGGCTCCCAGCTATCCTCAGGCCCCTCATCCACCTCCAACAGCCCTGCAAAAGCAAGGATGCAACTGGATACAGCGGATCAGTCACAGTAGGTAAGGCCTGCATTAGAAAATCTCCTCACACAGCCTTCTGCAGCTTCCCCCATAGCAGCCTTCCCTACTACAAATCAGCCTGTCATAGACACTATGCTGAAAGAAATGCTGATGTCACTTCACAGCTCCCTCCAGTCTGACATTTCTTCAATGTTTACAGCATTTAAAACAGAAATGCTGTACACAAGGCAGAAAGTGGGGATTATTGAAATGCAGATGAGCGTCATGATAGAAACAGTTAATGACCTGGTAGATGCACATAACCACACCAGAGAAGAACACCGCTGGGTGCGTGACAAAATGGCGGATCTTGAAGATCGCTCACGGCACCAAAATATCAAGATAAGAGGAATCCCTGAAACTATCCTACCAGCAGATCTCAACTCCTATGCTAGGAAGTTGATCTCAACACTTCTCCCAGATCTCCCACCGATCGAGACGATCATCGATCGCATCCATTGTCTCCCAAAACCTCCTCACCTACCCGCAGAAGTACCTCGGGATACTCTGATGCGCATCCATTTCTACCACACCAAGGACATGCTCCTTACACAATCCAGACGCCTGGGACAGCTCCCACATCCATACGCAAAGCTGCAAATTTTTGCTGACATCTCTCAATACACTAGTCAACAGAAACGTCAACTGCAAACAATCACAAAACCCTTCAATAATCATAAGATCCCATATCAATGGGGGTTCCCAACCAAGCTGATGGTTACCAGAAATGGAACACGCCACAATATCCAAGAGGGCACACAATTGCTCAAAACATGGGGCATCATTCCTGACGGTGACCCTCCAACCCCAGTGACCCACAAACCAAACACGCAATCCTTCAACTCGGGTCATTCTCACCACTACAACAAATGACTTCCAAATCAGTGATGCTGTGAATCCAATCTCAGATAAGCACTCCGATTCAGTGCCTGCTCGTTGCAGTTAGTTTACGAACTTTACCCTCAGCCACATTCAGCAGTCCCTAGCACACTGCTGACACCTGTTTTCCCTTACCCTCTTGTTTATCACTAACTACCTTGCTGTTTTTCTCCCTTCCCTCCTTATCCACGAGAGCTCAAGTCCCTCGGATCCAGGACTTCTAACAACAACCAACCTCCTTGAGCAATTTACCCACCTAAGTAACTGTAATGCCCCGTACATACAGTCGGATTTTCCGATGGAAAATGTCCGATCGGAGCGTGTTGTCGGAAATTCCGACCGTGTGTGGGCTCCATCGGACATTTTCCATCGGATTTTCCGACACACAAAGTTGGAGAGCAGGAGATAAAATTTTCAGACAACAAAATCCGTTGTCGGAAATTCCGATCGTGTGTACACAAATCCGACCGACAAAGTGCCACGCATGCTCAGAATAAATAAAGAGATGAAAGCTATTGGCCACTGCCCCGTTTATAGTCCCGACGTACGTGTTTTTTACGTCACCATGTTCAGAATGATCGGATTTTCCTACAACTTTGTGTGGCCCCTGTTGAAGACCCCCTTGGTCGAAACGCGTCGGGTGATCTCCCCTTCCTTACGCTGCTTAGATTTTATTTTAATTGTGATCAATTTTATCCATTTTTTGTATGGTATTTTTAGAAATAAAAATCCCTGGTTTACCTGCACTATGCAGAAGCTTTTTATTTTTTATTTGCATATTATCCCGATGCAAGAAACTGCCTTCCAGTAGCCCTACTTCCATCACGGGGTCTGGATCAAATCTGTCCCTGGCTTCTCCTTGGAACACATCCTTGAGGTCTATTGGCTGATATCCAGTTGGCGACCCTTCCTGATGTTTCTTCACCCCACCAGAGAAGTCCAGAAGTGAGACAGAGGTTCCACCGTTCCGGATATCGTTTTCCAGCCTAGGTTTGGCTCCATGCACCATTGACTCCATGTCATATGACAGTGGAGTCCACGTCATCTGGTAAGAGTACCCATCTTATCTTACTTCCTGATGTTTTCATTCTGATGCCCCATATCGAGATGTTGGTTTACAGCTACGGAAGTACTGTACCCCGTTGTTGACTCAGTCACAGATCCACACCGTGCACCATTGACTTTATTTTCTAGTTTCACATCATTTTTTGGTCTATACCAGTTCCTCTTAATAATTTGAGTTTGGAATCATCCATTTACCATATGTGGAGACTTTATACTGTGTTTGTTCACTTCATTTCACTTATGGTTTTTGCACATATGCTTTACTGTTCAGTACAGCATCTCTTACTTAATTGTTTCACTATACCCTAACTTCCTATTATTTCTTAGCGCTGCATTTTTTCCCATTTAACTTTGTGTGACTGTGTGTATGCAAGACAAGTTTGAGCCAACATCCGTCGGAAAAAAATCTTAGGATTTTGTTGTCGGAATGTCCGAACAAAGTCCGACCGTGTGTACATCCTATAAGTAGTACCTTACTCCACTACCTATATGCACCACTTTCAAAATGCCCAAATTTCTGTCACTGAACGTAAAAGGACTCAATCACCCTGCCAAAAGGACATCTCTGTGGCAAACTGCATAGGATTCTCACTGCGATGTCCTGTGCGTCCAAGAAACACACTTTAAAACCAACGCCGAACCTCAGTGCTCCAATAAGAATTTTTCAAACATCTTCAAAGCCTCGAGTCCTGACAAAAAAAACTGAGTCATGATAGCCATTAAATCTACATGCTCATTCACCCTACATGACAGCCTTCAGGATGTTGATGTTAGATATCTGGCATTGAATTGTACATTAAACAACGATAATTACACCATCGTATCAGTATATGCCCCCAACAAGAAACAGATTCACTTTCTGTCCAAATTGATGAAAAAAATCAATCGCTTTAAACACGGACACCCTGTCATATGTGGGGACTTTAACATAGTACCTGACAACTCCATCGACTCTTCTTCCCATTCAACCAGAGTTACATCCCCTATGGGACCGTTCATTTGATCACATGACCTATTTGATGTGTGGAGATGCCATCACACCAACGAAAGGGACTACTCCTATTTCTCCCCTAAACACAATTCTTACACTCAGATTGACTACTTCCTAGTGGATAAATGGACTTTGCCCAAAATCTCCTCCACGGAGATATTGACCATTACGTGGTCTGACCACGCTCCGGTTACAATGACCATAGAAGACTCGCCGAAGATTTCCCATACACGGATATGGAGAGCGAATGCTGCGATTCTCCACTCACCGATCCATTCTTCTTATATTAGAGAGCGTTTAACAGAATACTTTAATACTAATGCAGGATCTGTTAGCAATGATACCGTTCTTTGGAATGCCCATAAGGCATTCATAAGGGGGATCCTTATTCAACTTACTGCTAGAGAGAGGAGGAGGAGATCACAGCGTCTAAACACACTTACTGACGATATTAAAACGCTAGAACACCAAAACCAAACTAATCCAGATCCATTAACCAAGACTAAATTAGACTCCCTTAGACAGGAATTAAAATCTCTCCTTCTAGAATCCTTTGAAAGAGCACATACGCATTTTAGAGCTCAACACTACTCTACTGGTAACAAAGCCGGAAAGGCAATGGCCAATAGAATCAAAGGTTACTATTCCAAAACCAAAATTACCCATCTATTCCACCCAGCTACTAAACAGAAACTGATAGATCCACAAGCTATTGCAGACGCATTTAGTTACAATACACTTTCTACAATACACTTTCTAATTTAAAAGATGACACATCTGTCACATAGCCGTCTCTATCTGACATAGAGGCATTTCTTAATGAGATCAACCTCCCTAAACTGACCACAGAACAACTAGACTCCCTGAACACCCCATTTATAGATCTAGAAATCAAAAATATAATTTCATCACTTTCCTCTAACAAATCTCCTAGCCCAGATGGTCTTACAGGAGAGTATTACAAACAATTTGGAACTGTGCTAACACCATATCTGACCAAAGTGTACAATGACACTGCCTCCTCCTCCTCTCTCCCCCCAGAAATGCTAAGTGCCTTAATTGTTACACTACCGAAGCCGGGGAAAGAGCCTACCTCTGCACAAAACTTCCGACCTATATCTCTTCTCAATGTGGACACAATAATCTATGCCAAACTAATAGCCCACAGATTACTCAACCTAATGCCCCTTCTAATACATAAGAACAAATCAGGCTTCACAAAAGGGAGGCAGACAACTGATGCCACTCGCAGAATTTTCAACATAATCCATCACGCTGAGATATCTAGAACGCCCTCTCTGCTCCTATCCTTGGATGCAGAGAAGGCATTCGATAGCGTCCATTGGAAATATCTTGAAGCAACCCTTGGCAAATTTGGTTTTCAGGGCCCCATTCTGGCAGCCATAATGGCTCTGTATTCCTCCCCATCAGCACAGGTCTATACGTCGGAGATGCCGTCTAAGCCATTCTCCATCACTAATGGCACCCGACAAGGTTGTCCGCTCTCACCAATCATTTTTAACCTAATTATGGAACCCTTAGCAGAACATGTCAGAACCCACTCTACAATATCAGGCTTCACCATTGGTACCACAGAACACAAAATAAATTTATTTGCAGGCGACGTGATAATGATGATCACAAACCCTCACCCTTCCCTGGCTTCGGTCCAATCGCTACTGAAAAGGTTTAGTACTTTATCTTACTACAAAGTTAATGAACATAAATCCTACATTCTAGACCTGGGCATTGATGCAACCACTAGTAATCTACTCCAGACCCAATATCCTTACCCAGGGGCGGAGGATAGTATTTCCTACCTCCGCATTAATGTCACCAAATCCACTAGAGGTCTTTTCGCACACAACTACACAGAAGCCAAACAGATGATGTTTACCGAAACCACAAAACTCTCCAAACATGAATTCTCATGGTCAGGCCGCCTGGCAGCCTTTAAAATGATGGTATTGCCACGGTTGCTCTACATATTTCGCACGCTTCCTATACCACTTTCATCTACCTACCTGAAATCTCTCCAATCCATCCTAAGCCAATTTGTTTGGCAAGGGAAAAAATCTAGATGTAGTCACACGAAACTTATTAAACACAGATCCGTGGGGGGAATGGGATACATAGAAATCAAAGACTACTACAATGCCACATTCCATCACAAATGAAAGAATGGATGAATACCTCACCCAAAACTCTCTGGAGCGATATAGAAAATCACATGACACCGGGCACAAACCTCGCCAACTGGTTATTTAGTACCTCTACACACAATCCTCACATTTTCCACTACTCACCCACTGTCCAAGCCTCAGTTAAAGTGTGGTGTACACTACACAATACCAAATGGTCACATGTACTGACGAAACCACTACACATTCCTTTAAACACCTTAAAGCTTCTTACTCCTGACTTAACACTCCCATCCTGGATTACTGACCGGGTAACATACACACAAGAACTTTGCGATCTAACAACCGTCAAATGCTTCTCACAAATAAGCAAAGACCTCAATGCACCCTCCAAAGTCTTCCTCAGCTACTTCAGATTACAAAACTGCTTGAAGGCACACACATCTCTAGAAGGAAAACTACCCTTGAAACTATGGAACTACTTCTTTACAGAACACTCTAACACTGAAGGGACTTCCCTCATATACTCATTCCTACAGGAAAAAAACATGTTCAGCAAAACCAAACCTCTCCATGACTGGGAAACTGACCTACAGACACAATTCACAGATGCCCAATGGCAACAGGCAATCACATATATTTACAAAGCAACAACTTGCACCTCCCTTTGGGAAATCACCCAAAAAATGCTAATGAGATGGTACCTAACTCCGTCCAGACTGGCCAAATTCCACAAACACGCCTCACATGACTGCTGGAGAAACTGTGGCCATACGGGCACCCTCCTCCACATTCTTTGGTCTTGCCCAAATGTAACCCAGCTTTGGAAAAATGTGGAATCCATACTCCAAGACATACTCCATAGCTCAGTTACAATTACTCCACACTTAGCCATTCTTAATCTGACAATAGAAGATTTTCCCATACACCAAAGAATAGTGATTACACACGTCCTCCTAGCTACCAAACTCTTGATCACTAGAAACTGGAAATCTGACAACATTCCCTCCCTTACGGAAGTTACTAACTTAGTACAAACCCATTTCACTTATGAAACCCTTTTGTCACGCAGCAAACAATCCCATACAAAGACACTAACTCGCTGGAACCCATGGGTCCTTTGGTACTCAAAAAAGAATTAACGATTGAAGTAAGGTTTAACAATTGAATGCCCTGTCTCTCTACTCGCCTTCCACTTGAAGCTCTCCCCCCCTTCCCTTATCCCTCCTTGCCCCTCCTTCCTCTTGCACCCCTCTCCTCCTTACCCCACCCCTCCTCCTATCAATCCAGGTCAACTGTTCTACCCTATGTTTATAATCACTTTGTTAACGATTTTTTTCTTTCTCATAGAACATTATTCATAAAATCACTATTCAGACTATACTTACAATATCTAGTCTGTAAACTTACATTTACATGTTCATGTTCTTTACTATGACTTCATAACCTGTAATATGTAAAACTCAATAAAAATTTATTGGAAAAAAAAAGATCAGAACTGCATAACCTGTGTTCAAAACACAAGTACAGGGCAAAGGCAAGTCTGGATGGGGAATTATAGACATTCTCCCATAATACACATTATTTTTTATATATATATATAAAGTTCCCCTTCTATATCCTCCGAGCTTCAATAAAATGGCCTCTGCTAGTCATACCCTACTATTCCTATGCAAAAGTGGGCAGACAATAGCAAAGTGGCTTAGATAGGAGCCTGCAGCGGGCTAAAACTAAATATTGCCCGGATTATTTTTAATTATCACTTTATAAGCCCCCAGGATGTAATTTGGCCCTACTCTCCTTGATAAAGTCACGTGGCGTGTGACGAAACTTGCCGGAGTGGGACCTAGTGACGTCAGCGCACTCTTACAGGAAGATTGTACCCCATTTGGTGGTTGCCAGTATAACATCAAAGCGATCCTTAAGGGGGTTGAATGCTCTTATTGTGTTATGCATGCTGTCTGAGTGCACCAAAGCTGGTGCATTGAAAAATGTGAGTTGTCATTTTTTATGGTTTATTAAAAGTGTTTTTAAACGCTTAAAAAAAAAAGAAGGGTTGCCAGCCAGTAGTGATCCTTCTCCTTGATACCACGAATCCAAGGGTCCTTTCGCAGGCTTTGCAGGATCAGGGAGGCCATGCAGCGAAGGTTTGCTGAGGCATTCGATCTGGAGTCCTCTGGGTCCCTAAGGATAACATGCTTCACAGCCATCTCCTCCCAGCCACATACAAGGCCATGGGTTTCTGGGGACTGAAAATGATCCCTTGAAGACTGCTGCTGATGCTGAGTGCTAGGCTCCACCTCCATGCTGACACAATCCTCATCTTCCTCCTCCTTCTCCTCTTCCTGTGTGATCGGCAGGCCCACAGGAATACTGCCTAGATAAAGGGGGCCTTGAGAGGTAAGTCCTCCTCTTCCTCCCTCTGTTCTGCCTCAAGTGCCCTGTTCATTATTCCACGAAGCGTGTGCTCCAACAGGAAGACAAGAGGGACAGTATCACTGATGCATGAACTGTCACTGCTCACCATCCTTGTGGCCTCCTCAAATGGTGACAGGACAGTGCATGCATCCTTGATCAGTAGCCACTGGCGTGGCAAAAAAAAAGCCAAGCTCCCCTGACCCTGTCCTGGTGCCATACTCACACAGGTACTCATTGATGGCCCTCTGCTGCATGTGCAGCCACTGCAGGATTGCCAACGTTGAGTTCCACCTGGTGGGCATGTCACAAATGAGGCATTCTTGGGCAGGTTGTATTCCTTTTGAAGGTCAGCCAGCCGAGCACTGGCATTATATGACCAGAGGAAATGCCCACAAACTTTCCTGGCTTGCCTCAGGAGATCCTGTAAGCCCAGGTATCTGCAAAATAACCGCTGCACCACCAAATTAAGGACGTGAGCCAAACAGGGAACATGGGTCAAGAGTCCCTGTCGGAGGGCGGAGAGGAGGTTGGTGCCATTGTTGCAAACTACCATTCCTGGCTGAAGCTGGCATGGCATCAACCACCTCTGAGTCTGCCCCTTCAGAGCTGACAGAATCTCTTCCCCAGTGTGGCTCCTGTCCCCCAAGTAGACCAACTCAAGCACCGCATGGCATCTTTTTACTTGAGTGCCTGGGAAGCCCCTTGAACGCCTACGGAGCACCGCTGGTTCTGAGAAGAAATCTGCAGAGGAAGAGCCCATAGAGGGAGAAGAAGAAGAGGGGGTGGAGGAGAGAGGTGTGGCAGACTCACCACTACTAGAAAATTGGAGGCGTGGTGACGGAACAAGCTCCAACAATACTGCACCCTGTCCTGCATCCTTCCCAGCGGCCAGCAGAGTTACCCAGTGCTCCCTGAAAGAAAGATAACGTCTCTGTCCATGCCTGCTGGACCATGAGTCAGCGGTAATATCCACCTTACCGCTGACCGCCCTGTCCAACGAGGTCAATACATTGCCTTCCACATGGCGGTAGAGAGCCGGAATGGCCTTCTGTGAAAAGAAATGGCGTTTGGGAACCTGCCACTGAGGTACCGCACATTCCACAAATTCACGAAAGGGGGCAGAGTCTACCAGCTGAAAAGGCAGCAGTTGGAGTGCTAGAAATGTAGCCAAGCTAGCATTCAGCCGCTGAGCATGTGGATGGCTGGGACCAAATTTCTTTCAATGGTTTAGCAACTGGGGTAGGGAAATTTGCTGCTACAATCGGATGTTGGTGCATCGATAGCAGATTGCCCGCAAGTACTTGGCACACCTAATTCTACACCTTCATTCCTCTCAGTGCAGGTTTCTGAGAGGACTGAAGGTATAGTGGGGTTGGAGATCCCAGCTGATGAGGAGCAAGAAGAGATACGCCTTGTTCTTTGGTATAGGTGTTTTAAGTACTATTGCCAACGGACTGCATGGGAGGTCGACTTATGTCTGGTCAAGCATGTGGTGCCCAAGCGGCTGCTGTTTTGGCCACGCTTGATGCGCTTCAGGCATATGTTACAAACAGCAACGGTGCAATCTGCTGCACACGTGGGGAGTAAGCAGCGCCCTGCACATGTGGAGCTCTGCGGTATAATGCAGTCGGGTGGCTGCCCTTAAGCTGGCCCCTGCAGGGCATCCTGCCTCATTGGAGATGTGCCTCCTCCTCCTCCTCTCTTCTATCAGGCACCCATGTAGAGTCAGTGACCTCATCATCCCCTCCCTCTTTGTCACTGGAGCAAACCTGGCAGTATGGTGCAGCTGGAGGAACATGACTGCCAATTTCTTGTCTTTCTTGGACACCCCCACTCTCTGTGCTCAAGTTACTGCCTTCCTCAACCCCTTTGGCAGCTGCATTGGCAGGCAAACTACTCTGAGCCTGGGTGAGAGAGGATGAGGAGGATGAGGACAGCTTAGTTATCCACTCTACCAACCCTTCTGCATGTTGTGGATAAACACGGTCAGCTTCCGAAAAAAAGGACAAGCATACCCCACGTGCTGAGGATGCACCGTGTCCATGACAATCACTGTTGGCTGTAGACACAGAGCCTGCTTGCCCTCTTTTAGAGGCCTGAGAGCATCTGCCTCTCCTTGGTGGACTTCCAGACATGCTGTAAAATTTTATTAGCAAAAGACCACCTTTTTTTTACTAGAAAAAGTACAACAGGAATGGCCTGTAGTCAGATATAGGCATGGCTAGACTACAATGCAGTGGATATATATATATGTAGGAGACTGTATATATATTTTATGCACTGAAGATCATTGAGTCACCTGCCTGCCTGCCTGAAAGTGTATTTGAAAATGTACACCAGGAATGGCCTTCAGTCAGATATAGGCTTGGCTAGACTGGAATGCAGTGGATATATATATATAGATGTAGGAGACTGTATATATAATAAATGCACTGCAGATCACTGAATCACCTGCCTGCCTGAAAGTGTGTTTGAAAACATACACCAGGAAAGGCCTGCAGTCATATATATATATATAAATATATATAAGACTGGCTGTATATATAAATTAGATACACTGTAGCTAACTGAATCCCCTGCCTGCCTGAAGTATATTAGAAACAGTACACCAGGAACAGACTGCAGTCAGATCTAGCTAAACTGGATACAGTGGATATATATATATATATATATATATATATATATATATATATATATATATATATATATATATATATATATATATACACAAGACTGGCTGTATCACCTGCAGCTAACTGAATCACCTGCTTGCCTGAAGTATATTGGAAACAGTACACCCGGAACGGACTGCAGTCAGATCTAGCTAAACTGGATATATATATATATATATATATATATATATACACACACAAGACTGACTGTAAATATATAATAAATACACTGCAGCTAAGTGAATCACCTGCCTGCCTGAAGTATATTAGAAACAGTACACCAGGAACGGACTGCAGTCAGATATAGCTAAACTAGATACAGTGGATATATACATATATATATATATATATATATATATATATATATATATATATATATATATATATACATATATATATATATACAGTCAGTCTCATTCATATATATATTTATATATATATATATATATATATATATATATATATATATATATATATATATATATATTACATACACTGCAACTAACTGAACCTGGCTGCTCAATCTAAATAAAATGACACTCTCTCGGTCAACGCCAGCAACACACTGCACAGGGCCTTATATAGTGTGGGGCATAGACTTATCCCCTTAAGCCATAATTGGCCAAAGGCACCCTGCTCTTATGGCTCTTTTCTGATGGCGCTGTGATTGGCCAAAGCATGCAGGTCATAGTGAATGCTTGGCCAATCATCATACAGCAATGCACTGCGATGTCGCAGTGCATTATGGGGCATGACACACCGCTTAAATTTGGCATGAACACCCCATACTGTTTGTATTTCGATGAACGCTCGAACAGCAAAATGTTCGAGTCGAACTCATGTTGGACCCGAACATAAAGCTCATCCCTACATATTTGTAAAACATTTTGAAAAACCTTTATCATTTTCCTTCCACTTCCCAATTATGTGCCACTTTGTGTTGGTCTATCATATAAAATCCCAATAAAATACATCTACGTTTTTGGTTGTAACATGACAAAATGTGGAACATTTCACGGGGTATGAAAACTTTTTCAAGGCACTATAAATTTTTACAAATAGTTCCAGTGATATTCATAAAATCTAAAGATAGACTATTCTGCAATATCATATTGCCACTGCAGTATACATATTGCATCAAAGAAAGATTTTTTGTAATACTCTCTAAAGAAAGATGTGAAGCATACAACACATATATCACACAATCAGTTTTGTTAGGAACCTGTAGGCTCAAATTCCAAGTTAATTTTTAACTCACCTTCTGGAACATGACAATCTACAGTTAAAAATGTTCTTGCCACAGTCCAGGCCCTTTTGTAGAAATTCTTTCAAAACATTGTCATGCAGCACAAAAGCCTCATCAGTAGCAAGCACAAAGCTCAAGCCTTCCTTTGTCTTTATGTTCAAAGGGGAGTCATTTTTTTTTCTGGGTTAGCTATTCATTGTATTCTGTTTGCTCCTTGACACCTCCCTGAGATACATGTCCATTTTTGATATGTCAACGATGATAAATTTATACTCAGGATTCACAATAGCCAAAGCACAATTCTTTGTATATGTAGAAGTGTGAGCCTGAATGAACAGGGAAGGAAATTTAACTGCTTACTGGTCTTTGTTCACTCTTTCAATGTTGAATGAAACCACAGGAAGACAGAAGAGATATGAAAAGATAACTTTATTTAAACCTTCAACACAACTTATATATAAAACCCACAAACAATTCTATACAATTCCATAAAAATGAGAGAAAACAGAAAGGAATTATACTGCAAATGGAACATGTTTACAAGAAGCAACACAAAGAAAACAAAATGAATATACCTAATGCATTCAGGTATATGAAGAAGAAATTATTATGTCATAAACAAGGGTCTGAAAACACATAAGCACTTATTTTAAATTTTTCATAGGCCATTTCAGGAACACCAATTCCCCATGTCCTCCTACGAAGAAAATTTATATGAACCACATTTCTCTGCTCAGGATTAGCACTCTACTTATGTTAATGTTTTAAGAAACTTCTAGTGTATAGATATACTGTAATAGTGCTATCTAAAAACATTTTGACAATATGCACAGTGGGGACGGAAAGTATTCAGACCTTAAATTTTTCACTCTTTGTTATATTGCAGCCATTTGCTAAAATCATTTAAGTTCATTTTTTTTTCTCATTAATGTACACACAGCACCCCATATTGACAGAAAAACACAGAATTGTTGACATTTTTGCAGATTTATTTAAAAAAGAAAAACTGAAATATCGCATGGTCCTAAGTATTCAGACCCTTTGCTGTGACACTCATATTTAACTCAGGTGCTGTCCATTTCTTCTGATCATCCTTGAGATGGTTCTACACCTTCATTTGAGTCCAGCTGTGTTTGATTATACTGATTGGACTTGATTAGGAAAGCCACACACCTGTCTATATAAGACCTTACAGCTCACAGTGTATGTCAGAGCAAATGAGAATCACGAGGTTAAAGGAACTGCCTGAAGAGCTCAGAGACAGAATTGTGGCAAGGCACAGATCTGGCCAAGGTTACAAAAAAAATTCTGCTGCACTTAAGGTTCCTAAGAGCACAGTGGCCTCCATAATCCTTAAATGGAAGACATTTGGGATGAACAGAACCCTTCCTAGAGCTGGCCGTCCGGCCAAACTGAGCAATCGGGGGAGAAGAGCCTTGGTGCAAGAGGTAAAGAAGAACCCAAAGATCACTGTGGCTGAGCTCCAGAGATGCAGTCGGGAGATGGGAGAAAGTTATAAAAAAGTCAACCATCACTGCAGCCCTCCACCAGTCAGGGATTTATGGCAGAGTGGCCCGACGGAAGCCTCTCCTCAATGCAAGACACATGAAAGCCCGCATGGAGTTTGCTAAAAAAACATCTGAAGGACTCCAAGATAGTGAGAAATAAGATTCTATGGTCTGATGAGACCAAGATAGAACTTTTTGGCCTTAATTCTAAGCAGTATGTGTGGGGAAAACCAGACACTGCTCATCACCTGTCCAATACAGTCCCAACAGTGAAGCATGGTGGTGGAAGCATCATGCTGTGGGGTGTTTTTCAGCTGCAGGGACAGGACGACTGGTTGCAATCCAGGGAAAGATGAATGCGGCCAAGTACAGGGATATCCTGGACGAAAACCTTCTCCAGAGTGCTCAGGACCTCAGACTGGGCCGCAGTCCTCGCCCCGTGTGTGTCTTGCCCCCCCTCCACTGTGGTCATTGCAGAGTTATTTTACATGCTGTATACTTTTTATTTTTTATATTTCGCTTGGCATGTTCATCATTGTCACTGCCTGTATACACGGAACGTCTACACCTGCGGGTCATTTGCAACACAGGCTGTACACCTTACAGCTGTAAGGTAAGCGGCTTGCATACACTGAGGTGTCCTCACTGAAGATCCCCCCTCCCTTCACGATTGGACTTGTTTTGTGTTTCTCATCACGAGTTTTTGTTTTTTGGACTGGATGATAGAACTAATATCCATGTTTGTCCTAGGGATTTGTCACTTGTAGTTCACCAGGATCTGGGACGTTTTTGCTAATGGGGCACTAGCCCACATATATTTTTCTTGTATTATATATATATATTTTTTGCATTGTGTCATTATTCATCTTATTTGTGTTAGTATATGCATTTTTGTTTTGCTATATTCAAGCAGTCACTGTTTCACGATTACCTTTATATATTAGGCTTTGTCTGCCCTCAACATTATAGTCATGTTGATCAGCTACGTTGCACTGCACTGCACTGCATCCCCACCATGTTTTTTTAGCATGTAGGATCCATTCATGCATTGGCCCGTTTCTGCTTTTTTAGTTCACTTTGCCACTTCAGTCATCTTTGTAGCTTCCCCCCCCCCCCCCTTCATCACAGCGCAACTACCATCTTCACCCACTTTGGTACCTTCCAAGAAGACAATGACCCTAAGCACACAGCTAAAATAATGGAGTGGCTTCACAACAACTCTGTGACTGTTCTTGAATGGCCCAGCCAGAGCCCTGACTTAAACCCAATTGAGCATCTCTGGAGAGACCTAAAAATGGCTGTCCACCAATGTTTACCATCCAAACTGACAGAACTGGAGAGGATCTGCAAGGAGGAATGGCAGAGGATCCCCAAATCCAGGTGTGAAAAACTTGTTGCATCTTTCCCAAAAAGACTCATGATTGTATTAGATCAAAAGGGTGCTTCTACTAAATATTGAGCAAAGGGTCCTAATACTTAGGACCATGTGATATTTCAGTTTTTCTTTTTTAATAAATCTGCAAAAATGTCAACAATTCTGTGTTTTTCTGTCAATATGGGGTACTGTGTGTAAATTAATGAGGAAAAAAATGAACTTAAATGATTTTAGCAAATGGCTGCAATATAACAAAGAGTAAAACAAAATTAAGGGGGTCTGACTACTTTACTTTCCGCCCCCCACTGTATATATATATATATATATATATATATATATATATATATACCGTATTTATCGGCGTATAACACGCACTTTTTTCCCCTTAAAATCAGGGGAAAGTCGCAGGTGCGTGTTATACACCGATCCCCTGAGCTGCACAACTCAAAAATCGCCGACCGCGATTTGAAAATGGCGCCGCCGGCGCCGAAATACACAGAGCCGGTCCTCGGCTCTTTCCGGCGGCTCTCGTTCATTTTCGGCTCCACTCGTAGTCCCGAGCGGAGCTATCCGAACCTACTCGGCTAGGTTCGGATAGCTCCGCTCGGGACTACGAGTGGAGCCGAAAGTGAACGAGAGCCGCCGGAAAGAGCCGAGGACCGGCTCTGTGTATTTCGGCGCCGGCAGCGCCATTTTCAAATCGCGGTCGGCGATTTTGAAGACAGGGGATCGAAGGCTGCACTGGGCAAGGCTGCACTGGGGGAGGCTGCACTGGGGGAGGCTGCACTGGGAAAGGCTGCACTGGGGAAGGCTGCACTGGGGAAGGCTGCACTGACGAGGCTGCACTGACGAGGCTGCACTGACATGGCTGCACTGGGGAAGGCTGCACTGACAAGGCTGCACTGAGAAGGCTGCAATGATGGGCATTTAAATGTAAGTTTTTTTCCCTTCAACTTCCCTCCTAAAAGTTTTTTTTCCTTAAAATTCCCTCCTAAATTGGGGTGCGTGTTATACGCCGGTGCGTGTTATACGCCGATAAATACGGTAAATATTGGCACATCGACACAATTCTAATCTTTTTGGCTCTATACACCACCACAATGGATTTGAAATGAAACAAACAAGATGTGCTTTAACTGCAGACTTTCAGCTTTAATTTGAGGGTATTTACATCCAAATCAGGTGAACGGTGTAGGGATCCAAATGGATCAGGTTAGTGCACATGTGTTTCTATACAAATAATTGTACAACTTTTGTGTACTCTGCTTTTTTAGTAAAGCTTGACACATATACTTATGCTAGAGTATACATGCTCACATACAAAAATATTATTATATAACTTGTTGTTCATCTTACTAAAATTGGCAAATCATTGAGACATATATGTCTATGTTTACAGCTGATATCTATCAAGCTACATACTGAGACAATAGGACCATTCACCTTCACTTATGCCATGTCTGCCGCCTGGCATCCCCCCTGGGGGTACCCGTGTCCGTCTTCTCCCCCTTAGCTCCCGTGCCATGCTCTGGCTGCTGTCGTCCATTTGGGGGTTCAGCGATGGAATCTCTGGTTTCGTTCATTGGTAAGTATTGGGCCTTTTGCTCTGGCTCATTCTGCCATTGTTCTTACATTTACCACTGTGACACATCTTTTTGTCTATTTAGATACATCTCATCTGTATCCACCCATGATGAGCGCGCAATGATCTCGCGAAACACGCGTCAGGTTTTCTGATGCGTGCAATTGTATATACTGCATTGTATAACGTTTGTATCAACTTTATTTATTCTCTTCATTATGTGCAAATCCATTGGCTGAGCTAATATAATATATTATCCATGTATGTACATTAATTTTAATAAACATTTATACTGCTATTACTCTTGTTACTCAGTGGCTAACTGTGACCACCTCCTTTAAAGTCCCAGGGCGATTCTCTCTTTTTTTGCATATGTATATAGGGATGGAGGTGTATCACGGGTGACTGCAGACCTTTTATTTTTTGCTTCACAGTGCAGATGGACAATGACCCGAAGCATACTGCGAAAGCAACCAAAGAGTTTTTTAAGGGAAAGAAGTGGAATGTTATGCAATGGCCAAGTCAATCACCTGACATGAATGCGATTGAGCATGCATTTCACTTGCTGAAGACAAAACTGAAGGGAAAATGCCCCAAGAACAAGCAGGAACTGAAGACAGTTGCAGTAGAGGCCTGGCAGAGCATCACCAGGGATGAAACCCAGCGTCTGGTGATGTATATGTGTTTCAGACTTCAGGCTGTAATTGACTGCAAAGGATTTGCAACCAAGTATTAAAAAGTGAAAGTTTGAGTGATGATTGTTAATCTGCCCCATTACTTTTGGTCAATGGCGACCCTAGGGGGGGGCAGAGGGGGCCCTGACCCCCCCAACATTATGCTGGGCCCCACCATGTGCCCCCCCCCCAAAAAAAAAATATATATATTTTTTTCATTTCTTTTTTTTTTTACAAAAAGGTAATTTCTTTTTGTTTGCATTCATATCGGATGTGCCACATCTTACTCGGGCCACCGCTGGAGTAACACAGTCTCTATTGAGAGGGAGAACGTCCCCAATCAGCTCCTGCGGGTGATTCCTCCCCCCTCCCTCTGCTCGCTGACACTGCATAATGCGAGCGCTCACACAACCACGGCCGCCCGATCTGCTCCTTCCCCTGCATCCTCATTGGCAGGGAGAAGAGGGAGTTGCAGGAAGGACTCCACCAGGACTTTCAGTTACTGAAAAAACAGACTGATTTCTCCCGTCCTTAGGACAAGAGAACCAGCCTGTAAATTCTAATGGCCCGTACACACAGCCGGATTTTCCGATGGAAAATGTGTGATAGGACCTTGTTGTCGGAAATTCCGACCGTGTGTGGGCTCCATCACACATTTTCCATTGGATTTTCCGACACACAAAGTTTGAGAGCAGGCTATAAAATTTTCCGACAACAAAATCCGTTGTCAGAAATTCCGATCGTGTGTACACAAATCCGACGGACAAAGTGCCACGCATGCTCAGAATAAATAAAGAGATGAAAGCTATTGGCTACTGCCCCGTTGATAGTCCCGACGTACGTGTTTTACGTCACCGCGTTCAGAACGATCGGATTTTCCGACAACTTTGTGTGACCGTGTGTATGCAAGACAAGTTTGAGCCAACATCCGTCGGAAAAAATCCTAGGATTTTGTTGTCGGAATGTCCGAACAAAGTTCGACCATGTGTACGGGGCATAAGTGATGCCAGATCAGCGCTGTCAATATCAGGGGCAGGACAGCAAGAGGAGGCTGGGGAACCCCACAGTGGCAGAACACCAGGGCCCGGAGGCAAGACAACCTTTGCAACCCTGATAGTTCTCCCACTGCTTTGGACCCTTATATTTTCTTGGTATGCTGGTGACATATATCTGTTGTTCTCTGTCACCCTGGGGGGGCCCCAATACAGTAGGAAGGGAGCTCACTGCAGAACATGTGAAAGGGCCGTTGTGGGATCATAGTAAAGGGGTAAAGGGCCCCAGGATAGATAAAATATAGATAGATAAATGGATAGATAGATAGATAGATAGATAGATAGATAGATAGATAGATAGATAGATAGATAGATAGATAGATAGATAGATAGATAGATAGATAGATAGATAGATAGATATAGATATTTTTGCATTTTATATTGCCCCCCTATTTTTGTCCCTGTCCCCCCATGTGCCCCCCCTAAATATGAAAGCTGGAGACGCCACTGCTTTTGGTCCCTTAAAAAGTGGGAGGCACACATACAAACTGTTGTAATTCCTACAACTTTCACCTGATTTGGATGTAAATACCCTCAATTTAAAGCTGAAAGTCTGCAGTTAAAGCTCATCTTGTTCATTTCATTTCAAATCCATTATGGTGGTGAATAGAGCCAAAAAGATTAGAATTGTGTCGATGTCACAATATTTATGGACCTGACTGTATATATATATATATATATATATATTTGTGCAACCTTATGCTTCGGGTCATATTAATTATATATTGGTACAACTGTACCAACTAGTACATATTCTTAGTCTCTAGGGATGAGCCGAACAACCCCCTGTTCGGTTCGCACCAGAACCTGCAAACGGACCGAAAGTTTGCGCGAACGTTCTAAATCAAAAGTGTTAATTTTAAAGGTTAATATGCAAGTTATTGTCCTATAAAGGGTTTGGGGACCCGGGTCCTGCCCCAGGGGACATGAATAAATGCAAAAAGAAACGTCAGTTTTTTTGGGAGCAGTGATTTTAATGATGCTTAAAGTGAAAAAAAGGTAAAATATTCCTTTAAATATCATACCTGGGGGGTGTCTATAGTATGCCTGTAAAGTGGCGCATGTTTTCCGTGCTTAGAACAGTTCCTGCACAAAACAACATTTTAAAGGAATAAAAGTCATTTAAAACTGCTTGCGGCTTTAATATAATGTTGGGTCCCGGCAATATGGATGAAAATCAGTGAGACAAACGACATGGGTACCCCTCATCGCCCAGTCCATTACCAGGCCCTTTGGGTCTTGTATGGATATTAAGGGGAACCCCGCACCCAAATTAAAAAAAGGAAAGGCGTGGGGCCCCCAGGCCCTATATACTCTTAACAGCTGTATACAGACAGGGCAAACAAGACAGGGAGTGTAGGTTTGTTGTTAGGTAGAATCTGTTTGTAATTTTGATCTAGTACATTTTTTTTTTTTTTTTTTTAAATAAATTTTTATTGAAGGATGTAACATACAGGGAATGACATCAATAGACAGTATCATTGTACTTTGTGATTTTTTTTTTTCTTTTTTCCAAAAAAGGAAAATCCAAAGTAAACATTAGCTTTATACAAAATAGGAATATAAAACAGCTGATAAAGACAAATAGCCTGGGGAATGGGGAGATGGTACCTTCTATGCGGAAGGGAGGAAATAAAAGAGATGAAACTGGATGGATCTAGGTGGGGGGGGGGGATTCCCTGAGATTTCTAGCAAAAAGTTACTGGATGTACCCCGCATAGGGTGGAGGAAGGGATGAGTGGGGGAAAACCAGGTAGATGTAGAATATCAACATCAAACATCAGAGGGGGGGGGGGTTAGGAGGGGAGAGCACCGAGAGCGTGCTTTGGATGGTGTAATGCAGCCTGTGGGTATAAAGTACAGGTTAAATGATAACTATAGGGTTGACATGATAAAGATAGTGATATTTACGATTTTAGTGGTATGGTATTGATGTCCTTTGTAGCAGTTGCGGTCTCCACCTTCCTACAAGAGGAGAACTAAGGGGTCCTGAGGACCAAGAGGAAGTCCTGGATCGTGTTGTGATATTTGGTAGGAGTTGGGTTCCTTATGTTGAGGAATCTTGGTTTGGGGGGATCATTCCACCATCTGCGGTGGGGGGGGGGGTTCCTGATAGAGGAAAGAGAAAGTCTCAAGATGCGCTATATCCGTGGGGGAGAGTGTTGAGGTCATGAAAGCCCCCCATTTGTGGTGGAAGCGTGTCCTGGTTGTTTCGTTCGTAAAGTCCATGTTGATCCTATCTTTGTAAAGCAACTGTAGGAGGTCCCTTTTGATTTGAGAGGTATTGGGACATGCGTCGGAGATCCAGTTTTTTAAAATGGCTCTTCTGGCGAAAAGGAGGCATATCAGGATCCAATCCTTGTAGGAAGGGGCAGGGTTCGTAGACCAGGGTAACAATTGGGGGTCCCAGTGACCGAAAATGAGGAGGAGGGGGTCCTTAGGTATTTTCAGCAGGGTTATATCAAATATGTAATGGAGGACCTTGTCCCAGAAACTGGAGATGTAGGTGCATGACCAGAAACGATGGGTCAAAGAAGGCCTGGGGTGTAGGCATAAGGGGCACGTGGAGGAGGTTTGAGGTTGTTTGTTCGAGAGGAAGGGTATGTGGGCTCGATGGACGATCTTAAGTTGGGTTTCCCTCCAGGATTCGTTGGGCACCAGTTTGTGAATTGTGTTGAGGCCTTGAAGTATTTTGTCGACCAATTCGGCATCAGGGAAGTCTTTTGCCCAGTTAGCTGCTGAAGATGTCTTCAGTGAGGGAATGGCTTTTAGTAGGAGAGGCTGGTATATGTCTGAGATTTTGTAGGAGCCCTTTGCGAGAAGAGAGTCCGATAGGGACGTTTGAAATCTTTTGTGATCGTCTCTGCAGGCATTTTTGAGAAAGCTGATACATTGACCATAGTGGAACATGTGTGACTGTGGAAGTTGGAATGTCTCCGCTAATGACTTGAAAGGGACGGGGCGGCCAGTTTTTGAGTCACAAAGCGAAGAAAAGTTGGAGATGCCTTTCTGATGCCAGGTGATGTATGGCTGACGTTCCAGACCTGGGGGGAAGCTCGGGTTTCCTTGTATTGGAAGGTGTTTAGAAATAAACGGTGAGAGCTTGAGGCATTTCCGGATCTCCCTCCAGGCAATGGCTGTGTCCCGAAGTAGTAGGTTATGTTGAAGGGGTGGGGGGATGGATTTCCACTTGCAGTGTAGGAGAGCTACCAGGGAGTATGGATTGACCATTTCGGTTTCCAGACAAAAGTTGGAGTATCGAGATGTTTGCGCTACCCAATCTAAACTTATCCTCAGGAGGCAGGCTAAATTATAAATTCTGACATTAGGGAGACTAATACCCCCTTCGCGCCTGGGAAGGTAAAGTTTAGTGAGTGCTATTCGCGGCCGCCTATTCCGCCATAAAAATTTGGATATTGCCTCGTTAAGAATTTTTGTGTCTTTTTGCTGTAGGAGTAAGGGAATGGTTTGTAATGGGTAAAGTAGGCGGGCGAAGCTGACCATTTTCACTAGATGACATCTTCCCAGTAGCGAGAGGGGGAGATCCATCCAGTTTGTTAGTTCCTGAGAGATTTTTTTGAGTAAGGGTGGGTAGTTGAGGTGATAGAGAGAGGAGGGTAGTTTTCCTATTCTTATGCCTAAGTAGGTGATGTGGGAATGTGCTACCGAGAATATGGAATTCTGTGTCCAAGGGGGGTTGGACGCGGTGCCTAGGGGGAGGATTTCGCTTTTGTTGTAGTTTATGCGAAGGCCCGAGCATAATCTAAATTGGTCAAAGATAAGCTTAATCGTGAACATGTCAGAGGAGGGGTTTGCTGTGAATATAAGGACGTCGTCGGCAAATAGTGAGGTGCGAAGTTCCTGCTTGCCGATGGGGATGCCGTTTAGTGGGGCTACGTGTGATAAATATCTAGATAATGGTTCTAATGCTATGTTAAAGAGGAGTGGTGATAGGGGGCAGCCCTGCCGGGTCCCTTTGTGTAGGCGGAATTCCTCTGATAGGAGGCCTGCTGCTACCAGTCTAGCGGCTGGAGCGGTGTACATGGTGTTTATAAGATGAGCGAAGGAGCCGGAGAATCCCATTTTGTTCATGACCAGAGAAAGCCATTCGAAGCTTACATTATCGAAGGCTTTCTCCGCGTCCAGAGTGATGATAGCATACTTTCCCTCTGAGTTGCATTTGGCATGTTCTAGGGCCATCATTACCTTCCTGATGTTCATGGTGGCTGTTCTGCCTTTCACGAACCCTGATTGGGCAGGGTGTATCAGAGAGGGTATGATGTCTGCTAATCTTGTGGCAATGATTTTGGAAAGGATTTTGACATCTAGGTTTAGAAGGGAGATTGGCCTATATGAGCCTGGTTCTTGGGGGTCTTTACCTTTTTGGCTAGTAATTTGATAGTGGCTTGATTGCCCGTGGGTAGGTATGTTCCCCCTGTCCAAATGTGCTGATATACTTCATGTAGTGTGGGTTCTACGAGTGGTTGTAGTGACTTGTAGAATTCTCCCGTGAATCCATCAGGACCTGGGGCTTTCGAGGGAGCTAGGTTTTTAATTGTAGTGGATATTTCGTGGAGGGATATTGGGGCGTTTAGAGCTTCTAACTGTGTGGGTGATACGTGCGATAGGGTTACCTTTTCAAGAAATGATTGTGCTGTCTCATGGTTTATGGGATCTGGTCCATATAAGGATGAGTAATATTGTAACATGGTATCATTTATGTCTGTTTGGGTGGTTTTTATGTTACCCCGAGAGTCCCGGAGAGATGAGATGTGTGTCGGATGGTAGGGTCCCTTACATAAATTGGCGAGGAGTTTACCTGCCTTATTGCCGAATTTGTGGAGGGTGGCATCCATGTGGGCTTTTTTCGTTTGTTCTAGGGTTTCGGCCCAAGTGTCAAACGACTGTTTTGCTGATTGCCATGCCTTCCTGTTATCATTGGAGTTATTTGTGTATAGTATTCTTTGGGCTAGGTGTAGTTGGGAGCTGGCTTGTTTGTATTTTTTGAGTGCGTTTCTTTTAAAGGATGCTGCATAGGAGATTATACGGCCTCTGAGGAATGCTTTGCCTGCTTCCCAGAATAAATTGGGGTTGTCGGAGTGTTCAGCATTGGTCGAAGTGTATTCTGACCAGATGTTTTCGATGTATTGTCGAAAGTCAGCGTTGTTGTGGAGATAAGAGGGGAAACGCCATATTTTAGGATTTGGGTGTAAGTCAGGGTTATCAATCGTGGTCGAGATTGGTGCATGGTCGGATATGGCAATGTCGTGAATGTCCGCATCGGATACCATTGGTAATAGGTCGTCTGAGCAGAAGAGGTAGTCAATTCTGGTGAAGACATTGTGGGGATTGGAATAAAATGTAAAGTCTCTGTCAGCTGGGTGTCGGAGCCGCCAGATGTCGTGTAGATGGAGGGATTCCATCGTTGAGGCTAGTAGAGTTTGTGAATCTAGATCTGAGGGGAGGAATGTGCGCTTAGAAGTGGATCTGTCGTCTATCGGGTGTATTGTGGAGTTAAAGTCTCCGCCCACTATGTGTGGGACAGTCGGGTCGCTGAGGAGCCATGTTGAGAGTTCACTATAAAATTGTTTTGTGGGGTTATTGGGCGCATAGATGTTTGAAATTATCATTTCCTTGGTTCCTAATTTGATGTGGGCTGAGATGAGGCGCCCCTGAGCATCTGCTTTGGTGGATAGGACCTCACATGGCAGGTTTTTGTGGATGAGTATCAGAACTCCTGCTTTGCGTCCATTGGAATCTGAGCCTATTACTGTACCTACCCATAATTTTTTCATTCGGTGGAAGTCAGGGGTGGAGAGGTGGGTTTCTTGGAGTAGGGCAATGTCGGTTTTGAGTCTTTTGAGGTGACGGAGGATTTTCATTCTCTTATTGGGTGAACGAAGCCCTTTAACATTCCAGGAGACTAGTTTCATATAGGGGGGGTCACTGGGGGGGTATGTGGAGATTTTGTATGGTTTTCACCTGTTGATATGTGGTGGTGTGGCGTGAAATTAGGCTGAGTTCTGGGGGGAGTTATTTTGTTTAAACGAGGGATTTTGTAACCGCTAAGGGCGTGTGTGCAATAAGGTGGGGGTGCATAGTATAGGGAGGGGTACAGGAGGGGGAGGGTAGAAAAGAGAAACAATAAAACATATTCAGTAAACTTCACTTTTTTCCGCATGGAGTCGACTGTGTAGTCCAACTCCCAACGCAAGACTCAGAGACTGCTGTATTTGAGAACCCGCATTTAAGGGGGTGAAATGCATTGGCAGCTTGGTTTGCGCAACATTAGAAGGAGGAGTTGGATACACAGGAGAGCCAGGGGAGAGAGACAATACCTTAGTTGTAACAAAAACCAAATGTATCTGTTAGTCAAATATAAATAATACGTATTAAACATGAAAGAAACTGCTTGGCCTACCAGTATCTGATTTGCCTGGTGAGGAAGAGTGGACAAGCTTGAAAGAGAAAAATTTTAACTTTGTCTCTTGAGTGGGATATCCCGCTAAGAGTTAGGCCACCATAGCCGTAGAGGCGGGGCGTAGAGTGGTAGCAATGTGTGACCATGCTCGTGGTCCTCAATGAGGAGTGGGACGGTGATGGTCCGGTCCCGAAGGTCTGAACCGTTTTGGAGAGTCTTTGCGTGGGCTCCTTTGGTCTAGGGCACGGTTGACAGGAGCCGCTCTAGGAGAGGGGCTGAGGTTGGGGCCTGAGCGTAGCGAACGCAGGAAAGCTTCTGCTTCTTTTGGGTCTTGGAAGGAGAGTTGGTCGCCATTTGGGGCTTTAAGTCGGAGGGTAGCTGGGAAAGCCAAAGTGAATTTGAGTTGTTGATGGTGCAGTTCCGAGCAAATCTGTTGAAAGGCTTTTCTCTTTTGGGACACTTCAATAGAGTAATCTGCGAAAATCAGGATTTTCATGCCGTCAATTTGGAGAGCTCTGGATTGCCTGAATTTTTGCAAGATGTAAGCTTTATCTGAGTAGTTGAGATATTTTGCTATTATGGGACGGGGCGATTTGCGTTCTGCGTTGAAGGTTCCCATGCGATGGGCCCGTTCTACTGTGCAGGGGCCTGGCAGGCCTAGTGCTTCAGGGATGCGCCTGGCGCATAGGTCAGAGAGAGCTGAGGGTTGTAGCGATTCTGGGATGCCTACAAATCGCAAGTTGCTCCTTCTGGATCTATTTTCCAAATCGTCCAGCTTTTCAAGGATATATTTGTTGGTTTTGTCATGGGCCTGCATTGAGGATTGAGAGTGGTACAGATCTTCCTCAATATTAGCTATGCGGTGTTCTGCTTCATTCAGCCTGGAGGCATGTTCCCCTAGCTGGGCCTGGAGTTGTTGCATGCCTGCGTTAACGGCCTTCTCCACCGAGGCTGCAATCATTGGGGAGAGGAGGGCTGCTACAGCCTGTGCTATCCTTTCAGTGTTTGTGCTGGAAGGGCTTGTATGCTGTGCAGATGTCTCAGTAGATGGGGAGGGGGCCGTAGCGCCGCTTACCTCCATGTCAGGCTCTGGCTCTGTGGGAAGCTCCGTGCAGGCCGAAGCCGGGGCCTCGATTTGCGGCTGTGGGGTCCGCGCCGCCGCGGCCGCGTACGATCGGTTTGCCGGTTTTGTAGGCTGTTTTAGGAGTCGAGCTGCGGGAGCTGATGAGAAGAGCAGCTACTCCATGCGGCGCCGGAACCGGAAGTGGTACATTTTAAAAGTGTAGCTCCGTCCAAAAAATCTATTTTTAAGCTTTTTGGAAAACATAGGGAAGGTTTATCACCCCTGTAACATTTGTTTTGCTGTCTGTGCACCTCTTCAGAAGATTTCACCTCACTTTCTGTCCCAATGACAAATGATTTTTGAAAATTTGGGGTTTTTAGTGAAACAAGGATTGGTGATAAAGCATCAGTGAAGAGGAGACACGTTTTTCCCATATTAACTCTTACAGGAGAGAATTTCCCTTCCTAGGGGTAGATTTCTTCTCACTTCCTGTTGTCTCCTTTCTTTTGCAAGTAGGAGTCATTTGCAAGTTGGATGTTTGAAAGTAGGGGCCTGCCCTATATACTCTGCAGAAATTGGGGCCTTAGGTGTTGGTGTTGCCACAACAATGTAAGCCCTCAAAGTTACTCTTGGTGGGCGCAAGGACGGGCCCTGCTGTGAAATAGATCAAGAATAGGGATGAGCCAAACACCCCCGGGTTCGGTTCGCACCAGAACCTGCGAACGGACCGAAAATTCACACGAACGTTAGAACCCCATTGACGTCTATGGGACTCGAACGTTCAAAATCAAAAGTGCTCATTTTAAAGGCTAATTTGCATGGTATTGTCCTAAAAAGGGTTTGGGGACCCGGGTCCTACCCCAGGGGACATGTATCAATGCAAAAATTTTTTTTTAAAACGGCCGTTTTTTCGAGAGCAGTGATTTTATTGATGCTTAAAGTAAAAAAAAAAAAAAGTGAAATATTCCTTTAAATATCGTACCTGGGGGGTGTCTATAGTATGCCTGTAAAGTGGCACATGTTTCCCGTGTTTAGAACAGTCCCTGCACCAAATGTCATTTTTAAAGGAAAAAATCTCATTTAAAACTGCTTGCGGGTTTAATGTAATGTCGGGTCCTGGCAATATGGATGAAAATCAGTGAGACAAACAGCATGGGTACCCCCCAGTCCATTACCAGGCCCTTTGGGTCTTGTATGGATATTAAGGGGAACCCCGCACCCAAATTAAAATAAGGAAAAGTGTGGGGCCACCAGGCCCTATATACTCTGAACAGCAGTATACAGGCGGTGCAAACAAGACAGGGACTGTAGGTTTGTTGTTAAGTAGAATCTGTTTGTCATTTTGAAAGGGTACATTTTTAACGTGTTTAGCTCCAGCCAAAAAATCTTTTTTAAGCTTTTTGGAAAACATAGGGAAGGGTTATCACCCCATGTGACATTTGTTTTGCTGTCTTTCCTCCTCTTCAGAAGATTTCACCTCACTTTTTGTCCCAATGACAAATGTTTTTTGAAAATTTGGGTTTTTTTGTGGAACAAGGATTGGAAAGCATCAGTGGAAAGGAGAAATGTTTTTCCCATATTAATTCTTACAGGAGAGAATTTCCCTTCCTAGCGGTACATTTCATCGCACTTCCTGTTGTCTCCTTCCGTTTGCAAGTAGGAGTCGTTTGTAAGGTAGATGTTTGAAAGTAAGGGCCTGCCCTATATACTCAGCAGAAATTTGGGCCTTAGGTGTTGTTGTGGCCACAACAACGTAAGCCCTCACAGGGCCCTGCTGTGAAATATTAGATCAAGAATTGTAATTACATGCCCCTGTTGAACAGGGGCAGAAAAACTGGGCCTTTGGTGGTGGTGGTGGTGGTGGTGGTGCTGGTGCCACAACACTGTAAGTCCTCACTCGCTCTTGGTGGGTGCAGAAATGGGCCCTGCTCTGAAATATTAGATCAGGAATTGTAATTACATGCCCCTGTTGAACAGGGGCAGAAAAATTGGGCCTTTGGTGGTGGTGGTGCTGGTGGTGGTGCTGGTGCCACAACACTGCAACCCCTCACAGACACTCTAGTTGGAACGCAGGAACGAGCCCTGCTGCAAAGCATTGCATCAAAAATTGTAATTACATGCCCCTGTTAAACAGGGGCAGAAAAATTGGGCCTTAGGCACTGGTGCTGGTGCCACAACACTGCAACCCCTCACAGAAACTCTAGTTGGAACGCAGGAACGAGCCCTGCTGCAAAATATTGCATCAAAAATTGTAATTACATGCCCCTGTTAAAGAGGGGCAGAAAAATTGGGCCTTAGGCACTGGTGCTGGTGCCACAACACTGCAACCCCTCACAGACACTCTAGTTGGAACGCAGGAACGAGCCCTGCTGCAAAGTATTGCATCAAAAATTGTAATTACACGCCCCTGTTAAACAGGGGCTGAAAAATTGTGCCTTAGGCACTGGTGGTGGCGCCCAGAACCAAAAATGTTCTTACAAGCTATCAGCGTGAAGATTGAGGAGGAAGAGGATAATTACTCAGGGATAGTCACTCAGCATCAGCATAGGCAGTCTTTGAAGGGATCTGAGATTTAAAAAAAAAATATTCAGTTACATCAGCATCAGGTGCTTGGTAGCTGGTGGTGATCCAAGACTGATTCATTTTTATGAAGGTCAGTCGATCGACCAAGTCGGTGGACAGACGCACCCTGTGATCGGTTACCACACCTTCAGCAGCACTGAATGTGCGTTCCGAAAGAACGCTGGATGCAGGACAGGCCAGTAGCTCAATTGCATACTGTGCAAGCTCTGGCCAGTGATCCATCCTCAAGACCCAGTAACCCAGAGGATTTTCGGTGGGAAAGGTGTCCAAGTCTGATCTTGCCCCTAGGTATTCCTGCACCATGTAAAACAGACGCTGGCGATGGTGGCTGGAACCGATCATACCTTGGGGCTGCGGACCAAAAAATTGTCTGAACGCATCGGTCAGATGGCCACCTTCTCCACCGCTCCTTCTTTGACTGACCGAAGCCTCAGTAACACGTTGTCCAGAAACAGGAGTTTGTAACCTCCCAGTCTCTGGGAACGCATTGCACAGACCTTTCTGCAAGGCATCCCGAAAATGTTTCATCCTCTGCTCCCTCTGCGATGGCAAGATAAGGTCCGCAACCTTACCCTTGTAACGTGGATCAAGGAGGGTTGCCAGCCAGTATTGGTCCTTCTCCTTGATACCACGAATACGAGGATCCTTAAGCAGGCTTTGCAGGATCAGGGAGGCCATGCAGCGTAGGATTGCTGAGGCATTCGGTCCGGAGTCCTCTGGGTCACTAAGGACGACATGGTCCGCAGCCACCTACTCCCCGCCACGTACAAGTCCATGTGTTTCTTGGGACTGATCCCTTAAAGACTGCTGCTGATGCTGAGTGCCAGGCTCCACCTCCATACTGACACAATCTTCCTCCTCCTCCTCGTCCTCTTCCTGTGTGATCGGTGGGCACGCAGGAACACTGTCTGGATAAAGGGGGCCTTGAGAGCTAAGGAAGTCCTCCTCTTCCTGCCTCTGTTCTGCCTCAAGTGCCCTGTCCATTATTCCACGCAGCGTGTGCTCCAACAGGTGGACAAGGGGGACAGTGTAACTGATGCATGCACTGTCATTGCTCACCATCCTCGTGGCCTCCTCAAATGGTGACAGGACAGTGCATGCATCCCTGATCATGGCCCACGGGGAAAAAAAAACAAGCTCCCCTGACCCTGTCCCGGTGCCATAGTCGCACAGGTACTCATTGATGGCCCTCTGCTGCGTGTGCAGCCGCTGCAGCATGGCCAACGTTGAGTTCCACCTAGTGGGCATGTCACAGATTAGGCGGTTCTTGGGCAGGCTAAACTCCTTTTGGAGGTCCGTCAGCCAAGCACTGGCATTATATGACCGGTGGAAATGCACACAGACTTTCCTGGCCTGCCTCAGGACATCCTGTAAGCCCGGGTACCTGCCCAAGTTAAGGACGTGAGCCAAACAGGTCATTTGTCCCTGTCGGAGGGCAGAGAGGAGGTTGGCGCCATTGTCGCAAACCACCATTCCTGCCTTAAGTTGGCGTGGCGTCAACCACCTCTGAACCTGCCCCTGCAGAGCTGACAGAACCTCTGCCCCAGTATGGCTCCTGTCCCCCAAGCACACCAGCTCAAGCACTGCATGGCATCTTTTGGCCTGCGTACTTGCGTAGCCCCTTGAACGGCTACGGAGCACCGCTGGTTCCGAGGACAAAGCACAGGAAGAGGCCATGGAGGAAGAAGAAGAGGAGAGGGTGGAGGAGAGAGGTGTGTCACAATCATTAGCATTTTGGAGGCGTGGTGGCGGAACAACCTCCAACACTATTGCACCTTGTCCTGCATCCTTCCCAGCTGCCAGCAGAGTCACCCAATGCGCCGTGAAACTTAGGTAACGTCCCTGTCCATGCCTGCTGAACCGTGAGTCAGCGGTAATATGCACCTTACCGCTGACCGCCCTGTCCAGCGAGGCATGGACATTGCCTTCCACATGCCGGTAGAGAGCCGGAATCGCCTTCCGTGAGAAAAAGTGGCGTTTGGGTACCTGCCACTTAGGAACCGCACATTCCACAAACTCACGGAAGGGGGCAGAGTCTACCAACTGAAAAGGCAGCAGTTGAAGTGCTAGCAATTTTGCCAAGCTAGCATTCAACCGCTGGGCATGTGGATGGCTGGGAGCAAACTTCTTTCGGCGGTGCAGCAGCTGGGGCAGGGAAATTTGCCTGGTACAATCTGACATCGGTGTACCAAAAGCAGATTGCCCACAAGTACTTGGCTGTGACACACCTAATTCTACACCTTCATTCCTCTCAGTGCAGGTCTCAGAGAGGACTGAAGGTATAGTGGGGTTGGAGATCTCAGCTGATGAGGAGCAAGGAGAGGTCCTCTTTGTTCTTTGGTGTAGGTCTTTTAGATACGCTTGCCAACGAACTGCATGGCAGGTCAACATATGTCTGGTCAAGCATGTGGTACCCAAGCGGGAGATGTTTTGGCCACGCGAGATACGCTTGAGACATATGTTGCAGCGGTGCGATCTGATGCATTCGTCTCAAAAAAGGCCCACACCAAAGAACTTTTTTGCAGCGCCCTGCACATGTGGAGCTTTGGGGTGTGATGCAGTCAATGTGCTGCCCTAAGGCTGGCCCCTGGAGGGCATCCTGCCTCGTTGGTGAAGTGCCGCCTCCTCCTCCTCCTCCTCTCTCCTATCAGGCACCCATGCTGAGTCAGTGACCTCATCATCCCCTCCCTCCTCATCACTGGAGCAAACCTGGCAGTATGCTGCAGCAGGGGGAGCATGACTGCCAGATTGCTGTCCTTCTTGGGCACCCCCTCTGTCCGTGCTCATGTTACTGCCTTCATCAAGCTCAGTATCATCATCAGAGCCTTCCAAACGCTGGGCATCCTCCTGGAGCATGTACCCAACACTGTGGTCAAATAGTTAGAGGGACTCCTCAGGAGGACATGGTGGGGCTAGGGAAGGAGTCACTGATGACATTGAGCCATGGGAAGAGGCCGCTGCTTTGCTAGACAAAGTACCCTGGGCATGGGTGAGAGAAGATGAGGAGGATGAGGACGGCTTGGCCATCCACTCAACCAAGTCTTCCGCATGTTGCGGCTCAACGTGGCCAGCTGCCGAAAAAAAGGCCAAGCGTGTCCCACGGCCACGTGCTGATGAGGATGCACCGTCTCCACGATCAGCACTAGACACAGAGCCTGCTTGCCCTCTCTTATTGGCTTGTGACTGTCTGCCTCTCCTTCTTGGCCTTCCAGACATACTAATGGCCTGTAGCTGCACTAAGCTGGGATATATATATATATATATATATATATATATATATATATATATATATATATATATGTACTGATACTGCAGCTAGCAAAATCAACTGCCTGCCTGTAGTATGAGAACACCACCAACCTTCTACAGGTAGCTTTAGCTGAACACTGTGAGATGGACGCACCCCACTAACTTGTAGGTTTAGCTGAACACTGTGAGCAGGACGCACCCGGATAACTTCTAGGTTTAGCTGAACACTGTAAGCAGGACGCACTGCACTAACTGTAAATAGTCTAGCTGCCTGACTGTGGTACTAATAGGATCAAAGAACACCAGCAATTTTCTTCAGGTAGCTGTATATACTGTAACAAGACAATCCTGCCTGTAAGTAAGAAGATAACATGAACGGATCTAGCTGAACACTGTGAGCAGGACGCACCCCACTAACTTGTAGGTTTAGCTATACACTGTGAGGTGGACGCACCCCACTAACTTGTAGGTTTAGCTGAACACTGTGAGCAGGACGCACTGCACTAACTGTAAATAGTCTAGCTAGCTGCCTGACTGTGGTACTAATAGGATCAAAAGAACACCAGCAATTTTCTTCAGGTAGCTGTATATACTGTAACAAGACAATCCTGCCTGTCAGTAAGAAGATAACAGGAACGGATCTAGCTGAACACTGTGAGCAGGACGCACCCCACTAACTTGTAGGTTTAGCTATACACTGTGAGGTGGACGCACCCCACTAACTTGTAGGTTTAGCTGAACACTATGAGCAGGACGCACTGCACTAACTGTAAATAGTCTAGCTGCCTGACTGTGGTACTAATAGGATCAAAAGAACACCAGTAATTTTCTTCAGGTAGCTGTAAATACTGTAACAAGACAAGCCTGCCTGTCAGTAGGAAGATAACAAGAACGGATCTAGCTAAACTGAATACAGTGTATATATATATATATATATATATATATATGCAACACCTGGGATGCATATATATACACAATACACTGTAAGTGCAGCTAACTGACTGACTGTTCTGCCTAATCTATCTAACTCAAATCAAATGTCACTGTCTGTCTCTCTCTCAATGAACGCCGGAACACACACTACACAGGGCCGCCGTGCAGGCGGCCTTATATAGTGTGGGGCGTGTACTAAATCCCCTGAGCCATAATTGGCCAAAGCCTCCTTGGCTTTGGCCAATTACGGCTCTCTGTTCAGGCGGCGCTGTGATTGGCCAAGCATGCGGGTCATAGTGCATGCTTGGCCAATCATCAGCCAGCAATGCACTGCGATGCCGCAGTGAATTATGGGCCGTGGCGCGCCACACGAATTTGGCGCGAACGGCCCATATCGTTCGCAATATGGCGAACGGCCGAACAGCCGATGTTCGAGTCGAACATGGGTTTGACTCGAACACGAAGCTCATCCCTACAATACATTATCAAACATTAAATAAAATAACATGTGATGCTAATAAAGGATAAAATTCTTACCTTAATATGCTCCTTCTGCAGGACCTGAATGATGGCAGAACAGGTCTCTGGGATAATGATCCAGAGAGCCTGGGGGGAGATGCCTGTCGAGAACTTAAGGTCCTGCAGTCTACTCCCTGTCGCCAAGTACCGCAACGTGGCGACTAGCCTCTGCTCCGGAGTGATGACTTGCCTCATGCAGGTATCCTGCCTGCTGATATAAGGGGTGAGCAAAGCCACCAAATGGTCAAAAACGGGGTCCGTCATCCGGAGAAAGTTCCTGAAATCCTCAGGATTATTCTCACGGATCTCACGGAGCAATGGCATGTGACAGAATTGGTCACGCTGGAGCAACCAATTCTTCGTCCATGAACTCCTCCTCGCCCTGTTCATGGACTGGTCTTGGGCTGAAGAATGAACTACAGCACCAAGCACATACAATGCACGAGCTCCATGACAAGTACGTACAGGTAACATGGCTTCAAAATGGTCGGCTGGTCAGAACGCACTTAACAGAATGCACTGAAGAACAGCAAGGCCTGTGAAGAGCGACCTGAAAATCAGCAACGAGCGGACAATAAAACAAAGATTGCTCAATGCCAACTGACCAAACGCACTGAAAAGCAGATACAAACCTCACAAGCACAGACTAAACAACAGTTAAAACAAACTGAAAAATACGAGTCTAACAAGTGCGAATCGTCTCTCACCAAACTTCTACTAACATGAGGTAAACACGAGATTAGCAGAAGGAGCCCAAAAGGTGTCGTACGGGCTATTGAACTTCAGTTTTATAGTCTCGTCGAACTTGATGTACGTCACCGCGTACTAGGCTGTCGGACTTTTGTGTGATCGTATGTACGCAAGTCCGTTCATTAGAAAGTCCGCCGCAAGTCCGCCAAAAGTCAGTCGAAAGTCTGTCGGACGGGCCGTCTGACTTTTGTAGCCGAAAAGTCCGACCGTGTGTATGCGGCATTACAGATACTTAACAATACAATACACAGGTACTCAAGCCAGCTATGGCTTCAGCTGTAGTGGCCAAAAACCTGGAACACTGGCTGGAACAGTTGAAAGAACACATTGAGGCCAGAATTTCCCAGGAAGATCTGCATAGAGCAGTAGGGTACATGGTGGATGCCTCTGTGGAATCCATCACAATGTCCACCTGGTCCTCAGCCTTATTGAACTCATGTAGGGCTCTATGGTTGACATAGTTCAGAGACTCTGCTTCAAAAGTGAAGCTGTGTAGACTTCTGTTTGATGGGGATCTTTTGTTTGGCTCTGAACTCGAGACCATCTTGGACATGATGGCAGATAAAAAGAAGGCTTTTCCAGCAAAGAAGAAGGAACCTCTGGTTAGAAAGAATTTTCGTGCTTTTCAGCAAACATAGGGGTTCAAAAGAATCAGGTCGCAGAAGACCCTGAAATTCTCAGAGGGGTCAGGGCAAAACATGGGTGTTTTTCAGGCCTCCTAACCAGTCAGCAAAGAACTAGTGAGGATTTTCTGACTGAGACTCAATGTGATATCCCAAGGTTACAGACTGGAATTTTAGGAGATCCCCCCAAGTCAGTTTTTTGTGACACAAGTTCCCAGAATTCAGGAAATGTCCCTGGCAATATCTCTTTTGAAGGAGCTAATGCAACAGGGAGTGATCATTCCAGTTCCCCCAGGAAGGAGGAAGGACTAGGGTTCTATTCTCATGTGTTCCTGGTCAAAAGACAGTCGGGGAGAATTCTTTTGATCCTAAACAGCTCCATTCATTACAAAAAGTTACGGTTGGTTACAATTTTTTTTGGTAAGAAAGCTTTTTACTGCAGGGTGCTTCATGGCATCCATAGATCTCAGGGATGCTTACCTGCACATCCCTATCTCACTAACATCCCAAAAGTAGCTGAATTTAGCAATCAAAGCAGGGGACACAATTTTCCATCTTTAGTTCAGAGTCCTTCCTTTCGGTCTGTCCTAAGCTCCAAGAATCTTCACCAAAATCATGGCAGAAGCCTTGGCACTCCTGAGGATGCAGTAGTATAGTCTGGTCCCTTCCCTGATCATAAGGTTTTTGGGATACAACATCGATTTGACTCAAGAAATGATTTTTCCCCTGAGAAAAAAAAATGACCAAAGTTCTGAAAGCAGTAAAGCAGATTCAGACAAACTTGACAATTACGGTTCCATCAGCCATGTCAAAGTTGGGCCTCCTTAAAGCCTCAATCCCAGCTGTTCAGTGGGCCCACCTTCATTTGAGGGATCTTCAGCAGACAATTCTACAGAATTGTAATCCTTGAAAAAACAGATCACCATTCCAATGGCACCGCTGCTGTTTCTCAGTCAATCATGAAGAGTGTCCCGGACGGCTTAGACATTCGTGGACATCGCTGGAAAGAGATGGGGCTCAGGTAAGTAATGGGGGGGTTGGGTGCTCGGGTGGCTGCTACACACAAAAGGTTTTTTTATCTCAATGCATAGAATCCATTAAGATGATAAAAAAACGTTTGGTCTTTACAACTCCTTTAAGGCCAAATTTGTTCTGGACCTTCCCAGTCACAAAGAAGTTAGCTATGGATGCAAACTCTTGGGGATGGGGAGTGTATTTTGAGGGTCAGATTGCCCAGGGGTCTTGGTCAGACCTGGAGGCCAAAAGATCCTCCAATTGGAGAGAGCTGAAGGCCATTCTGCTGGGGCTTATATCATTCCAGGAGATGATCAGAGGCCATCATGTTCAAATTACATCTGACAATGCTACGGTAAATCAAGGAGGCACCAGAAGCAGGGTTCTCTTGGCTTTAGATCTCCAAATCCTGTTAAGTGCAGAACACAGTCTGGAATCCTTGTCAGCCATACATCTGAAAGGCAGTCTGAATCAGGTAGCAGCTTTCTTGAGCAGGAAGAGAGTTTGGGAATCAGAATGGAGTCTGAACTTGGATATTTTTCTTTTCCAATATTTTTATTCAATATTTTACAAAAGATATAAAATTACAGTTTTACATGTTTTGTTTAAGGTGTAAAAGCCAATAACAAGACGTTTATACAAAATGATCAATAAAAAAGAAATAAAAGGAACAAAATGAAAGAGATAGGGAGGTTACACAACATATAATTCCATATGGTTATTAATTCCTTATTGTGTTTCATACATAGCTTAGGAGTCTCAGGAGGAGAATTCTCACTCCCCAGCTCCTCAACTTAGTGTAACCTGTATATAATCCTCCAATAACAGCCCTAAGGCTTCGATCAACCCCTATACTCTTTGGGGCTTATTATATTTAGTAAAATAACAAGAAAGAAAAAAATAGGAAAGTGAGAGATAGAGGGTAGAAAGAGAAGGGGGAGGGGGGGTGCGCTCCTGTCTTAAAGCGAAGGATTTCTAGGTGTCCTATCGCATTATGTATTTGAAATATATTTTATCCAAGGGTCCCATATTCTTTCAAACACATGCATTTTGTCATTTAAGATAGCAGAAAGACGTTCATTAACCATAATCCATGACAGTTTGGATTTTATAAGATAAAAGGGGATCGTTGGAGACTTCCATGATTTAGCTATCGCTATTCTTGCTGCGACAAATACAAAATTTATGAGTTTTCGCATATGTTTCGATGCTCCGTCCACTGGGCGTCCCAGCAGTGCCTGCAAGGGTGACTTGATTAAGTTCACTTGGGTTAATGAATATATAAAGTTGTACGTACGGATCCAAAATCTACGCACTTTTGGGCAGGACCACCATGTATGTATCATGGTGCCTTCGCTGTTGCATCCTCTAAAGCACTGCGGGGAGGCACCCGGAACAAAAGCTGCCACTTTCACTGGGACCATATACCATCTCACCAGAATTTTGTAGTTTGCCTCTATCAAAGAGGTATTAATATATGATTTGGAGGCTTGGAGAGACATTTTGTGCCATTCTTCAGCTGTTAGGCTGATACCTGTATCTTGCTCCCATTTTTCCATGTAAAACAATTTCTGAGAGGATGATGATAAAATACCATATATCAATGAAATGTGGCCCGAGTGTTTATCTATGGTTCTGCAGAAATTTTCCATTTGGGTGGATTTAGTTAAATCTGAACCACGGTTCAGTGTAGTCAAGAAGTGCGCTATCTGGGAATAGCGGTATATTTCTGTATTCGGTAGTTGGTACTTTTCCCGCAGAACCTGTTTTGACATAACCCCTCTGTGATCACATAGATCGGCTATCCGTAGCAATCCCTTGTTGGTCCACCATTTAAATTCGTGGGGACGGAGACCCGGGGCGAACCTAGGATTATTTAGTAATGGGGCCAATGGAGTATGGGGAGATTTAAACTTATAGGTAGTTGCCAATCTATCCCACAGATGTAATGAAAAGGACAGTGTCGGACACATTATTGCCGGTCTGTCCTTCGGTTTCATCCACATTAGGTGGCTGATCTCCTTATTAGGAAATAAAGCTGTTTCCATTATCATCCAATTTGGGTTTGATTGTCGGGTATGGAATCGTATTAGGTGAGATAATTGCGCTGCATGATAATATTTTATCAGGTCTGGTACTCCCAGTCCACCTTGTAATTTGGGGGTGTATAATGTTCGTCTATTCACCCTGGGTCTCCTGTTCCCCCAGATAAATTCCAGGAGTTTATTCTGGAACCTCGCTAGGTCTACTCTATCTATTGCTATGGGAAGAGTCCTGAACAAGTATAATACCTTCGGAAGAATTGTCATCTTTACTGAGTACAGTCGACCGAACCAGGATGGAGGGTTGTTTGACCACCTTTTGAGATCCTCTAATAATTTTTTAAACAAGGGGGGGTAATTATTTTTGTATAATGTGGCTAGTGATGGGGTAAGGAAGATACCTAGATATGGAAGAGCTGTATCCTTCCACTGAAATGTATATGAATTTCGTAAAGCACGGATTATGTGCGTTGATAACAGTACATTAAGGGCTTGGGATTTCGAATGATTCACTTTTAAGCCTGAGATTAACGTGAATTGTGTTAGTAAAATGTGCAAGGTGGGTAGTGTGGTGATCGGGGAGGAAAGGAGCAGCAGCAGGTCATCTGCAAACAACGCGCACTTATGTTCCCTGTCACCGCTCTTCACTCCCTGTATGTCTGGGTGGGCTCGTATCTTTATAGCTAATGGTTCTAATGCTAGGATGAACAACAAGGGGGACAGTGGGCATCCCTGCCTGGTACCTCTATGTATGTCTATTGACTGAGACTGGAAACCTTTGACAACTAGGTGCGCTGTGGGAGTATGATAAATGTTTTCTAGTGTCTTCAGGAAATTCGGGCCAAACCCATAGCGTTTCAGTATGAAAAATAGATAGTCCCATGACAGGGAGTCAAAGGCCTTGTGTAAGTACAGAGAGACCAAAAGTGCTCCTCTCTGGCCCCCTCCATCCCACCCTGAGTTCAGAGCAGATATTATGTTAATAATTCTTCTAGTTTGGTCTGAGGCCTGGCGATTGGGGATGAATCCCACCTGGTCTGGGTGAATATATTTGGATATAAACGAATTCATTCGAGTGGCCAAAATTTTTGTCATTATCTTTAAGTCTAAATTAATTAGTGATATTGGGCGGTAATTTGCACAGTCTCTATGATCTTTATTTGGTTTGGGTATTATATGAATATAGGCGTTATTTTCGTGTGTTGGAAGTGGGTTTCCTTTTCTTATTTCATTAAAAAAAGAGCATAAATGGGGGGCTAATATTTCAGAGTATTTTCTGTAGTAATGTCCAGAAAAACCATCGGGACCCGGTGCTTTAGAAGGGTTTATGTGTTTAATAGCTGTGGCCACTTCCCCTGCTGTGAACTCCGCCTCCATTAGCTCTGTGTGGTCCCGTTCCAATGTGGGTAATGTGATTTCACTGAGGAATTCCTCTGCTTTGGTTTCCTGTAGTGGTGAAGGGGTATCATACAATTTAGAGTAAAAAGAAAAAAATTCTTGTAGTATTAACTGTGGGTTCTGCGTAATCTGACCATTATGTAAGCGTAATTTAGGTAGGGCTGGTGTGTACGGTCTAGGAGTTAGTTTCCGAGCTAGAAGTTTGTTAGGTTTATCTCCCATAGTATAGTATCTATGTCTGGACCATCTTATATTTTTTTCCGCTTTTGTGGTAAGGCTCAGATTTAGGGCTGTGCGAGCTGTATCGATCTGATCTCTGAGATCAATGGCTTGATTGGTCTTTTGTTTTTGCGTGAGGCGATGAAGTTCTTCCGTTTGTTGTTTTATCGTGAGTTCACGCTCTCGTTTCGCTCTAGAGGCAAGCTGAATCAGCTTACCGCGGATGGTGGCCTTGTGTGCCGCCCATGTTATAATAGGGGACGGGGATGAGGGAAGATTGTTTCGGAAATACTCCTTAAGAGCTAGCTCTGTTTCCTTCGCAATAATGGGATCATTCAATAAGGATTCATTTAATCGCCATGACGACGGTTCTGATTTTGACCATAAATCGGTAAGAGTAATTTGTATTGAAGAATGGTCTGACCAAGCCATGGGGATGATTTTGGCCGATGAGATAGATGAAAGTAGCGGGGAGAGTGTAAATAAGTGGTCTATTCGGGAGTATGTTTTGTGGACATGGGAGTAAAATGTAAAGTCTCTGGACGTGGGGTGAGCATTTCTCCATATGTCAATCAGATCATAACTATGGAGCAGGCGGGCAATCTCTCCACTTTGTTTCGGGGTGTGTTTTAGGAACGTTTTGCTCGGGTTGGATTTATCTAGGATTTGATCTAAAGAAGTATTGCTATCTCCGCCTAGAATCACGTGTCCTTCCACATGTGGCATTATTGTTGTTAACATTGTGCGTAGGAACTGTTTTTGTCCTGTGTTAGGGGCGTAGTAAGAGAGCAGTGTAACAACCTTATCATGTATTTTCCCCTTTGCCATAATATAACGTCCTTCTTTGTCTCGAATGATGTTAGTGGGTGAAAATGGTATATGTTTTGCTATGCAAATTGCTACTCCCCGTTTTTTGTCTGGTCCATTGGACACAAAAAACGTGGGGTATCGTGCATGTAGGTATTTAGGGGCAGAAGTTTTCGAGAAATGTGTCTCTTGAAGTAGTAAGATATCAATTCTCATTTTATGGTATTGTTGGAAGGCTTTGGTTCGTTTAACCGGGGAATTCAAACCCTGTACATTATGAGTTAATATGGTAAATTTAGTAGAGGATCTATCGGTCATAAGTGTTCGGTAAACCGTACTCACGTTTTAGAGATCTTCTCCGATGTGTATAAGGAACCCATTTCTGTATCAGGAGCGCACCAAGAAAGAGAGAGGTTAGATGGAAGAAAAGGGAAGAAATAGAGTTAGAGACATATTGTACTTCTTTCTTTAAACTATAACAATAACAATTCAACAGTACCATTAGGTAAAAAATAACCATCGCACTGTTTGACAGTACGATCACGGGGGTATTTAACCCCATTATATTGTAAAGTTGCCTCCACTCGGGAAGTAGAGGCAAGTTCACTAGGAGTGGCATGTGTTACTGCCTCGACCTTTCTCGTGCTGTGACTGAAAGGGACTGAAAAAACAAGAAAAAAAGGGGGGGGGCTAAAATTTGGAGAGGGGAAGGGAAGTTCCAAAATGAAGAGCAGTGATAAAAAATTTGGCAAAGGAGAGGGGGGGGGGGTAAGGAATCAATCATAGCTTGTCAAAAAAAAAAAGGGGGAGAGAAAAAAAAAAAAAAAAAAAAAAGGGGGAGGGGGGAAAGGGGAAGGGGGCTGGTTCTCTATCATAGTGTTCGCCTGGTTGGGCATTAAGGCAGTCTGTAGACAACAGGTAGGAATTCTTCAGTAGGTTTTGAACAAAGTCCGGCAAGTTTTGCCTGGGCGATGTGGGTGATGATCTATGAAAAATTTTGTTGGGCGTTCAGGTGAAAGGGTGCGACTTCCTTGTTGTAGATCTTCTCTGTTGAGACCACAGGGGCGAGACCGGACGACCATCATTATTTGGGGGGTCGGGATGATGTGAATCTCTATTGATTATTCCCAATTCTAGAAGTAGCTCCTCTCCCGACTGGAAACTTGCGAATGAATGTGACTTCCCTCTGTATGTAAAGGACAGTCTGAATGGAAAAGACCAGCGATACTTGATCTGATGATTAATCAGGTGTGTCAGCAGGGGTTTCAGTTGTCTTCTCTTCTGGATCGTCGCCTGTGATATGTCGGCAAAGATCTGTACTTTACTTCCTTGTAGCGAGATGTCACCTTTGTTTCTTGCTTCCAACATTATTTTTTCTTTAACCCGATAAAAGTGTGGTTTGACTATCACATCGCGGGGCAACCCATCAGGTCTGGGAGCCGTGAGGGCTCTATGGACTCTATCTAGTTCCAGCTGGTGTGGTGCAATGTCGGGTATTAGATCCTTCATCAGAGTATGAACAACCCCCTCCACGTCAGTTATTGATTCGGGCAGACCACGCACGCGAAAATTATATCTTCTCGACCTATTTTCCAGGTCCTCGATTTTCGCGTTGGCTTGATCCAATTGGTCCTGTAGTGATGATAACATTCTGGAATTTTGGTTAACTCTTTTTACAGTACCATCCATTTTGGATTCTATGGTGTCCAGCCTCTCTCCTATGGTTTGGAAATCATCTTTTATCCCAGTAGTTATAATTGTGCAAGCTTTGGAAAGTTCCTGTTGAAGGAGGGCAGAGAATCTAGCAAGTAGGACTACATCTCCGGAGTAAGCAGCAGGCTCTGATGTTTGAGGTTGTATTGAGCTATTTTGGCTCAGTGCTATCTCTGCTATTTCTGCCATGTGTCTGTCTGTAGATGAGACAGGAGAGTTATTAAACTGCACCGCTCTGTCTGGGGAAACTGACAGGGGGGACATATCCAAACAGGCTTGTCTGGGGGTCAGTGGTTCTTCCTGGGACTGGGATGAGAAGGGGTCTCGTCCCAAACCATCCATGGATGTTTCTGGATGCGGGCGGGTGTAGTGCTGTGGCGCCATCTGTGTGATGGAAGGCCCTGGCTGTTGTGCTGAAGCGCCAATCTTCCCCTGGGCCCTCTGGTGTAATGGAGGTGCTAACTGTGGGGAATGTTGCTGGGATCGGGGGATATCCCACCCCTCCTCCTCCGTCCCCTGCACCTTACCAGGCACTGGTGTCTGACCTTCCGTGCTGTATTCGCCGCCATGTACTCCCTTCTGCTTCGCCGCCGCCATCTTAGGCTGAGGAGACTGCTGCTGGGCCCGGGTGGAGCGGGGCTGTTGTGGCTGTTTTTTCCCTTTTTTGGAGCTCCCCGCGGTCCCCCGCCTCATGGTCCGCTCCCGCGATATGGGCTGGCTGTCCGGTGGTGATCCGGGCGTTCCGTTTAGCTATCTATAGCGTCTTTCAGGTCGGGGCTTGCGGAGCTCGGTCACAGCATGTCCTGCTCCGGCGCCGCGTGCATGCGCACTCTGAACTTGGAGATTTTTTAGATGATTGTATGCAATCATGATTTTTGCGACTCATTCAAATGCAAAAATACCAGTTTATCTTTCTCTGGACAGGGAAGACCAAGCGGGGGGTCTGGATGTATTAGCCCAGCTTTGAACCTTCCATTTGTGTTACGCTTTCCCCCTTTTCAATTGATCCCTCTGGTTCTCATAAAATTTCAGGAGGAATTCACAAGCTTAATCCTAGTGGCCCCTCATTGGCCCAAGAGAACACGCTTCTAAGTTTAGCAGCAGAACAACATTGGATGTTGCCTCTGTGAGAAGATCTACTGGGTCAGGGACCCATTCTTAATCCATACATAGGCTAGCTCAGGCTAGCAGCCTGGTTACTGAAGAACAAATCCTGAAGGGAAAGAGATTGTCCAATAAGTTAATTTCTACACTGCTGGATAGCAGGAAAAAAGTAACAAGGGCTATTTATTTCAAGTCTATTACAACTCCTGGTGCACCTCAAACAATTAAAAAGGAAGACAGGTGCATCGCTCAGAACAGTGGAACCACAGGGTGTCAGTAATTTTGTGGAAGCCATGTTCTGGGTGCTCAGCCTGGGGTGTCCTCTCTAGGGATGAGCTTCGTGTTCGAGTCGAACCCATGTTCGACTCGAACATCGGCTGTTCGACCGTCCGTCGAATTGCGAACGATATGGGCCGTTCGCGCCAAATTCGTGTGGCGCGTCACGGCCCATAATTCACTGCGGCATCGCAGTGCATTGCTGGCTGATGATTGGCCAAGCATGCACTATGACCCGCATGCTTGGCCAATCACAGCGCCGTCAGTAGAGAGAGCTGTAATTGGCCAAAAACAGGGTGGCATTGGCCAATTATGGCTCAGGGGATTTAGTACACGCCCCACACTATATAAGGCCGCCTGCACGGCGGCCCTGTGTAGTGTGTGTTCCGGTGTGCTGAGAGATAGAGAGAGAGAGAGACAGTGTCATTTGATTTGAGTTAGATAGATTAGGCAGAACAGTCAGTCAGTTAGCTGCACTTACAGTGTATTGTGTATATATATGCATCCCAGGTGTTGCATATATATATATACACTGTATTCAGTTTAGCTAGATCCGTTCCTGTTATCTTCTATCTAGACTATTTACATTTAGTGCAGTGCGTCCTGCTCACAGTGTTCAGCTAGATCCGTTCCTGTTATCTTCTAGACTATTTACATTTAGTGCAGTGCGTCCTGCTCACAGTGTTCAGCTAGATCCGTTCCTGCTATTTACATTTAGTGCAGTGCGTCCTGCTCACAGTGTTCAGCTAGATCCGTTCCTGCTATTTACATTTAGTGCAGTGCGTCCTGCTCACAGTGTTCAGCTAGATCCGTTCCTGCTATTTACATTTAGTGCAGTGCGTCCTGCTCACAGTGTTCAGCTAGATCCGTTCCTGTTATCTTCTAGACTATTTACATTTAGTGCAGTGCGTCCTGCTCACAGTGTTCAGCTAGATCCGTTCCTGTTATTTACATTTAGTGCAGTGCGTCCTGCTCACAGTGTTCAGCTAGATCCGTTCCTGCTATTTACATTTAGTGCAGTGCGTCCTGCTCACAGTGTTCAGCAAGATCCGTTCCTGCTATTTACATTTAGTGCAGTGCGTCCTGCTCACAGTGTTCAGCTAGATCCGTTCCTGCTATTTACATTTAGTGCAGTGCGTCCTGCTCACAGTGTTCAGCTAGATCCGTTCCTGTTATCTTCTAGACTATTTACATTTAGTGCAGTGCGTCCTGCTCACAGTGTTCAGCTAGATCCGTTCCTGTTATCTTCTAGACTATTTACATTTAGTGCAGTGCGTCCTGCTCACAGTGTTCAGCTAGATCCGTTCCTGTTATCTTCTAGACTATTTACATTTAGTGCAGTGCGTCCTGCTCACAGTGTTCAGCTAGATCCGTTCCTGTTATCTTCTAGACTATTTACATTGATTGCAGTGCGTCCTGCTCACAGTGTTCAGCTAGATCCGTTCCTGTTATCTTCCTACTGACAGGCAGGCTTGTCTGGTTACAGTATATAAAGCTACCTGAAGAAAATTACAGGTGTTCTATTTGATCCTATTAGTACCACGGTCAGGCAGCTAGACTATTTACATTTAGTGCAGTGCGTCCTGCTCACAGTGTTCAGCTAGATCCGTTCCTGTTATCTTCCTACTGACAGGCAGGCTTGTCTGGTTACAGTATATAAAGCTACCTGAAGAAAATTACAGGTGTTCTATTTGATCCTATTAGTACCACGGTCAGGCAGCTAGACTATTTACATTTAGTACAGTGCGTCCTGCTCACAGTGTTCAGCTAGATCCGTTCCTGTTATCTTCCTACTGACAGGCAGGCTTGTCTGGTTACAGTATATAAAGCTACCTGAAGAAAATTACAGGTGTTCTATTTGATCCTATTAGTACCACGGTCAGGCAGCTAGACTATTTACATTTAGTACAGTGCGTCCTGCTCACAGTGTTCAGCTAGATCCGTTCCTGTTATCTTCCTACTGACAGGCAGGCTTGTCTGGTTACAGTATATAAAGCTACCTGAAGAAAATTACAGGTGTTCTATTTGATCCTATTAGTACCACGGTCAGGCAGCTAGACTATTTACATTTAGTACAGTGCGTCCTGCTCACAGTGTTCAGCTAGATCCGTTCCTGTTATCTTCCTACTGACAGGCAGGCTTGTCTGGTTACAGTATATAAAGCTACCTGAAGAAAATTACAGGTGTTCTATTTGATCCTATTAGTACCACGGTCAGGCAGCTAGACTATTTACATTTAGTACAGTGCGTCCTGCTCACAGTGTTCAGCTAGATCCGTTCCTGTTATCTTCCTACTGACAGGCAGACTTGTCTGGTTACAGTATATAAAGCTACCTGAAGAAAATTACAGGTGTTCTATCCCAGCTTAGTGCAGCTACAGGCCATTAGTATGTCTGGAAGGCCAAGAAGGAGAGGCAGACAGTCACAAGCCAATAAGAGAGGGCAAGCAGGCTCTGTGTCTAGTGCTGGTCGTGGAGACGGTGCATCCTCATCAGCACGTGGCCATGGGACACGCTTGGCCTTTTTTTCGGCAGCTGGCCGTGTTGAGCCGCAACATGCGGAAGACTTGGTCGAGTGGATGACCAAGCCGTCCTCATCCTCCTCATCCTCTCTCACCCATGCCCAGGGTGCTTTGTCTGGCAAAGCAGCGGCCTCTTCCCTCAGCTCAATGTCATCAGTGACTCCTTCCCTAGCTCCACCATGTCCTCCTGAGGATTCCCTCGAACTGTTTGACCACAGTGTTGGGTACATGCTCCAGGAGGATGCCCAGCATTTGGAAGGCTCTGATGATGATACTGAGCTCGATGAAGGCAGTAACATGAGCACGGACAGAGGGGGTGCCCAAGAAGGACAGCAATCTGGCAGTCATGCTCCCCCTGCTGCAGCATACTGCCAGGTTTCCTCCAGTGATGAGGAGGGAGGGGATGATGAGGTCACTGACTCAACGTGGGTGCCTGATAGGAGAGAGGAGGAGGAGGAGGAGGCGGCACATCACCAACGAGGCAGGATGCCCTCCAGGGGCCAGCCTAAGGGCAGCACATTGACTGCATCACACCCCAAAGCTCCACATGTGCAGGGCGCTGCAGTCTCTGCACGTTATTCAAAAAGTTCTTTGGTGTGGGCCTTTTTTGAGACGAGTGCATCAGATCGCACCGCTGCTATTTGCAACATATGTCTCAAGCGTATCTCGCGTGGCCAAAACATCTCCCGCTTGGGTACCACATGCTTGACCAGACATATGTTGACCTGCCATGCAGTTCGTTGGCAAGCGTATCTAAAAGACCCACACCAAAGAACAAAGAGGATCTCTCCTTGCTCCTCATCAGCTGAGATTTCCAACCCCACTAGACCTTCAGTCCTCTCTGAGACCTGCAGTGAGAGGAATGAAGGTGTAGAATTAGGTGTGTCACAGCCAAGTACTTGTGGACAATCTGCTTTTGGTACACCGACGTCAGATTGTACCAGGCAAATTTCCCTGCCCCAGCTGCTGCACCGCCGAAAGAAGTTTGCTCCCAGCCATCCACATGCCCAGCGGTTGAATGCTAGCTTGGCAAAATTGCTAGCACTTCAACTGCTGCCTTTTCAGTTGGTAGACTCTGCCCCCTTCCGTGAGTTTGTGGAATGTGCGGTTCCTCAGTGGCAGGTACCCAAACGCCACTTTTTCTCACGGAAGGCGATTCCGGCTCTCTACCGGCATGTGGAAGGCAATGTCCATGCCTCGCTGGACAGGGCGGTCAGCGGTAAGGTGCATATTACCGCTGACTCATGGTCCAGCAGGCATGGACAGGGACGTTACCTAAGTTTCATGGCGCATTGGGTGACTCTGCTGGCAGCTGGGAAGGATGCAGGACAAGGTGCAGTAGTGTTGGAGGTTGTTCCGCCACCACGCCTCCAAAATGCTGATTGTGACACACCTCTCTCCTCCACCCCCTCCTCTTCTTCTTCCTCCATGGCCTCTTCCTCGGAACCAGCGGTGCTCCGTAGGCGTTCAAGGGGCTACGCAAGTACGCAGGCCAAAAGATGCCATGCGGTGCTTGAGCTGGTGTGCTTGGGGGACAGGAGCCACACTGGGGCAGAGGTTCTGTCAGCTCTGCAGGGGCAGGTTCAGAGGTGGTTGACGCCACGCCAACTTAAGGCAGGAATGGTGGTTTGCGACAATGGCACCAACCTCCTCTCTGCCCTCCGACAGGGACAAATGACCCATGTGCCCTATTTGGCTCACATCCTTAACTTGGTGGTGCAGCGGTTCTTGGGCAGGTACCTGGGCTTACAGGATGTCCTGAGGCAGGCCAGGAAAGTCTGTGTGCATTTCCGCCGGTCATATAATGCCAGTGCTCGGCTGACGGACCTCCAAAAGGAGTTTAACCTGCCCAAGAACCGCCTAATCTGTGACATGCCCACCAGGTGGAACTCAACGTTGGCCATGCTGCAGCGGCTGCACACGCAGCAGAGGGCCATCAATGAGTACCTGTGCGACTATGGCACCAGGACAGGGTCAGGGGAGCTTGTTTTTTTTTCCCCACGCCAGTGGGCCATGATCAGGGATGCATGCACTGTCCTGTCACCATTCGAGGAGGCCACGAGGATGGTGAGCACTGACAGTGCATGCATCAGTGACACTGTCCCCCTTGTCCACCTGTTGGAGCACACGCTGCGTGGAATAATGGACAGGGCACTTGAGGCAGAACAGAGGCAGGAAGAGGAGGACTTCCTTAGCTCTCAAGGCCCCCTTTATCCAGACAGTGTTCCTGCGTGCCCGCCGATCACACAGGAAGAGGACGAGGAGGAGGAGGAGGAGGAGGAAGATTGTGTCAGTATGGAGGTGGAGCCTGGCACTCAGCATCAGCAGTCTTTAAGGGATCAGTCCCAAGGAACACATGGACTTGTACGTGTCTGGGAGGAGGTGGCTGCGGACGTTGTTGTCCTTAGTGACCCAGAGGACTCCGGACCGAATGCCTCAGCAAACCTACGCTGCATGGCCTCCCTGATCCTGCAAAGCCTGCGTAAGGATCCTCGTATTCGTGGTATCAAAGAGAAGGACCAATACTGGCTGGCAACCCTCCTTGATCCACGTTACAAGGGTAAGGTTGCGGACCTTATCTTGCCATCGCAGAGGGAGCAGAGGATGAAACATCTTCGGGAGGCCTTGCAGAAAGGTCTGTGCAACGCGTTCCCAGAGACTGGGAGGTTACAAACTCCTGTTTCTGGGCAACGTGTTGCTGAGGCTTCGGTCAGTCAAAGAAGGAGCGGTGGAGAAGGTGGCCGTCTGACCGATGTGTTCAGACAATTTTTTGGTCCGCAGCCCCAAGGTATGATCGGTTCCAGCAACCATCGCCAGCGTCTGTTTTACATGGTGCAGGAATACCTAGGGGCAAGATCAGACTTGGACACCTTTCCCACCAAAAATCCTCTGGGTTACTGGGTCTTGAGGATGGATCACTGGCCAGAGCTTGCACAGTATGCAATTGAGCTACTGGCCTGTCCTGCATCCAGCGTTCTTTCGGAACGCACATTCAGTGCTGCTGGAGGCGTGGTAACCGATCACAGGGTGCGTCTGTCCACCGACTCGGTCGATCGGCTGACCTTCATAAAAATGAATCAGTCTTGGATCACCACCAGCTACCAAGCACCTGATGCTGATGTAACCGAATATTTTTTTTTTAAATCTCAGATCCCTTCAAAGACTGCCTATGCTGATGCTGAGTGACTATCCCTGAGTAATTATCCTCTTCCTCCTCAATCATCACGCTGATAGCTTGTAAGAACATTTTTGGTTCTGGGCGCCACCACCAGTGCCTAAGGCACAATTTTTCAGCCCCTGTTTAACAGGGGCGTGTAATTAAAATTTTTGATGTAATACTTTGCAGCAGGGCTCGTTCCTGCATTCCAACTAGAGTGTCTGTGAGGGGTTGCAGTGTTGTGGCACCAGCACCAGTGCCTAAGGCCCAATTTTTCTGCCCCTGTCTAACAGGGGCGTGTAATTACAATTTTTGATGCAATACTTTGCAGCAGGGCTCGTTCCTGCGTTCCAACTAGAGTGTCTGTGAGGGGTTGCAGTGTTGTGGCACCAGCACCAGTGCCTAAGGCCCAATTTTTCTGCCCCTGTCTAACAGGGGCGTGTAATTACAATTTTTGATGCAATACTTTGCAGCAGGGCTCGTTCCTGCGTTCCAACTAGAGTGTCTGTGAGGGGTTGCAGTGTTGTGGCACCAGCACCAGTGCCTAAGGCCCAATTTTTCTGCCCCTGTCTAACAGGGGCGTGTAATTACAATTTTTGAAGCAATACTTTGCAGCAGGGCTCGTTCCTGCGTTCCAACTAGAGTGTCTGTGAGGGGTTGCAGTGTTGTGGCACCAGCACCAGTGCCTAAGGCCTAATTTTTCAGCTCCTGTTCAACAGGGGCATGTAATTACAATTCTTGATCTAATATTTCACAGCAGGGCCCTGTGAGGGCTTACAGTGTTGTGGCCAAAGCAACACCTAAGGCCCAAATTTCTGCTGAGTATATAGGGCAGGACCCTACTTTCAAACATCTAACTTACAAACGACTCCTACTTGCAAACGGAAGGAGACAACAGGAAGTGAGATGAAATCTACCCCTAGGAAGGGAAATTCTCTCCTGTAAGAGTTAATATGGGAAAACAATTTCTCCTTTCCACTGATGCTTTCCAATCCTTGTTCCACAAAAAAACCCAAATTTTCAAAAAACATTTTTCATTGGGACAAAAAAGTGAGGTGAAATCTTCTGAAGAGGAGGAAAGACAGCAAAACAAATGTCACAGGGGTGATAACCCTTCCCTATGTTTTCCAAAAAGCTTAGAAAAGATTTTTTGGCTGGAGCTAAACACGTTAAAAATGTTCAAAATTACAAACAGATTCTACTTAACAACAAACCTACAGTCCCTGTCTTGTTTGCACCGCCTGTATACTGCTGTTCAGAGTATATAGGGCCTGGTGGCCCCACACCTTTCCTTATTTTAATTTGGGTGCGGGGTTCCCCTTAATATCCATACAAGACCCAAAGGGCCTGGTAATGGACTGGGGGGTACCCATGCCGTTTGTCTCACTGATTTTCATCCATATTGCCATGACCCGACATGACATTAAACCCGCAAGCAGTTTTAAATGAGATTTTTTCCTTTAAAAATGACATTTGGTGCAGGGACTGTTCTAAACATGGGAAACACGCGTCACTTTACAGGCATACTATAGACACCCCCCAGGTATGATATTTAAAGGAATATTTCACTTTTTTTTTTTACTTTAAGCATCATTAAAATCACTGCTCCCGAAAAAACGGCCGTTTTTAAAAGTTTTTTTTGCATTGATAACATGTCCCCTGGGGTAGGACCCGGGTCCCCAAACCCTTTTTAGGACAATACCATGCAAATTAGCCTTTAAAATGAGCACTTTTGATTTCGAACGTTCGAGTCCCATAGACGTCAATGGGGTTCTAACGTTCGTGCGAACTTTCGGTCCGTTCGCAGGTTCTGGTGCGAACCGAACCGGGGGGTGTTCGGCTCATCCCTAGTCCTCTCAAACACCAAATAGACAAATAGTCAAATTAAGGGCACAGCCGGAAATGCCGGAAATCCTTTAATTGAGCATATCAGTGAATAAAAGCAGTGGTTAACGCATTTCAGCAATAAGTCTTGATCACAGCTGTGATTAAGGCTTATCATCGAAACACATTAGCCACTGCTTTTATTCAATGATATGCTATAATAAAAAGTTTATCAGGACTTATGGAGTTGCCAGCTGTCCCCTTCGTTTAACTATTTGCACCTCAAAGAATTATTTTCCTCAGGAGGTTGTTTCCATCCTTGAATTTCTTCATGACAGAATAGAGAAAGGTTTAGTGGCCAGCACCTAAAAAGCTCAGGTGGCCAAGTTATTCGTTTTTGGAAAAACAGTTTTTATGGGACCCTTTGTTCATAAGGTTCTTTTAAACGTTTTCCCAAATTGGATTTGTTGGTGGTTTTGCAGGGTCTGACTAAAAGACTATTTGAGCCACCAGAAGATGGTACAATTAAAGATTGGACTTTAAAGATGGTTCTTTTGGTGGCAGTTACTTCGGCTAGAAGAGTCAGCAAGCTGCAGACTTACTCAATTATTGAGACTTTGACAATTTTTCCGGACAGGGTCGTTTTGAGGACAGACCCAATGTTCCTGCCGAAGGTCACCTCTGTTTTTCATCGGTCTCAGGAAATAATTGTGCCAACCTTTTTTCCATCTCCATCTTGTCCTAAGGAAGAGATTTTTCACAGTTTGGAGGTAAAAAGATGTTTGTTATGATACTTTGAGATCACGAGGGAGTTTAGGATATCTAAGTCTCTATTCATACTTTTTTCAGGACAACGTAAAGAATTTGGAACTTCTAAAAGTACAATAGGGACATGGCTTCAAATGGCCATTAAATAATCCTACACGGCCTCGGGAGTGGAGCCTCCGGTGGGCATTGTGGCCTGTTCAACTCAAATGACAACATCCTGGGAAGAATGAACTGGTGCTTCACCAGAACAGATTTGTAAAGCAGCCACTTGGACAAGTTTTTCTACCTTCATTCACCATTATAGGATGGATTTACTTTCGGCCACAGAGCAATCATTTAGCAGGAAATTCCTGGAAGCGGTGGTCCCACCCTAGAGTAAGTACTCACTTATCATCTCCAGGTGCTGTCCTGAAAGACGGTTTGGGAAAACCTTAGTTAGATTTACCAATAACGTTATTTCTAGGAGTTTTTGAGTCCAGGAGTCTTTTTAGGAGGCCATGGTAGAAGCATCTTGCCTTTTAAAGTTTGAGACCACAATGTTTCCTGGGAAAGTGGTTGGAGCTACGCTCTCTCCTGGTGCTGTCCTGAAAGACTCCTAGAAATACTGTAACTGATAAGTCTAACTAAGATTTTTTTTCTGTTTTTGCATTGCTACATGTCCCCAGGACAGTGTAAAGTCCCTCATAACCTGCCTATAAGCCTTGAAAATTGGGATATTTGATTTTTTTTCCCAAAAAACAAGTTTATTTGTAAGTAAAACATATAGGCACGGTACATGTCATGTAGTAGAATCGAAGGATACAAATTAAATACAAACAGGTGAATTATCCTAGGTGTCCATTGCACAATGTATTCTGTCTTTACGTCTAGCGACCAATCATATTTATCAGGTTGTATTCCATCAGTCTGCACTGGAGACTCTCTTGATCATTTATCAATTTGCAGTATGGTATGGTTCTTGCATGTGACTTGAGGTATCACTCATCATCACCCCTGTGACGGTATCTACCACCCATTATGGACTTGCCCAGTGATCCAAAACTACTGGGCACAAATCATACAATTTTTGCACAACCGCATGGGCTCGCTCCCTTACTACTGGACCCTAAATCCTGTTTATTGGGTTTACTCCCAGATGTTTTAATTGATAAGTTCCTAGCCACCTTCTTGTACGAAACAATTTTTAGTGCACGGAAGCTTGTGGCCAGACACTGGATGTGAACTGCCCCCCCTACTATTCAGGCCTGGATTGGGGAAATAAATTTGAATCTGCCATATGGGATATTTCATTTTACAGATTTGGCTCCTATTGACCTCACTGTGGTTTGGATTTAAATACAATCACATAGTTTCTTACGGAATAGCACTGAGGGATATAAGTCTATGTAGCCACAAATTTGTACTCATAAGGCTGATGGCTGGTATGTGTAGTCCCATAAAGATGGATGACCAAAAAGAAGTTGATGTAAACATAAACAAATGTATTGGTCATGCAATAATCATAAAAGAGAAAAACTGTTGTTGAAAACAGACTGGTCTATGTTGATGTCAGTAACAGAATTGCCACTGTGGTGTAGCAAAAAAGGCTGGATCCACATACCATGTAACAAGCAGATGCAGCAGAGAAAAAGGTAGATAATCCAGGCAGAGTCGCTCAGTTCCCTTGATAGTGAAATAACCAGATGCTGTTTGGGTAATACTGTGGAACACCTGATTTTACACCAACCCTGGTGTCCAGAGATACCGATATCGGCAGCTGGATGCACTGTCAGCGCAACCGGGGTGATGTCAGATGTGCAGGGAAGCAGTGAGCCAGCTCATCAACCCAGGGCTGGAGGCCAAAGACACAGGCTGGGTGTATGTGGCCGGGGCTTTCAGGCGACGCACCAGATATGATGTCAGGAGCTACGATGGTCACTGAATCCACTGAATAATGTTTAACCAATAGATGGCAACTGTTCCGTGGGGCAGTCTCTCACAAGGTCGTTGTCATGACGACGCGTTTCAGGCGTGACCCATTCAAAGGTCATGTGATTCATGTTTGGCAATTACTTTGGTAATATGGTATTCTAAACCAGTGTTTCTCAACTCCAGCCCTCAAGGTGCCCCAACAGGTAATGTTTTCAGGATTTCCCTCAGATGAAACAGCTGTGGTAATTACTAAGGCAGTGAAACTGATCAAATCACCTGTGCAAAATAATGGTAAGCCTGAAAACATGACCTGTTGGGGCGCCTTGTGGGCTGGAGTTGAGAAACCCTGTTCTAAACAATCAGCACAGCCTTCCTGACAACAAATGGGCTGCAAACATGATACAAAACACGGACAACAAACAGGCAATCCTAATAAGATGTGAGCAACAAACAGGCTATTGTAATAACACTTTGGTAACAAAAGGGCAAAAAAAATCTCCAGTTTCTCACATTTCATGTCCATGTTACAGTTTTTCATGCTCACTTTGTTCTTTGTTCTAGCTAAGTGAAACTGCTGTGTCACTTTTTTCCAATCCAGCAGCATCTTTTTCAGGCTTTTTAATTTTCTCTAAGCATCCTCATTATTACCCATAAGCCCTTTTCAGACATTGTTATCTGCTCTGTGCTCTCCCGAGCTCTACTCTGTTTTCACCTAATATTCTCATTTTTTCCCTGGCATATTTTTCCCCATTAACAGTATTTATGTTTTTTTTCTCATCTTTTTCTTTCATCAGTTTATACTGTTTTTTCTGACAAATAAGGGCTTAGGGCTCACACAAACAGCACAAGGTGCTACAGTAGCATTGCACAAAAGAATTCCACATGTTTGGATCAAAGATTCCCAAGTTTTACAGCTCCCAAGATTACTTATGTCTAAGTTCAGACTATGGATATTATATTTTTAATTATTCTTTATAGATATTTAAAGAAGCCCTATCTAACTTCTCTAGCTGCATGTTCCATGAAATTACTTATCCTTAAAGATTACAGAGACTCTAATGTTGGGCTTCAGTTGGTTTCTAAAAGCTTACAAGCAATGGTGTTTGTTTACATTAATAAATGGAAATAGTCGCGCTAATGAGAAGGTGCACAAAATATTTAAATAAAAAAACAAACAAAGTAGAATGCATTGAAGTATAAAGTATCTCACAAAAGTGAGTACACCCCTCACATTTTTGTAAATATTTTATTATAGCTTTTCATGTGAGAACACTGAAAAAATGACCCTTTGCTACAATGTAAAGTAGTGAGTATGCAGCTTGTATAACAGTGTAAATTTGCTGTCCTCTCAAAATAACTAAAAAAACAGCCATTAATGTCTAAACCACTGGCAAGAAAAGTGAGTACACCCCTAAGTGAAAACGTCCAAATTGGGCCCAATTAGCCATTCTCCCTCCCCGGTGTCATGTGACTCATTAGTGTTACAAGGTCTCAGGTGTGAATGGGGAGCAGGTGTGTTAAATTTGGTGTTATCGCTCTCACACTGGTCACCGGAAGTTCAATATGGCACCTCATGGCAAAGAACCCTCTGGGGATCTGAAAAATGTTTTTTTTTGCTCTACATAAAGATGGCCTAGGCTATTAGAAGATTGCCAAGACCCTGAAATTGAGCTGCAGCACGGTGGCCAAGACTATACAGCAGTTTAACAGGACAGGTTCCACTCAGAACAGGCCTCGCCATGGTCAACCAAAGAAGTTGAGTGCACATGCTCAGCCTCATATCCAGAGGTTGTCTTTGGGAAATAGACGTATGAGTGCAGCCAGCATTGCTGCAGAGGTTGAAGGGGTGGAGGGTCAGCCTGTCAGTGCTCAGACCATATGCTGCACACTGCATCAAATTGGTCTGCATGGCTGTCGTTCCAGAAGGAAGCCTCTTCTAAAGATGATGTACAAGAAAGCCCACAAACAGTTTGCTGAAGACAAGCAGACTAAGGACATGGATTACTGGAACCATGTCCTGTGGTCTGATGAGACTAAGATAAACTTATTTGGTTCAGATGATGTAAAGCATGTGTGGCGGCAACCAGGTGAGGAGGACAAAGACAAGTGTGTCTTGCCTACAGTCAAGCATGGTGGTGGAAGTGTTATGGTCTGGGGCTGCATGAGTGCTTCCGGGACTGGGAAGCTACAGTTCATTGAGGGAACCATGAATGCCAACATTTACTTTGACATAATGAAGCCAAGAATTATCCCCTCCCTTCAGAGACTGGGCTGCAGGGCAGTATTCCAACATGATAATGACCCCAAACACACCTCCAAGACCACTACTGCCTTGCTAAAGAAGCTGAGGGTAAAGGTGATGGACTGGTCAAACATGTCTCCAGACCTAAACCCTATTGAGCATCTGTGAGGCATCCTCAGACGGAAGCTGGAGAAGCGCAAGGTCTCTAACATCCATCAACTCCCTGATGTTATCATGGAGCAGTGGAAGAGGACTCCAGTGGTGACCTGTGAAGATCTGGTGAACTCCATGCCCAAGAGGGTTAAGGCAGTGCTGAAAAACAATGGTGGCCACACAAAATATTGACACTTTAGGCCCATATTTGGACAATTTCACTTAGGGGTATACTCACTTTTGTTGCCAGCAGTTTAGACATTAATGGCTGTGTGTTGAGTTATTTTGAGGGGACAGCAAATATACACTGTTATACAAGCTTTACACTCACTACTTTACATTGTAGCAAAGTGTCATTTCTTCAGTGTTGTCTGATACTGTATATGAGATATAAATCCTATGTAATAAGGATAATGCAATAGTGACACATCCAACAAAGTCTCTGTGAGGTAAAAAGGTGAATAAAGGTAACTTTATTGGATATAGTCTCTCTAAAGATGGTAGGTGTATCAGGTTGTGTGGTGATACAAATCTGAAGAGAGGGAAAGAGTTCTCTGAGCTTTCAACTGCCACCAAGAGAAAGTGATGAATCTATGAATCCCTCCGTGATGCGAGGGTCAGAAGAAATAAACACTCTTACCAGAAGATGTGGACCTCCTATTATATACACCAGCAGATATAGCTCTCTTCTGCGGGGTCTAAGATGGATCCTGGACCAAGGTGTGTAAATGAGCCATGGACGTGCTCCTCAATCACTGGCTACCATCCGCCCGCCTTCTTCCAAGGTTAGCAATCTCCAAAGTGAGCATGGAGCAAATATAAAAAAAATAAAAGCTCCAATAGTGCGTTATTGTTTAAACACTGCTCATTTATTTGTAAAAAGTTTTTGCATAAAAAATTTACAAAAAAAGCATAAAAAGCACTTGCCGGCAATAAAATAACGAACAAACAACCGCACTTCCTCGGTCACGTGAGGCGTGATGCTTGTTTCTATAACGTCCTATGGCATGGTGACAATAAAGAATACATTCTACAGACGTTTTCCCTCTATGGTGGGTACCCAGTCTTCTTTTTCTTCAGTGAGATAAAACTGACAGGGGCTCTAAACATTCACTTTCTCAAAAGATTGTTCAGACTAGTACATAATCAGTACCTAGTGAAGTGGTATATCAGACTAATTTTAGGCTTGCCATATATGTAGTACTCTGGAGTTTAGGCAGGGTTGCTCCTCACACATTTACTTGCCAGGAATAATTATCCTGGTTGATTGTTAGAGATCCATTGATTTCTCCCTAAGTTTGGCCTGGTTGCACTTTTCTCTTCAACCACTAGGTGACTGGGTACTTGGTGGTACTAGATATGAGAAGGGCAACCCAAGGTCAGGTTATGGGTATATGGGGTATCTCAGCCAATGGGCAGGGTTTTTGCTGGGAGATCCTATATATTCGGGTGAAGTCAGGTGATCTATGTTCTATGACACCTGGACGGCTGTCTGGGTGGATGTGTGCTGATAGCATTTGGCCTATCCCAGACACATCTGGCTGCTAGGCTGTCTGAGGGCCTATACAGAAGCAAGAGAGCAGCGCAGGGTTGGGATTGCGGCTGGCAATACAACCAGAAGTGAAGGTTCTGCCGGCCGGAGAACCGGTCGTGGTCGGAGGTAGAGGGGAAGCTGTCGCCAGTAAGGGACTATCCGCCTCCCCACCAGGGACCACAGTGAGTAACTGAAGCAAGTTTTATCCCTATTGTGGAGTCACAAGTATGGTATTTGTAAATTAAAATCTTATACCCTCTCAAGCGTCTAAAATAAGTTCAGTGCTGGCAACCATTCTTCATAACTAATATCCTCCAGACCCTTTATTAGCTTTGTTGCCCTTCTTTGTACTCCCTGCATTTCCAGTACATCCTTCCTGAGGACTGGTGCCCAGAACTGGACAGCATACTCCAGGTGCGGCCAGACCAGAGTCTTGTAGAGTGGGAGAATTATTGCTTTATCACTTAAGTTAATCCCTTTTTTAATGCATGTCAATATTCTGTTTGCTTTGATAGCAGCAGCTTGCCATTGCATGCTATTGCTGAGCCTATCATCTACTAGGACCCCCAGGTCTTTTTCCATCCTAGATTCCCCCAGAGGTTCTCCCCCTAGTGTATAGATTGCATTCATATTTTTGCCACCCAAATGCATTATTTTACATTTTTCTACATTAAACCTCATTTGCAATGTAGTTGCCAACCCCATTAATTTGTTCAGATCTTCTTGCAACGTTTCCTCATCCTGCGGAGAAGTTATTGCCCTGCTTAGTTTAGTATTGTCTGCAAATACAGAGATTGAACTGTTTACCCCATCCTCCACAGGCGGTGGTCTCAGTGGGGGGGGCATCAATAGTTTCAAAAAACTATTAGACAGGCACCTGAATGACCACAAGATACAGGGATATACAAGGTAATATACAAGGTAATACTGATATATAATCACACACATAGGTTGGACTTGATGGACTTGTGTCTTTTTTCAACCTCACCTACTATGTTCTGTGCCACCTGGACGGCTGTCTGGGTGGACGAGTGTCATATTTTACCAGGCTGCTAGGCCGGAGATTGGGCCTATCCTGGGCACATCTAGCTGCTAGGCTGTGTAAGGGCCTATCCAGAAGCAAGAGAGCAGTGCAGGGTTGGAATGCAACCAGAAGTGCCGGTTATGCCGGCCGGAGAACCTGTCGTGGTCGGAGGTAGAGGGGAAACTGTTGCCAGTAAGGGACTATCCGCCTTATTACCAGGGATCACAGTGAGTAACTGAAGCAAGTACCGGAGCAGTATTCTCACCAACCAGGGACAGTGAAGAAGCGGGAAACTTCAGTGGGAATCAAGCCAGGGACCCAGCCAGCTGAGGTGACCCTTGCAGAGCAGCCTTGTGTGTCAAGGTAGGGACTGAACAGGCCAGTGTGGGTGAAGCTTGAGAGGTATCTAGAGCACCAAGCTAGGGACCCAGAAGAAAAGTGGGGATGACGCTTGAGAAAGATACCACAGTGAAGATTGAAGGCGGCACAGTGTTGTAGTGGGTAGCACTCTTGCCTAGAAGTAAAAAGGGTCTCTGGTTCAAATCCCAACCACGACACCACCTGCCTGGAGTTTGCATGTTCTCCTGCATGTGCTTCTGTCCAAAATTGGCCCTAGTATATGAATGTGAGTTGGGGACCTTGGATTGTGGGCTCTTTGAAGGTAGGGACAGATGTGAGTGTGCGATGTATGTGTGGAGCGCTGCTTAAATTCACGGCGCTATATGGGTACCTTAAATAAATAATATATAATAGAGGAGTATCTTAATGAGACACAATGTACAGGGATAGGGACAATTGTAGACACGCACACCCTCACTCACTCAGGTTGAACTGGATGGACTGGTGTCTTTATTCGACCTTACTAACTATGTAACTATGTAGCTCAAGGAATTTAGTGGCAGTGAATCAGTGGATCTAGTGAGAGACTGGGAGCTCAGAGTGATGTGTTTTGTGTTAGGAACTGTTAAAGATTGTTGCCATAGGAAACAGCATTTTCTGCACATGGGGCTTTTCCCTGCATGGATGTCCGCCTATTGAAGTCTCGGAATCTGTCAATCAATCTTGCAACTACCGAAGGGTGTCCTGGCCCTAACCCTCTCATCCCCAGAAAAGATTGTTAAGAGAAATAAACTTTCTTTTGCATTCAAGAAGTGTCTGGCGCCAGGGGGACGGAGCTTGCCGAGGACCATGATGACCCCATGAGAACGGAGGGCCAGACTCACCAGAGACACAGCGGCACACTGTAGCCCACATACCAGCGTTTCGGACACCCCGACAGAAGTTTACAGCTTTCTTCACACAGGGGCAAAGGCAAGATGGCGTCGGCTCTCCTGTACAAGCCGCAGCTAGTACTCCCCAGCAAACACAAAGGAATGGTAAACCCAAGAAAAGAATACACAACCAAGCAGCCAACACTCTCCTCTATCCACATCTGCATCAGGGAGCCTGGAGAAGGCAAGATTCAGGCTGGATGGCATGGATCATGCTCATGAGGTGACTCCCTGACTCCATAGATCTCTTTCCCACTAGCAATCAGCAGGTACTAGATACCACTCTCAAATATATGTTGGTATCCCTTAGAAGTTCACTTCACACTGACATGATGGCCTGTGTAAATAAGTTTGGGAAATAAATAGTCATTGTCTGCAAAGGTGGATCATGTAGAAACAAAGATGGGGGAATTTGCCTCCACAATTAACAATCTCATTGATGCTTATGACACTAAAGAAGAGGAGATGGAGGCAGTTAAAGCCAAAATCGCTGACAATAAGGACCGTTCCAGAAGGAACAATCTAAAGATCAGGGGGTCCCCGAATCCATTCAACAATCAGAGCTGCACAAGTATGTTGCTCAACTGTTCACTTCCATTCTGCCTGATCTTACAGAACTGGATGTTACAGTGGAAAGAATTCATAGATTGCCTAAACCCTCTTATCTTCCTGATAAAGTGCAAAGGGACATTACCCTGCGCTTGCATGTCTTTTATGTGAAGGAACGCCTAATGTCTGCTGCACACAATAAGGAACTTCTCTCTGCACAGGTTATTATGAACATGAACACACCAATTAATTTTTAGCACCACATCCCAGAATTAGATAATAGAGAAACACAGAAATTGGGACTTTATAGGTGCAGATAAATTGGAAACAATATCAAATATAGTATATAAAAAAAATATTTTATTTTGAGGAGCAAAATAATAATTAATTCATTAAAAGAGAAAAGGAAGGGGGGAGATACAATGATAGCTAGTACAATTAATTTACGGTTTCAACAACACAGCAGTGTATGATGGACTTCCCAAAATGTTTCGCCCATAAGTCGGGCTTCCTCAGGGGGTGCTGGTCATTTGCAAAGTACAATGCCTTCTATCAAAAAACACAAACAATTGGACATATTAGGTTGATCATACAAACATTTGCATCAAAAATCATTCTTATGCATATGCGTCTCCTCTGTCAGGGTACCACTGCTTACCTATATCTCCTAAGAAAGGGGGTACCAAGAACTGCCGGGAAGGCTAGATGTTTCGCTGCATCAGAATAACCATGCTCCAAAAGTGACCATAGATGGTAGACAAAGACCAACTGAAAAATGGAAAAACGATAATGTGCCTTAGTATCAGAAGGAGAGATGGAGTATCCTTCCTGACATCAAAAGGACAAGAAACTAAAATAGGGTCAACTTACAAGGGCAGGTTATACAGCTGGCTTAATACCAAGGGCCACACACCTCCAGATATTCTAATCACTTTGGGGGTATCTAGTAAACACAATAATACGACATTTGTAACTTGCTGTACAATGCCAGCAAAGCGAGATAATTATCTTCAAAAGCATAAGAGTCACAATCGCTATTGTAAAATCACAAATGGAACCATTTTCAAAGTATGAGCTGGCTACAATTACCTGGATAGGAGAGAGCAGCGTGCATGTGTCCCCTGGTTCCCGCAGTGTCTCCATGCTGTTAACAGCAGCTTTAAATACCATCCATCCGGTGAAAAAAATGGATGAGAATGTGGGAACTGCACTGTGCATGCGTGAACCTCGCCATTGCAACTTGCTCGTCCATTCCCGCCGGATGCTAAGGCTCGGTTAGATGAATGGAAGCAAGGCTACCTCTGGTGGTGGAGAGGGTAAATCTCACTGGTCCGAAGGACATGTAAAGGCTTCAAACAACGGTGACGCACACATAAGGAGCACAGTAGATCGGGTGCCCAGCTTAGCTAGCAAGGACACCCTGGGCATCCATACGGTCACCCAATTGGCACTAGGAGGGTTAAACGAGCAAAACAACACCCCGTAATGGCAGAGTGGTCAATTGCATGGAAATAATAGGCGAGAGATGGGCATTAGGGAGCTGTGCATAACCATAAACATGGAGACGCAATTGCATTTACAAAACATAATTTTAATAATAATTCTAATAGAAAGAACCAAAATAATAATAATGCAAAATAACTCAAGGGAAAAAAGGGAACACACAAAGCAACAGTTGACATGATCAGCAGAGCATAAATTAATTTTATTGACAATTCATATAGAAATATGTGACAATTATTGATACCTCATTACTGGTTCATTAAACCACATAAGGAGCAGCAACAGTTTTTGTATATAAATTATCTGAACGTCTGGACATGAAGTTGAATATAGCACTACAGGTCAAAGGAGGAAGGATCATTGTAGGGAGGGGGATGTGTTGTTAAAATCCAATGAAATATTATGAAGAAAGAGACAAGGGGAGGAAAAGAAGGGGAAGGGGGAAAAAAAGCGGGAGAGGGGAGGGGGAGAGGTAAGGGAAGGGTAGGGGGGAAAGAGAAGGGGGAAAAAAGAGAGGGGGAGGGGAGGGAAAAAAAGAAGAAAGAAGAGACAGGGAGAAGGAGGAAGATGGAAAGTCAAAAAGTTGGTATGGAAAAAATAACAGTATTCAAGAACTAAGATATTATAAAAAGGGTTTATAGCTAAGTATTTAATTTAACCCAGGATAAACTGTAGCTTTCAGTAAATAAATCCAACGTGATTCTAATTGCAGAAGCTTTTGATTGTTACTGCCTCCTCTAACATCAGGGGGAATGTGTTCAAGGGCCATACATTTTATAGTGTTGAGACTGTGGGGGTAATTTACTATAACTCCAGGAAGTACTGGGCACTATGGCAAATAATAGAGCCCATTTTAGCCAAATGGAAATAAAACGGCAAATTTGCGCATGAAAATCAGCGATATAAGTGGAGAACAAACGGTTGTAAATTCTAAATTACCGCTAATTAGCGCTTCCGCGTATATACAAATGCCAATTCTTATCAAGTTGTTATATAGCACTGTACTGTAGCCATGATCCATGTATGTGAAAGAAACATTTTTATCAGAGATGTGCTCTAGTTCCCGTGCAGCTATTGATTTATATTGCAATTAGTATTCCTAGTTTTTTTCCCTTCTTTTGCTAAGAAATGCAGTTCTGAATGATTATTACATAGTAATGTCTGCTATTCTGTAAAGTTACATGTATTAATCATGTAGGTTACCTATTTGTTGTATGTTGTTTTTTTCATGTTTTTGATTTATTATTTATTAATTTAGTTGACTATAAAGCAGTAATTATTTATGTTCATTCTTTAATAATACTACACTATTATGCAGGTCTTGTACTTAGCACAATGGCTTAGTGGTCTGTTTGGATATCTCCACACCACTCATGGTATGAGTTCAAACAACAGCCAACCTACCATCCACCAGCTGTGTTTATTTTTTCAGTGCACAAGTGAATTAAAATAAACAGACAAAGAAATGTAAACTGCCCTTTAGCTAGTGTGTGGTGTTTGGAACATCATAATATAATTGAATACTTACATACCATTGCATGCATTTAAAGAGTTAATACAATAAAAACTTTCACATTAATCTGCATTGGCTACTTGGCAATCACCTATTTTCAGTAAATATATATACACGTATATTTGTGTTGCTTTGGCTAATTGGCTAACTGGCATTCTCCTTTTCCCACCAATGCAATCTTTTAGGATTTTTCTGTGGGATTTGAACCCATGAGTCTTTCAATACCTGAATGTTTGAAGGTAGAGGTGCTAACTGCTAGCCTATTGGGCTGAGCACAATTATACATACAAAATACTTTTACTAGTGTTTGATGTGTTATATACTATACAATAAAGTTTATCAAATGTAAACTGCTTGTTAGCTAGTGTATGGTGTTTGGAGATTCACACCATAATATTAGTGAATACTTACATACCATTGCAAGCATTTGAAGAGTTAATACAATAATATCAACCACATTAAAGTGTATTGGCTACTTGGCATTCACTGTATGCTGCTTTGGCTAATTGGCTAACTGGCTAACTGGCTAACAGTAATTCTCCTTTTCTCCACCAAAAGTAATCTTTTAAGATTCTTCTGTGGGATTTGAACCCATGAGTCTTTCAATACCTGAATTTTTGAAGGTAGAGGTGCTAACTGCTAGCCTATTGGGCTGAGCACAATTATATATACAAAATACTTTTACTAGTGTTTGATGGTTTATATACCATACAATAAAGTTTATCAAATGTAAACTGCTTGTTAGCTAGTGTATGGTGTTTTGGAGATTCACACCATAAAATTAGTGAAGACTTATTTATTTTTATTTAAGGTACTTCTATAGTGCCGTCAATTTACACAGTGCTTTACATATACATTATACACTAATATGGGACCCTACCCTCAAGGAGCTTACAATCTAAGGTCCCTAACTCACATTCATATACTAGGGCCAATTTAGACAGAAGCCAATTAACCTACCAGCATGTCTTTGGAGTGTGGGAGGAAACCGGAGTACCCGGAGGAAACCCACGCAGGCACAGGGAGAACATGCAAACTCCAGGCAGGTAGTCTTGTGGTGTGGTTGGGAATACGAACCAGCGACCCTTTTTACTGCTAGGTAGGGATGAGCAGACCTCCCCCCTGTTCGGTTCGCACCAGAACATGTGAACAGGAAAAAAGTTTGTTTGAGCATGCGAACACCGTTAAAGTCTATGGGGGTCATTTACTATAGCTCCAGGAAGTACTGGGCACTATGGCAAATAATAGCTCCCATTTTAGCCAAATAAAGTTTCAACAGGCGAATGTGCGAATGAAAAACTAGCGCTATTAGTGAGAAACACATGTTAGTAAATTCTAAACTGGCGCTAATTAGCGCTTCCGCGTATATGCAAATGCCAATTCCTACCAAGTTGTTATATAGTACTGCACTGTAACCATGATCCATGTATGTGAAAGAAACATTTTTATGTGAGATGTGCTCTACCTCGTGTGCATCTGTTGATGTATGTTGCAATTAGTATTCCTAGTTTTTTCCTTCTTTTGCTAACTAATGCAGTTATGAATGATTATTACATAGTAATGTCTGCTTTTCTGTAAAGTTACATGTATTAAACATTTAGGTTACCTATTTGTTGTATTTTGTTTTTTATTTTTTAATTTAGGTGACTATAAAGCGGTAATTATTTATATTCATTCTTTAATCATACTACACTATTATGCAGGTCTCATACTTAGCACAATGGCTTAGTAGTCTGTTCAGATGTCTCCATAGCACTCATGGTACAAGTTCAAATACCAGCCAACCTACCATCCCCCAGCTGTGCTTATTTTTTCAGTGCACAAGCGAATTAAAATAAACAAACAAAAAAATGTAATTTGCCCATTAGTTAGTGTGTGGTGTTTGGAATTTCACACCATAATAGTATTGAATACTTACATATCATTGCATGCATTTGAAGAGTTAATATAATAGAATCAGCCAAATTTAAAGTGCATTGGCTAATTGGCATTCACCTATTTTCAGCATATGCTGCTTTGGCTAATTGGCTAATAGTCATTTGCTTTTTTTTCACCAATTCATTCTTTTAGTATTTCTCTGTGGGATTTGAACCCATGAGTTCTTCAAGGTAGAAGTGCTGACCGACCGCTAGCCTATTGGGTGTAGCACAGTCATACATAGAACATACATAGAAAATACATTCACTAGTGTTTGATGTTTCTTCTCCCCGAGCTGTCTCTCCTGCTGCCACCATCTTCTCCCGCTGATGTGTTCTTCAGTGCAGCCGGTTACCCACTAATAAAAAAAAGCCGCTCTTCTTGTGGCGGTCTTCTGTGGCCATCCGATAATGTCACCCGGAGAGTCCGCTCCATGGCTATGTAAGAGACGCCACACAGCGGGTGACAACACAGCGGAGGAAGACCACCATGGAAGAAGAGCGCCTTTTTTTTATTAGCGGGTAACCAGCGGTGCGGAAAAACACAGCAGATGGCGACGGCAGGAGAGACGGCTCTGGGAGAATACAGCTCGGGGAGAAGATGGAGGAGGGAGAGACAGCGTCTGGAGAAGATGGCTCAGGGAAGAAGACAGCTCAGAGCTATTCTACAATAAAGGACTTGTCAAAAACCGGCTATTAATTTTTTTACATTTCACTGCTTTTTTTGGTGAATGGGTAGGGGTAAAATGTACCCCATACCTATTCACATAGGGGGCAGGATCTGGGAGCCCCCTTGTTAAAGGGGGCTTCCAGATTCTGATAAACCCCCTGCCTGCAGACCGACAACCACCGACCAGTGTTGTCGGGAAGAGGCCCTTGTCCCCATCAACATGGGGAAAAGGTGCTTTGGGGCATTTGGCCTGGTAAGGTTCAGAAGGGGAGGGTGCTCACTCGTCCCCCCCTATCCTGACCTCCAGGCTGCATGCTCGGATAAGGGTCTGGTATGGATTTTGGGGGCCCCACATCAAATTTATTTTACATTTTGGTGTGGGGTTCCCCTTAAAGTCCATACCGAAGGGCCTGGTATGTACTGGGGGGACCCTACGACATTTTTTTCCTTGAATTTTGGAATTCCATACCATATTATTGAATAAGTACATACCATTGCATGCATCTGAAGAGTTAAAATATGGAATAAAGCAAGCTGATGTGCTTTGGCTAATTATGCTTCTGAGTACAATGCACACTTCTAGGAGGTGATGCTGTCAGTGGGATTTGAATTCATCGCTTGAACTTTTGGGGGCAGCAGGGTATACTGCTATGCTACAGAGCTGAGCATTTACCTACAGAGAAAATACATTTACTAATGTTTGATTCAATACAATAATGTTTTGCATTTCAGGCATTAATATTATAGTAACAACCACGCTCGTGCCGATGTGGCATTGGCTAATAGGCATTTGCCTCTTTTCAGCATATGCTGCTGAGTACAATGCAAGCTTTCAGTAGGTGATACCATCTGTGTGATTTTCAGCCATTTGAGCACAATTATATTGAGAACATATGTTTACTAGTGTTTGATGGTGGGACTACTTTATATTCTAGGTATAAAATAGTACTCAGCACAGTGACTTAGGCACCTTTCACACTTGTGCGACCTGAAAGATGCGAGATTTTAATGCGACTTTAAGCAATGCCTGTGTAATCTTGAGGTCTATGGACGCAGGAGTCGCAGGGAAAGACACGCAACTTTCCCATGATTTTGCATCAGCAATTTTGCCGCAATTCCAGGGAATGCATGTGTAAACTTGAGGTCTATGGACCTCAACTCGCATCAAAGTCAGACCAAAGTAGTACAGGGACTAAGTTGAAGTCAGTGTTACTTGAAGTGGCACAAATATGAATGGTACACATTAAAAATCATGGGGTATGACTTGTCATACGACTCTGATGTCCAAAGTCGCACAAGTGTGACTCAGCCCGACTTTGTCAGCGATTTCAGAGACATCAGTGCACTTTCCTGTACAGATGTCTAGTGAAATCACATAGGTCCCAACTGTTCTCCTTTAAGAAGGTGTCCTATGCCTACCTACTTTTGCTAATAGGTGTCCCTTATACCCATCTCAAAAAGTTGGGAGGTAAGAAATCGCCCCCTGAAGTCGCCCAAAGTAGTGCAGGAACTACTTTTGGGAATCGTTGTGGCGTCGCACCAATTCGGACAGTTCCATTGCCATCAATAGGCGCCGATTTGGCCTACAATTTGATATGTCAATTCAGACCTATGTGAACATGGGTGAAGTTGCATAGATATTAGAGCTGCACGGTTCTGGCCAAAATGAGAATCACAATTTTTTTGCTTGGAATAAAAAGATCACAATTCTCGCGACGTAAAATCTTTCACATTATCCCACAAAAAATTGGGCTAACTTTTCTTTTTTTTTTAAATTCATTAAAGTAATTTTTTCCCAAAAAAATTGCATTTGAAAGGCGCAAATACAGTGTGACATAAAATATTGTAACAACCACCATTTTATTCTCTAGGGTCTCTACTAAAAAAAAATATATATAATGGGGGGGTTTAAGTAATTTTCTAGCAAAAAAAAAAAAAAAAAAGATTTTAACCTGAAACCAATAAATGTCAGAAAAATGTTTAGTGTTTAAGTAGTTAAACTTTCCTCACTTACACAGAATTCTATTTAATTGACAAATTGTTACAAGGTTTCTAGTCAAGTTCACTGATAAAGAATGTTCTAATTCTTGGCAGACTTCCTGGTTTTTCGGCTGTGGCTTCAGAAGAGCAGAGAGAGTTCTTTGCATAGCAAGAATCGTGAAACTCTTTTTTCAAGTTCGTAAAGGGGAAAAAAATCACAATGACGATTAATTGTGCAGCTCTAATAAATATGCATGGAAATCAAGGGGGACAACTTTTCATGTGACTCTGAGGTCCAAAGCTCCATGAAAAGTCACCCAAGTTTGAAAGTAACCTAATGAGATTAATTGATAACACCTTTGAATAAGGCCCCATTTGCACTTGTGCGACCTTAAAATTGCACAGCTTTGTCATGACTTGAAGCAATGTCTGTGTAATCTTGTGGTGTATGGACCTCAAATTGCATCAAAGTCAAACCAAGGTAGTGCAGGGACAAATTTGCTACACCTTCAGGATGCACAAGTGACAATAGGGCCAAATTCAAAGGTGTTATCCTTGAATCTCATTCACACTGCTGCGACCTGAAAGTCACACTATTTTGCTGCCACTTTGCCGCTGCAACTTGGCCCCAACTTCTGGGAATGCCTGTGTAATATTGTACCCGATATACCTCAAGACACACCAAAGTAGTACAGGGACTACTTTGAAGTTGGTGCGACTTAAAGTAGCACAGATATGAATGGTTATCATTGGGAATCATGGGGTACAACTTGTCATGCAACTCAGAGGTCCAAATTTGCTGGAAAATTCGCCCAGCTGTGAAACAAATCATATATATTTTAATAAAAGGAGCTCTCATTTATACTTGCATAGTCCTTACTGATTTACATCAGCAGAACAAATGCAGGAAGTGATGTGTGCACATGGGACGGAAGCAAATGTGTGGTGATGCCAAACAAATCAATGAACCCCACCCACACCAAATCTAACTATGACATCCACCCCCACATTGATTAAGTACAAGTACAACACTTACCCGGCCAATGAGCAGCACCTCCTCTCTGCTAAAGAGACCTCGCCATGTCCACCTAGATGGAGATCCTGACCAGTACAGGAACTTCCGGGTGCATACAATGACTAATTTCCAGGTCAGAAGGTGAAACCACGCTTTTGATTGCAGCTGCGAATATTTGATCTCAACCACGATTAGTATTTTTTATTTTCAGATATGCAAATCTGTATTTCTACATATATTTGAAGGTAAACTTAAGGGAGTGTGATAAGAAATGGTGTCCCTGGGTTAGCAGCAGGTGAATTACAAAGGCAAAAGGCCCAGTTTGAGCCCTGGTTCACAGCAGGAGGAAAGCGTTTAGCTGAACTCCCACAATTTCATTCCTGCATGTCAGTCCCGACTGTGGGGGCAACATCAGAGACATCAGTGCAGGTTCCTGCACCAATATCAATACAAATCGCACCAATTAGAACAGTGCAATTGCCACAGATTTGACATGTCAAATCACACCAATGTGAACCAGAGCTGACACATTCAAACACTGCCTATCCACCAGCTGAATTCATTACCTGCAATTCTCCACAGCTGTTAATGATAAAGGTGGAATCTTTATATATAACTTGCAGTTGTGCAGAAGCCTAGGTTTACATTGGAGCGATTGGTCATGCAATTTGAGAGATCAAATCGCATGACTATTGGCAATGGCACTGTTCCAATCGATGCAACATTTTTTTTGTGGCACCGCATCAATTTGCTAAAGTAGTTCCTGCACTACTTTTGCCAATTTCAGGTGCGACTTCAATAGACATGTGTATGAAGCCACCTGAAATCACGCTGACCTTGCTACTTTGAAATCGTGCTACTTCAAGTGAAGTAGCGCAATTTCAAAGTAGCATGTGAACCAGGGCAAAGAGATTAGTTTTTTGGTGCACAAATAAATATTGAAATAAAATATAAAAGAGATATTGCACTTTCCCAAAACCACCACCCACAAAAACTAAAGAGAAAGAAAAGTAGAAGGAAAACGCAAAACGCAAAACAAACACAACACACAACACACAAAACACACACAACACACAAAACACACACAACACACAAAACACACACACACACACACACACACACACACACACACACACACACACACACACACACACACACACCTCAATGTACTTTATTTTACCAGCAGAAAAAAAAAAATTTACATTTACTACCTTCAAAAAAAAAAAATTTACATTTACTACCTTCAAAAAAAAAAATTTGGACAGGATATATGGTGCTACATTTAGCAATGGAATTTTAAGGGCCCTGCTCATAGGAGCTTACAATCTAAAATTAGACAAAACCTTAGAGTGGACACAGCTTTAATTTCAGTGTATAGCGGGCAACACATCACATTATTATCTGCAAGATTATAGAAACATACTTAACAGTCATTCTTACAAAGCATTCCAACATAATATTACAAAAGACTTATTCAAAACACCCACCACCAGCCCACAATCCACACATACATACATTGGTGACCATGTTCTGCTGGAAGCTGCATTTCGGTGTACACGATTAAACGAGATCAAAAATAGTAGGACAGCAGATGCTTCCAAACGATGTTTGCATGATCAGACAGGAACAATACACACACAACATTGACAGCATGGCCACATAAACCCACTTTTGATTTAAAAAATATACAAGAATTTCATCAAATCTCCCAATATCATTCCTTCTCCATCACAGCAAAAAACCTGACCTTCTCAGGCCAAACAAACTCCCCCTACTGCAGGCCTTTATATAAGAGAGGTTGTATTGTTAGCACACTGACACACCCAATAGAAGTACACGCCCACCAGTATCTTTCAATCTGTGTCTTCATGTATGTCTAAAGTGATTTCACCTGATGAGCAGGAACACATAATACTATTTGCAACTGTGTTAGCCTTGGCTATGTGCATCAAATCTCCAACTATAGGCCAAAGATCAAAGTCCATTTGCATCCACATAAACAAAGCAACAGTTTTCTAAGCATATGTGCCCGTGCAGTGTAAACCCTAAAATTTGAAATGTCCAAGTCCCTGGGCATGATTAGTGCTAATAAACATTAACATCAGTCCCTGGCTGCAATGAGCTTCCAATATAAAGTCCAAAATTAACTTTCTTACATTAGAACCTATTTCGACCGGAGACAAAATGTCAGCATGTCTTTAGATTGTGGTGAGAAACCCACACAGAGAGAACATATAAACTTCAACACAAGCATTAGCATGTTGGGGAATTGAACCAACATCCCAGGTGCTGCTAGACAGAACTGCTACCCACTTAGCCACCAGGCAACCCCACACATGTTCTCTGCATCTCTGTGGTGTGAACCAGCCCTAAGTCCATAGCCATGCTCAGTGTCACAAGCAATATACAGTATATTGGCATAAGTATTGGGATGCCTGCCTTTAAACACACATGAACTGTAATGGCATCCCAGTATTAGTATTGGGTTCAAAACTCATTTGGTCCACCCTTTGCAGCTATAACAGCTTCAACTCTTCTTGTCCACAAGGTTTAGGAGTGTGTCTATGGGAATGTTTGACCATTCTTCCAAGTGCATTTGTGAGGTCAGGCACTGATGTTGGACGAGAAGGCCTGACCTACAGTCTCCTCTCTAATTTGTCGCCAAGGTGTTCTGTTGTGTTGAGGTCAGGACTCTGTGCAGGCCAGTCAAGTTCCTCCACCCCAAAATCACTCATCCATGTCTTTATGGACCTTGCTTTGTGCACTGGTCCAAATAATTTGGTGGAGGGGGATTATGGTGCCGGGTTGTTTTTCAGGGGTTGGGCTTGACCTCCTAGTTTCAGATAAGGGAACTCTTAAGGCGTCAGCATACCAAGACATTTTGGGCAATTTCATGCTCCCAACTTTGTGGGGACAGTTTGGGGAAAGCCCCTTCCTGTTCCAACATGACTGCACACCAGTACACAAAGCAAGGTCCATAAAGGCATGGATGAGCAAGTTTGGGGTGGAGAAACTTGACTGGCCTGCACAGAGCCCTGGCCTCAACCCGATAGAACACCCTTTGGCTGAATTAGAGTAGAGACTGCAAGCCAGGCCTTCTCATCCAACATCAGTGCCTGGCCTCACAAATGCACTTCTGGAAGAATGATCAAACATTCCCATAGGCACACTAAACCTTGTGGACAGCCTTCCCAGAAGCTGTTCTAGCTGCAAAGGGTGGGCCAAATCAAATTTTAACCCTACGGACTAAGACTGGGCTGCCATTAACCACCTCAATACAGTGCATTTTCGCCCCCTTCCTGCCCAAGCCATTTTTCAGCTTTCAGCGCTGTCGCACTTTGAATGACAATTGCGCAGTCATACAACACTGTACCCAAATGAAATTGTTAACATTTTTTCCTCACAAATAGAGCTTTCTTTTAGTGGTATTTGATCACCTCTGCGGTTTTTATTTTTTGTGCTATAAACAAAAGAAGAGTGAGAAGTTTTAAAAAAAACACAATAATTTTTATCTTTTGCGATAATAAATATCCATTTTTTTTTCTTTAAAACAAATTTTTTTCTCAGTTTAGGCCGATATGTATTCTTGTACATATTTTTGGTAAAAAAAATCGCAAGAAGCGTATATAGATTGGTTTGCGCAAAAGTTATAGCGTCTACAAAATAGGGGATAGATTTATAACATTTTTATTTTTTTATTTTTTTACTAGTAATGGCGGTGATCTGCGATTTTTATTGTGACTGCAATATTGCGGCGGACACATCGGACACTTTTGACACATATTTGGGACCATTCACATTTATACAGCGAACCGTGCTATAAAAATGCATTGATTACTGTATAAATGTGACAGGCAGGGAAGGGGTTAACACTAGGTGGTGATTGAGGGGTTAACTGTGTTGCTAGGGAGTGATTCTAACTGTAGGGGGAGGGGACTCACTAGGGGAGGAGACCAATCGGTGTTCCTCTGTGCTGGGAACACACCATCGGTCTCCTCTCCTCTGACAGGACCGTGGATCTGTGTGTTTACACACACAGATCCACGGTCCTGCTGTGTTACCGGTAATCGCGGGTGCCCGGCGGACATCGCGGCCACCGGGCACGCGCACCGGGTGCCTAGTGACACGGCGGGCGCGCGTGATCGCCGGCGGCGGCGCGCGCGCCCCCTAGTGGCCTAGGAATGCGAGGCCGTCATATGACGCCCGCCCGCAACGAGAGCTGCGCCGCCTGGCCGTCAATAGACAGCCGGCGGTCAGCTAGCAGTTAAAGTTCATGTGTGTGTAAAGGCAGGCGTCCCAATACTTTTAGCTATATAGTGTATCTGGAAAAGACTTACAATGGTGGTGGAACCTTCCTACACATAACTACTACAATTAGACATAGTTATAGGACCTGGGAGATGAGACAACTTCTCTACATGAAGTAACATGGTTGGGATTTGAACCCAGACCCTCAGAGATACTAAGCAGAAGTTCTAACCTCTAAACCACAGAGCTGCCACGTATGAGCCCCTCTTACACATAACTACACATAAATACACATAAAAACACATAACTACTGCATTTCTATGGACATACAGGTGATGGAATTACATTACTCAAGAGTTATTCTTCTTTATTTATTCTGTGATATGTGGTGTTTTTTTGTGGGTGAGAGTAGAATATTACCCTCAAATTTTTGGGAATTACATTTTGATCTCTGATGTTGGTACACATATCACATTTTTTGGGCTCAAATTATGAATATTTGGAAATAATAAAAAGCACAAAAAATTGTGATTCATTTTACATTTTCATCAGCAATGGTATTGTTTGTGGATTATAAAGACAGTTCGGGGTAAAGATGGTTGTGAGATGAAGAGTAACAAGTGAAAGTGACAGAGAAAAATATATTTTACCAAAACATCAAAACATTCCACATTGTAGCATTCTTAAAATCAAAATATTTTAAGTAGAAGCAACAATGTTGCAAAGGAAAATTTATTTCACAGAAAGATACATTTCATCTCAACATCAAAAGGTCTTTTTGTCAAAGTTAGAATTGTTCCATTAGAATCAATGACTGAAACTTCATTTGGACTAAATTAGAGCAGATTTTAACTCCCAAAAAATGTTCTCTAATTAGCTCTAATTTTGGTATTTACTATAGCTCCAGGTAAAAAAGACACTTGAGTTAAAATGAGAGTTATTTTCAGGTCTGAGCATGCTCAGTTGTGTTGGCACCTAGTTGTCCAAAACGGGGAATTTTTCACTTTTCAGACTTTTAAAGATATTTCAGTGTAGAAATCACTTTTTCACACAGTTTAAAAGCAGATAATCTTTAAATAATATACCGCATATTTCAGTACCATTTAGGCAATTATATCATGCTCTAAACATTATTTCCATGTGCAATTCTCTAGGTTTTAGCAGAGTAAGGGTTTGGGCGCTATTTAGTTTCAGGGAGCTATAGTAAATTCGATTTTGGGAGTATTTTCTCACCAGCGCTATAGTGAATACCGTTTTAGCGCAAATTAGCACTATTAGCGCTAATTCGCGCTAAATTGCCGCGAATTAGCGCTAATTTGCGGCGATTTGCGCGAATTAGCGCCATAGCGCTATAGTAAATGACCCCTTATATGAGAAATATGGTCATTTATTCTCTTATGAAAGGGACGTTTTGTTTTCCCAATATAAAAGCACTTGCATGTACATTGCATAGGATATACAATGCCCGGAGTTTGGCATGTCACTCTATATCTAATCATGTGGACCTGTCCATTTGGCAATATTAATTCATTGTTGTTTGGCATGAATCGACACTTATCACATTTATTGCATGAAAAGGTACCAGGAAATTGACTCAATGGTAAAGGAATATTGTAATAGCTTTGAGTTATTTGATCTTTTAAGGATGTAATTTTTGGTTGTCTTTCTACATATTTGTTGGCAATCAAATCTGCCAATAGTAGTGGCCAATATTTTTCAATGATCTTTCTCACTTGCTTGTGCTGCTTGGTATAGGATGTAATTATCCTAACAGTCTGAGAGGTATCCTTAATTTTTTTCTTATGGATCAGAGTATCTCTAACATGAACCTTCGTTCTATTAAATGCTTTTTTGAGGATACTGTGAGTACAGCCTCTCTCTCATAAGTGACCATATAGAAGATTTGGTTCATTCTGAAAGTCACAATCCTTACTGCAATTACGTTGCAGTCTTAGATATTGACTATAGGGAATACTATTAATTAAGGACCTGGGGTGGGAACTAGATGCATGCAAAACAGCATTTTTTGCTGATGGCTTCCTGAATAGGGTAGTACCCAGGGAGCCATCAGACTCCACAAAAATTTGAATATCAAGAAAGTTGACAGATTTTTTTGTCACAGGACATGGCAAACTTCAGATTATAGGTGTTGTCACTAATAATAGTCATAAATTCTATCAGTTCTTGCTGAGAGCCTGACCATATCAACAGTATGTCATCTATATAGCGATGGAAGGTCACCACGCAATCCAGATATTTTTTAATGTCCTCTCTTGAAAATAAATTCCTCTCCCACCCCCCTAGGTACAGGTTGGCATATGATGGGGCACAACGAGCCCCCATTGCAACCCCCTGCACCTGAAGGTAGTGGGAGGAGCCAAACATAAACATATTCCTTGTCAGGATGAATTTTAACAATTCCAAAATAAACTAATTATAATGATCAGCAGTGTGACCACATTCCTGTATATGTTCAACCACGGCCTTCAGTCCTAGTTCATGTGGGATTGTATTGTATAGGCTTTCTACATCAATGGTGACAAGCCATGCATCTTTGCGAACTGAGATACCTTCAATCAATTTAATGAGATCAATCGTGTCTTGGACAAAAGAAAATAAAGATTTAACATGAGGGCCTAAATAGGTGTCTAGGCTACTGGCATTTTCCATCAGGCAACCACACCCCAAAATGATGGGTCGACTGGGGGGTTAGTTAAGGATTTGTTGAACTTTGGTAAAGTGTAGAAGGTCAGAACTTTAGGTTCCTGAGTATTAAGAAAGGTCCAAGTCTGTTTGTCAATTAAGTTACTAGATAGTGCCTTAGCAATAATGTTTCTATATTCTCTACAGTATGATTCAATAACTGTCTGTGAAATGGGTTTATACCATTCATGGTTTTGAAGAATATGTAAACACATTTGTTCATAATTTCTGCGATCCATAAATACCAGATTAACGCCTTTGTCGGCCGGTTTGATTATTAGTTCCTTGTTATTTTGCAAAGATACCAAAGCCTTCCTCCGCTGTGGAGGAGGACCTCGGACAACTCATCTCCTCCACTCCTCCCAGATGTTCGGATTATTTCCCAAAGTAGGAAAACTCCTAGATCTGGGCTTGAATAACTGTGGGGGGGGGACATCTATCTGAAAAGGACTCCTTGGTCAATAGTGGGGGGCCGAATAGCGAGTCAACAGAGTCGCCATTCTCCTCCCAAAGTTCCATGAGATCCTATATGGCCTGAATTTCTCTGATCGTAAGGTCCTTTTCTCCAGTGGAGGTAGTAAGATGGGCAATTTGAGCAGGTTTATGATAGATAATTTTAAACATAAGGCATCGAGCAAAGAGACAAATATCCTTAATAAGATCAAATCAATCAACATTGGTATCAGGGCACAAAGTAAGGCCCAATTGGAGGACCCTCAATTAATCTACCGTCAAACAGTAGGATGAAAGATTCAGAATGGTGAACTGTTTTCCTTGCTCCAGTACAGTATCACGGAAACATACAGACTTACCGGATTTCAATGTTCTGGTGTGCCTAGAGGTAAAAAAATGGATGCCACTTTGGGATCAGCTTTCATATTTAAAGATGAAGTAGAATCGCTTACCTTTGTTGTCATTACAATCGGTGCTAAAGTTGAGGAAATAGGGATAGAAAAGGAGCCCGTTGTGCCGCTGGTTTTGCAACCTTTGGTACCAGGTGAGTTTCTTATAGAAAGGTGAGTAGTGCTTAAACGTTGCTGTGAATTTTTTGGACAAACCACAGGTGAATCGCGTTCATGCGCAGGTGCCAGTGCAGATTTAGGATTATCCAAAAATGAAATATTAGAATCTCCCTTAAGCTTTTTTTAGGATCTCTCAATGAAAATATCTTCATATACCATAGATTGGCTAGAGGAAGAGGGAGAAACAGAACAAGCATCAGGTGTATGAGTAGCATGATTAGGTTGTGTTTGATCATTAGGCTTTGTAGAACATCTCTGTTGGTCCTGGGATGACTGATTCCACTTTTATGCAAAACCCATATGATGAGCTGATTGGTCACGTAGGAATTTAGTTTCTTTGTTGTTTATTATTTCAATGGTATACTGTTCAACGTGCTCCCTCAGTTCTCGCTCCTTATCACGAAAGGAGGTCAGACTGACCAGGGGCACATGTTCAGTGTACCATTTACTGATTGATTCATCCAATTATTGAGTTCAGTCTCATATTGGTCACTCAAAAGAGACATCAATTCAAAGGAGCATGATTGTAGTTTAGATTTGCATTTATTTTTTAGAGTATCCTCTACTTTTTTTTTTTTTTTTTCAAAAAAGTTTATTACATTTTTCATGAATACAGGGTATAGTCAGCATACATATTGCATTACTTTACACATGAATGAAAAAGGTAGAGACATTTTAGAGGCAGATTGGCCTAACAATAAAATAACAGGTATAAGTGTCTCATCAGTAGAGGTGCAAACAGGCACAGGTGTAAGTATGAATAGAGTCGTTAGGTGCATATTAACTTTAAGATTAGGATTACCATAAGAGAATAGGGGCAAGTATGGGCATTATGGAAGGTCTACACCGCAGTGGTTGGCCCAAGAACCATCCACCCCTATAAGGGAACTTTCTGTGCATGGGAGGGCGACTGGATGCAGGTAAATCAGAGTCAAACATAGACCCGTGTGTTAGGGTAACGTAGCTAGTTTCGTGAGGGAGCATCATTATAGAGGTGCTAGAGGGGCCATTGAGTTGCGCACTGGGTGTGGGTAGCCTGGAGGATATGGGATCATCTACTTTTTTTAAATTGGGGAAAATTTGGATCCTTAACCCCCACGGGGTAACTTGATTTCCTATGTATTTCTCGAAGTATCTTTTATGCCAAAAAATTCTGACTTTCTTTTCTATTAATAGCTGAAGTTTAACAGAGGATTTATCTAAATTAGCCTCCTTTACTCCTACTGAACTCTGGGAAAGATGTATCTTCGTCATAAAGCCCTCCCAATCCTCCCCACAAAATTTGGCCATAGTGTAGATCTATTTTGAACCTTACAAAAATAATGTATCACATTTTAATATATAATTTACAAAAACAATAATCCAACAACTTTAATAGAGCATTTATAGAATTAGTTCATTTTCTCATATGGATAATTATATAGTTTTAACAGAAGAAATCACTATATAATAGAGAAATAGAGAACTTTTTGATTTTCCATCTTCCTCCTTCTCCCTGTCTCTTCTTTCTTCTTTTTTAAGCCAGCTGTATAACCTGCCCTTGTAAGTTGACCCTATTTTAGTTTCTTGTCCTTTTGATGTCAGGAAGGATACTCCATCTCTCCTTCTGATACTAAGGGACATTATCGTTTTTCCATTTTTCAGTTGGTCTTTGTCTACCATATATGGACACTTTTGGCACATGGTTTTTCTGATGCAGCAAAACATCCAGCCATCCCGGCAGTTCTTGGTCCCCCCTTTCTTAGGAGATATAGGTAAGCAGTGGTACCCTGACAGAGGAGACGCATATGCATAAGAATAATTTTTGATGCAAATGTTTGTATGATCTTTTTAATTAACCTAATATGTCCAATTGTTTGTGTTTTTTGATAGAAGGCATTTTACTTTGCAAACGACCAGCACCCCCTAAAGAAGCCCAACTTATGGGCAAAACATGTTGGGAAGTCCATCATACACTGCTGTGTTGTTGAAACCGTAATCTAATTGTACTAGCCATCATTGTATCTCCCCCTACCTTTTCTCTTTTAATGAATGAAATCTTATTTTGCTCCTCAAAATAAAATAATTTTTTTATATACTATATTTGATATTGTTTCCAATTTATCTGCACCCAGTCACAATTTCTGTGTTTCTTTATTCTCTCTGCACAGTACAAAGATTTGCAATTCTTCACTGATTTGTCCCAATTCACACTGCAAAAAACGAGAAGTCTTAATACCGTATCCAAAGGTTTAAGGAACCATACGATTACCTATAAATGAGGGTTCCCAACAAAATTGATCATCACTAAAGATGGCAGAGATCATAAGGTGTATTCCCTCACAAAAGGTCTAGACCTGCTAAAAACGTGGCACATTATCCCAGATGACCTCCCACAGGGGCCCAACAACCGCAGTCCTGGACGCCACATGGAGGACTGGAATCTGGTCAACTCAAATCAAACAATAGGCATAATACATTCCAAGTTTTTGTCCCTGTTATGGAGACACCCTAAGCTAGACTTTCTTTTTCTCATCCAAGTTTGAGTGGCTATAAGCTACACCCAGTTTGTCATGACATAAAACTTTTTTCTGTGGTCCCTCTTTTTTGTTTCTTTTATCCCTTGTTCACCAAACCATTTGCTACTTATCTTCACAGTTAGATATGCAGATACCTTCCTGTCTACATCGATCCAGGGTGAAGAAAGTTCACTTGTTCAGAAGCACCTAGGAGGCAATGCATTTTCGGAGTGATCTGTGAACCCTCACCACCTGATGTAATTGTTACATACACATGCTGCACCTGCCTGCCACCTTTATACATGCCATCATGACAGTTACCTTTCTAACCATTAATGCCAAGGGACTCAATCACCCGGCAAAAAGGAAATCACAGTGGAATGAGGTGTAAATGCACTCACCCCAAATTTCCCTATATCTTTACCGCAAGCACCACGTCCATAAAAAGAGGGGTACTAACAGCTATTAGAGACACAGTCGCATTTACATTGCATAAGGAACTGGCAGACCCCCAAGGGTGTTATCTTATTAAGATATGTGACATCAACTCTTCCACATATACGTTGGGCAACTTCTATACGCCCAATTAGCAACAACCACGCTTTATATGCCAGGTTCTCAAGAGGGTTCGTCAGGTGAAAACAGGCTTTCTCCTAGTTTGAAGAGACTTTAACTGCTTCAGATCCGGGCCATTGCCAAATGACAGCAACAGCGCGGATCTAAATTGCCGGGACTACGTCCATTGACGTCGTCCCGTGCACGAGCGGCCTGCGCGCCCCCTGCAGGGCGCGCGCGGCGCGCTCGGTGATCAGCGAGTCTATGAGACTCGCCTGATCACAGATCAGAGTAAGGGGTTGGTCCCAACCCCTTACCACATGATCAGCTGTCAGCCAATGACAGCTGATCATGTGATGTAAACAGAGCCGGTAATCGGCTATTTTTCCTCCTCGCGCTGACAGCGTGAGGAGGAAAAAAAAACCCGATCACCGGCGGCCGTGATCGGGACATCAGTCCCGATCACGGCGATCTTATAACAAAAAGCAATAGGCAGTAGTGCTGCCTACCAGTGCCCACCATATTAACCCATCAGTGCCCACAGTGCCATCAATCAGCGCCACCCATCAGTGCCCACAGTGCCACCCATCAGTGCCCACAGTGCCACCCATCAGTGCCCACAGTGCCACCCATCAGCACCCACATCAGTGCCACCCATCAGCACCCACATTAGTTCCACCCATCAGCACCCACATCAGTGCAACCTATCAGTGCCCATCAGTGTCACCTACCAGTGCCCATAAGTGCCCATCAGTGCCACCCATCACTGCCCATCAGTGCCACCCATCAGTGCCCCCCATCAGTGCCCCCCATCAGTGCCCCCCCATCAGTGCCCCCCCATCAGTGCCACCTATCTGTGCCACCTATCTGTGCCACCTATCTGTGCCACCTATCCGTGCCGCCCATCTGTGGCCATCAGTGCCGCCTTATCTGTGCCCATCAGTACCGCCTTAACTGTCCCCATCAGTGCCGCCTTAACTGTGCCTATCAGTGCCGCCTTAACTGTGCCTATCAGTGCCGCCTTAACTGTGCCTATCAGTGCCGCCTTATCTGTGCCTATCCGTGCCCATCAGTGCAGCCTATCAGTGCTCACCAGTGCCGCCTCATCAGTGCATATCAATGAAGGAGAAAAATTACCTGTTTGCAAAATTTTATAACAAACTATTAAACATGATTTTTTTTTTTTTCAAAATTTTCCATCTTTTTTTGTTTGTTTAGCAAAAAATAAAAACCCCAGCTGTGATTAAATACCACCAAAAGAAAGCTCTATTTGTGGGAAAAAAATGATAAAAATTTCATTTGGGTACAGTGTTGTATGACCGCGCAATTGTCATTCAAAGTGCGACAGCGCTGGAAGCTCAAAATTGGTCTGGGCAGGAGGGGGGTTTAAGTGCCCAGTAAGCAAGTGGTTAATCTTCCCCATGACCCCAAGATGGACTCTACATTTTGCTCAAACAGACATCAACACTCGCTACAACCACTACTGTACACTCATGAACTCTATGACGCTTGGAGATGCCTCCATGCCACGGAAAAAGACTATTCTTTTTTCTCTACATGTCACAGAACCTACACGAGGCTTGACCTATTTCTCACGGATAAATGGTTGATACCTAAAATCAAAGCCTCAAAGATCAACACCATCATCTGGTCGGTTCACGCCTCTGCGATGCTTTCAGTTGACTATTCACCAACTGGCTTTTCCAGGCTGATCCCTCCAAAACTGCACTTCAGAAGGATCTAACTGGTTCTTTCACATGTAATATAAATTCTGTTCCAGACCCCTTTGTTATCTGGAATGCCCATAAGGCATTTATGAGAGGGATTCTAATAAAATTGGGAGCAAGGGCTAAGAGAAAGAGGTGGCACAATTTAGGTATGAACTATGCCTAATTCTACTTGATGATTTTGAGAAAGCTTCTAAATGTCTCAAAATGACTTACTACGAGAATAGCAATAAAGCAGGGAAACTTTTAGCGCATTGTCTCAGAGGGCAGAGACACAGAACAAAGATTCCCTATGTAATACATCAAGAAAAGTCACACCACTCACAGGTTATTGCTGATGCATTTAGCTGCTATTACAGTTCTCTCTATAATTTGTGTGAATAGCCAAACACGATCCAACCTACACCCATCTCAGACTTTCTTGACAAGATTAAACTCCCTCATTTATCAGATGACCAATTGGAGAGACTAAATTCCCCCTTTTCAGAAGCAGAGATTGCCAAACCATTGATTCTCTTCCCAGCAATAAATCTCCTGGGCCTGATGGCTTTATAGGGGAATACTATCAGACGTTTAAATCCATACTAGCTCCACACTTAGCAGAAATGTATAATAATGCTGCCTCCTCTTTCTCTTTTCCCTCAGAAATACTTAAAGCATTAATAGTAGAATTACCAAAGCCAGGGAAGGATCCAAACACGCTGCAAAATTTTAGACCTGTTTCCTTGCTGAACAATGATTTAAAACTCTATGCCAAACTCCTAGCTAACAGATTGATGGATCTACTACCATCTCTAATACACTTGGATCAATCTGGGTTTACAAAGGGGTGTCAGACCACAGACGAAATGAGATGTCTAATCAACATTATACACTTGGCTAACAAAACACGAACACCTTCTCTGCTCCTAGCTTTGGATGTGGAGAAGGCGTTCGACAGAATACACTCGGAGTCCCTGGCAAGGGTGCTCACCAAATTTAGGTTTGGAGGTCGAGTCCACTTGGCTATCATGGCACTTTATACAACTCCATCAGCTCAGGTGTATATCTCAGACATGCTCTCCACACTATTTAAAACAACAAATGGGACACATCAGGGGTGTCCACTCTCCCCGCTTATGTTTAACCAGTTAATGGAACCTATGGCCACATACATTCGCTCCCATCCTCAGATAAGCGGGTTTAGGATCAAGGACACAACACACACCATTAGTTTCTTTACAGATGATATCATCCTAATGCTCGCCAATGCTGATTCATCTCTGGCTTCGGTTCACCAAGCGTTACAGCTATTTAACACAGGGTCTTACTATAAGGGTAATGACACTAAATCCTATATTCTAGACTTAGGAATTCCCAACAAAACCAATGTCCTGATGTATGGTCCCTTGCACTAAGGCCTGGCTGCTTGTTGCCTAAAATGCAGGTGTGCCTTTTTGTCTCCTGGAGTTGTCTCTGGAGAAGAAGGGAAACTACTGGGAAATATAGTCCACCTAGAGGGAAATCGATGGACTGTAAACAGTTTTAGACTCTAATGCCGCGTACACAGGATCGGAATTCTCGTCGTAAAAGCCTTGGATGGTTTTTCCGATGGGATTCCACTCAAACTTGTCTTGCATACACAGGGTCACAGCAAATTCCGACCTCTAAGAACGTGGTGACGTACAACACGTACGACGGGACTAAAAAAGGGAAGTTCAAGACTAAGTGCGCCACCCTTTGGGCTCCTTCTGCTAATCTCGTGTTTATCTTGTGTTAGTAGAAGTTTGGTGAGAGACGATTCGCGCTTTTCAGACTGGTGATTTTCTGATCGTTTCTGCTCTTCAATTTGTGCTTGTGGATTTGTATCTGTCCTTCAGTGCGTGTAGTCAGTTTGCGTTTGTTTGTCAGTGTGTGCTATTTATAGTACCGTATTTGATCTTCAGTGTGTTCTTGTCCGCTCGTTTCTGATTTTTAGCTCGTTCTTTCAGGCCTTGTTGTTTTTCAGTGCTTTCTGTTTAGTTCGTTCTGACCAGCTGACTGTTTTGAAGCCATGTTGCGGGTACGCCCTCATGGTAGAGTTCATGCTGTGCGGGGGCTTGGTGTTGGGGTTCTTACTGTGAACCAAGCCCAGTCCATGAACAGGGTGGGGAGGAGTTCATGGACCAAGAATTGGTTGCTCCAGCATGACCAATTCTCTCATATGCCTTTGTTGCAGGAGATCCAGGAAAATAACCCTGATAATTTCAGGAATTATCTCCAGATGACGGACCTCATTTTTCACCGTTTGTTGGCTTTGCTGTCCCCTTATATTAGCAGGCAGGGCACCTGCATGCTGCAAGCCACGTAGACACGTTGTGGTACTTCGGTAAGTCTGCAGGACCTCAAGTTCACGACAGGCATCTCCCCCCAGGCTCTGGGGATCATTATTCCAGAGACATGTTTTGCCATCATTCAGGTCCTGCAGAGGGACTATATTAGGGTAAGTTTTCTCCTTTAACATCACATTCTATGTATTTATTGTTTGCTAATGTATTGTATTCCTTTCATCATTCCCTAATTACCATAATTGTAATATGCTGGGAATGTTCCCCTTGTGCCCATGCATGCTGGCAGTTTTTAAACTTTTCCTTTTTCCTTTTTTGTCCTTCATGCATATTTGCCTTCAGTAACTTCCCCAGCATGCTATCCTGGGCCCATATCCACCTAGTATAGTCACTTAACAATGTATTTTGTCAGCTCCATAGTAGTGCTTTACCCTAAACACTCCCTAAAATGTGTACAAATGTTATTTGTGTCCTTAAATTGAGGCAGAGTGCCAGAGGCTTTTTTTGGGTTCCAAAATCATTTTGAACTCTCCCTCCCCCCAACCGTTAAATCAACCCATACCAATCCTCTATCTGCTGACTTTGCCAAACCCATACACACTATACCTACCTCTTTTGTGTTCATTTTTGTGGATGAATTCACCAAAGCATGTAGTGCAAGGGCCTGCCTGAATACTTTCAAATGGTACTGTTTAAAGTTTGGTTCTCCTATTATCTTGCTAATTAATTGCAGAATGTAAAAATGTGCTTCAATTTTTACAGTGTGTATTCATATTTTTGTATTATGACACTTCTTACCTGTCCAGTGGGCTGCCAATAGTGTAAGTAAGGAGGGGCTGGCCAAAGTAACAAACATTATTTATGCATTCAGCTCTCAATGAAGTGGAGAGGGTTACCTGTTCAAAACATCTCCCCCCTAAAATTGTTACAATGGGTCCACAGTTTCCTTCAATGCCACAGGAATGGCAGACTGTGGCATCCCACTTTGCTGACAGTTGGGACTTTCCCAACTGTGGAGGGGCAATTGATGGGAAACACATCCACATCGTACCACCACCCTATTTGGGGTCAAACTATTATAACTATAAGGGTTATCATAGTATTGTGTTGATGGCTGTGGTGTTGGCGACATATGAGTTTCTGTATGTGGACGTGGGGAGGAATGGCCAGATGTCAGATGGTGGAGTCTTTGCCAGGACCGAGTTCTTTCAACGTCTATACAAAAAAAGCAGCGAAGGATACTGCAAAGCAGTTCTTCAACAAGGAACAACTACCATATTGGTTACAAATCTTTATTAGTTATCAAAAATAAAAACAAAAAGTAGAGAAAGGCAACTATGCAGATAACTCTTCCACATCAAATTACTGTTACTAACAACATATGATTAAAATAAGACTAACGTCTTAGAGGACTTGGGTGGCCACCAGAACCTGATACACACATCTCACACAAACATCTACCATACACATGCAGACAAAATCTTGGACCCGGGTCCGATGTATACTTCAATAGTCCAGAAAGGCTCCAATTCAAATGGACACAGTGAAGACATCAAATGGTCTAGTAATGTGAGTAGTTGTCTGCATGGGTTGGATAAATAAGATGGATATAAAGTTCACATACACGTGTTTATTCCCGGCTAGACATGCATAATGCAGTGCTGGTATTCACAGATAAGAAGCAAACTGTAATCTGGAAATTCAAGTATCCCCAATGCTGTTTGGAAATCACTGATCCTAGTATATACGTTCCCCAGTAGTGGGATGTATAGAGAGCTCAGCAATAGAAGAACCTATAGTGGTTGATTCTTACTCACTCAGACTCCCGTCCATTCGTGGTCTCCTCATTCAGAAGGAATACACACTGACACGCTATGCTCTTGCGTCTGTGTTGATTGGCTGCGGACTCACAGCATACGGTGAGCGGCAGAGTTCATGTCTGCAGACCAAGCAGTGTCCATGGGCTGTGTGGAACGTAGAGTGGAGAGCAGTGTCCAGGTTCAGTGAATAATCAATAGGTGCAGAGGGCCGCTTCCGTGATGCTTCAGACTGTGCGGCTGCTCGCAATGGCCCGGAATGGGGATATGTGGAGAGGGTTCAGGGCATAGGTGGACATCCAGAGGTCCCTGTCACCAATAGCACGGTGAGATGATGCTTACGCGTTTCACCTGATCACAGGCTTCTTCAGAGCATGCGTGATAGATCAGGATCCGTGCTATAAATAGCTAATAGGAAAAATCAGCAATTAAAACCTAACACACCTGAACACCAATCAAAGACGTCATTCACCATTTGTGCAACACTAATTCCTAAAGCAGGTGCGATCCCTAACTTGAAAAGAGACATCAAATATACAGAAATAAACAGAAACCAGAACTATTAATTAGTCCGGGAATATATTAGGGGTCACATTTGTGAACACATTCAGACTTCATTTCCCCATGATTTTATATATGATTATTATCATGTACCCTCTCTCTGTTAACGTTCCAAAAATACAGAGAGGTTACACTCATTATTTAGGCCAAGGGGCTGCATACTGTCCAAATAAAAAATCCACATTTTTTTCTTTCTGGTATAAGACCCTATCAAAATCCCCCCTCCTGGCAGGTAGGTTCAATTTATAAATGCCTTTGCATTTCAGGCCTTTCGGGTCTCCCTTATGTTCCCGCAGAAAATGCAGTGCTATATAGCTATCGTCCTCTTTGTCGACAATGCTCTGAACATGTTCACCAACTCTAATCTTCAGCTGTCTCTTAGTTTTGCCAACATAAATTAGTCCGCAGGGACAGGTTAGCATATAGATTACACGTGTTGTGGTGCAATTAATGAAACTATTGATTTTGAATTGTTTATTGCCATTAGAGCTGGCGAACTTGTCAGTCTTGTCAACGTACTTGCAGATGTGGCACCTTCCACATGGATACATGCCCTTCAGGGGTGGGAGACTAATAAGCCAGTCCTGTTTTTTAGGCCTATTGTACTCAGAGTGTACTAAACAGTCTTTGAGATTCCTTGCTCTTCTGGCTGTAAGAAGTGGCCTGCTACCTACAATTTTTCCCAGGATAGGGGCTTCAGACAAGATATGCCAGTGGCGGCCAAGAACCTTCCTGATTTCTTCCCACTGTGCTCCATATCTAGTAATAATTCTGATTGGAGCCTGACTCTCATTTCCTAATTCACTGACTGTTTGATTATTAATAAGAGACTGTCTATCCGTGAGGAGAGCCCTCCTCTTGGCCTCTCTGATGATTTTATGGGAGTATCCTCGATCCCGGAACCTCCCATAAAGATCATGCATCTCAGTGTGGAAATCATCCTGCCTCGAGCAGTTCCTCCTGGCTCTGAGGAACTGGCCGACTGGAATGCCTCTTATAAGAGGCCTCGGGTGATAACTCGCTGCTTTTTTTGTATAAATGTTTGACTAGTTCAGAGGACAATCACCCCATGTCCGGCAATATCTTTGCCGTCCAATATAGGGGTTGATTAAACATACAGGTGTTCTTAATTTGAGTGGGTAAATGGTAAGCCCCGTCTGTTACTCAGATTCACCTTTTTGCAAATCGGCTGGGTCTTTGGTCGTTTTTTTCTTTTTTTTTTTTTTTTTTTTTCTTTTTTGTGCATTCTTTCAACATCTCCAGAGTGGTGGCTTGGAATTGCCACCTGCGGAAGATAACGTTGAGGGACTGCCATTTGTGTTCTTCGCAGATGAGGCATTCGGTCTGGGTGATCACGTGACGAGGCCAATCCCACAGAGGACCCTCACCCCGGAGAAGAGGGTTTTTAATTACCGGCTGGCCAGAGCCAGAAGAGTCGTGCATAATGCGTTTGGGATAATGGCCAGCTGGTTCTGCCTATTTTTAACTGGGTCCCCCCCCCCCCCCCAAGCGCCCGTGAAGTGCGGGAAAAATATGTCAAATTTTTTATCGGTGGGGGCCATTGCTATGCCAGCCAATTTGGAATACATTTTCTATTTTATTAGATAAAATCTTGATTTTGATTTACTGCTTGTGTTTCTTTTTGCTGTCTCCTAGCTTCTACTAGTGCACATGTAGTGCCAAGTGGTTTTTCCATTATTAAATAACACCTATTGTCACTGTAAACACAAACTTAATACAAAAACTGGTATTGATCATTGAAAGAAGAAGCCACACATTGTTGAGTATAAAACCTTTTACTCCATGCACATACACATGTGCATTATAAAACTATTTTTTTTAAATAAAGAAATATGGGTTTCTTAAAGCGGGGTTCCACCCAAATTTTGAACAATATCTGTATGTATTCTCTTCCTTGCCTAGATGCTGACATGCCGTTTAAAAAAATTGAAATCGCTGTAATTACCTTTTATTTTTCTATTCTTCTTTGCACTTCCTGGTTCTCCTCCCGTGGGAGAAGGCGTGTTTCTAGCCTCTCCCAGACTCCTGGGAGCTAGTCTCAGGCTTCCCAGGATGCCACTGAGCATGTGCGGGAACGAGCGGTGAATGCTGGGAGCACAGCATTCACCACATCCAGGAAATAAATGCTTGTGGGCTTCAAATGCCCACAATGAACATGGAGACCGCCTGCTGTGAATAATATAAGTTATTCTTTCCGACAAAATCTGACACAGGTGGACATATTACACACAATATGTGAGTATGTAATGCTGAGAAGAAAAGTTTGTGAATGAACTAAAAAAAAAAAAAAAAACGATAGATAGGTGGACCCCCGCTTTAAAGTTTTACCTTCAATTTTTTTATGGATACATAAACAGGCATGTTTCAAAACATAACATACACAACTCATGAACTTACAAAGTTCAACATTGAAAACCTGAAGGCAATATCAGACATTATAGTGTTCAAAATTTGTTGATATTGCTTTCATCAGATGGGTTGATATCACCCCTGTAAAAGCCAAATTTTGAAGATGCACACAAACTGTCAAACTGGGGATTTTTCCTCCTGATCCCATACCTAATGTCAACATGTGCTAGACGTGTTTTAGGGGTGCAACCACTTCCTCACACCTACTTGAGTTGCGAGGAAGGAGTTGCAGCCACAAAACGCGTACATTGGTATCCCCTGATGGCAGATAGCACATGTTGACATACTGTGCGCATCTTCAAAATTTGGCTTTTAAAAATTGCATAAAAAATTGTTAAAAACAAAAAAAGTGGCATTTTTGGAGTATTTATATTCTTCCTAGTACATCAATCATGTTCTTTATGCCGCGTACACACGACCGGACTTTCTGTGAAACTAGGTCAGACGTTCTTCCCGCCCGACTTTCCGGTGGACTATTGCCGGACTTTCTGAACGGACCTACTTGCCTACACACGACCGGACTTTCCGGTAGGCTAGGTCCGCCCGTCTTCCCGATGGGCTTTCACCGGAGTTACGGCGGACTTTCCGAATGAACAGACTTGCCCACACACGGACAAGTCCGTTCATTTTGAACGTGACTCGGGTACGACGGGACTAGAAAAGGAAGTCAATCTCGCTGCATTTATTGGTGAGATTGACACCTTGCGAGCCCCGTCGCAGGGCATACCAGGATTTTAAGAGGAACCCCTACGCCAAAAAAACGGCGAGGGGTCCCCTCCAAAGTCCATACCAGACCCTGATCCGAGCACGCAGCCCGGCCGGTAAGAAAAGGGGGTGGGGACGAGAAAGTGCCCCCCTCCTGAACTGTACCAGGCACATGCTCTCAACATGGGGGGGTGGGTGCTTTGGGGGACGGGGCGCCATGCAGTGCCCCCACACCACAAAGCACCTTGTCCCTATATTGATGAGGAAAAGAGCCTCTTCCCGACAACCCTGGCCGTTGGTTGTCGGGGTCTGCTGGCAGGGGGCTTATCAGATTTCGGGAGCCCCTATAATAAGAGGGCCCCCAGATCCCGGCCCCCCACCCTAGGTAAATGAGTATGGGGTACATGGTACCCCTACCCATTTACCTAGAGAAAAAGTGTAAATAATAAAACACACCACGCAGGTTTTTAAAGTAATTTATTAGACAGCTCCGGGAGGGTCTTCTTCCGGCTTCGGGGGTCTTCTTCCGACTTCGGGGGTCCCTCCGGTTCCTCTTCTCCCGGCTTCCGGTTGGTTCTTCTCTGCTCTCTCTGGCCTCTTCTCCCGGTGTTTGACCTCTGCTCCCAATGTTCCAGTTCTTCTGCCGGCTCCTCCGCTATCTTCATGCCGCTCTTTTGCTAGCGGGGGCCCGGACTTCTGGCTTCTTATATAGGCAGAGACCCCGCCCCCTTATGCCATCACAGTCCCTGGGCATGCTAGGACTGTGATGTTTTAGGGGGCGTGGTCACCGGGTGATGTTGACCACGCCCCCCTAAAACATCACAGTCCCAGCATGCCCAGGGACTGTTACGGCATAAGGGGGCAGGGTCTGCGCCTATATAAGTCACATCGGAGTGCTCAGAGAGCTTTCCAGCCGGAGAGACCGTCGTGTCAACATCGGAAGAAGAGAAGAAGGAAGAAGCCCAGAAGCCAGAAGTCCGGGTCCCCGCTAGCAAAAGAGCGGCATGAAGATAGCGGAGGAGCCGGCAGAAGAACTGGAACACCGGGAGCAGAGGTCGAACACCGGGAGAAGAGGCCAGAGAGAGCGGAGAAGAACCAACTGGACACCGGGAGAAGATGAACCGGAGGGACCCCCAAAGTCAGAATAAGACCCCCAAAGCCGGAAGAAGACCCTCCCAGAGCTGTCTAATAAATTACTATAAAAACCTGTGTAGTGTGTTTTATTATTGACACTTTTTCCCTAGGTGAATGGGTAGGGGTACCATGTACCCCATACTCATTCACATAGGGTGGGGGGGCCCGGGATCTGGGGGCCCTCTTATTATAGGGGCTCTCGGATTCCGATAAGCCCCCCACCCGCAGACCCCGACAACCAACGGCCAGGCCCTTGTCCTCATCATCATGGGGACAAGGTTCTTTGGGTGGGGGGCCACACAGGGTGCCCCCTCCCCAAAGCACCCACCCCCACATTTTGAGGGCATGCTGCCTGGTACGGTTCAGGAGGGGGGGGGCTCTCGCTCATCCCCACCCCCCTTCCTGACTGGACGGGCTGCGTGCTCGGATCAGAGTCTGGTATGGACTTTGGGGGGGACCCCACGCCGTTTTTTCGTCATAGGGGGTTCCCCTTGAAATCCATACAGACCTAAGGGCCTGGTATGCCCGCGCTCGCCGCAATAGGAAAATTTGTTTTTCCTATTGCAGCGAGCGCGAGATGCAATACCTTGCCCTTGCATCGTATCTGGTCCGTCGGACCAGCATAAAGACAAATGGGCTTTACGCCAGTAACTGAGTCCGGCGGACTTACGACGGAAAGATTTGAAACATGCTTCATTTCTAGGTCTGGTGGACTTTTGGGAAAAAAAGTCCACGGGAGCCTACACACGATCGGATTGTGCGGCGGACTCTGGTCCGCCGGACCAAGTATGCTGGAAAGTCAACTTGTGTGTACGCGGCATTAGTTTGACTTCAATCTCATGTGTTTTTTGCTTTATAAAGTCTAAATCCTGACTACAATGCCAATTGAATTACAACATTACATTTGTTTATGGTTCAAATAAATGCACTTACTGGTTACACATTTTCTATTATTCTTGATTTCAAGATATTGCTGTCTAAAGCACCACCGGGGAAATTGTCCATCCTATACCATTATTGTTTCGGGGGGGGGGGGGGGGGAGCAAATACATCTATCCCACATGTGTTTTCTCTTTAAATCCTGATTACAATACATGATGTCCTGGATAAGCCTTTGGGCACTATCAGTGGTGAAATGAGGAGCTTGTTCAACAACATGCACATTACCTGAAAGAAAAAATACACACCATGTATTATAAATATGCTGACATACATATATTACCTGAATCTGTGGTGTCAGACACTCACCTGTTGTGATGACAATTTCCACTACCTCACTTTCCTCCACATCCTCAACTTGCGGTGTTTCCTGGTCCCCTTCTTCAGGAGGTGGGGGGGTTCCTGGAGTCCTCAGATGTCCTGAGTCTTTTCCTTTGAGAATGAAACAAAAGGTATACTTAACACACAGATATTTGAGGCAAGAAAAAGTAATATGAAACATTGCTTGGAAGTGGGGTACAATTGTCTGTTTGGGCAGAGTTCAAAGCTAAAGACATGATTTATTCCCTTAACCAAGCTGGAATACTTCCCTTTTTTGGACAAGTTTCACACATGGAGACACCCTAAGTATCCACTGCAGCACCTGTGTGGGACACCCTAAAAAGTTTGTTCTTTTGTCCCACACTAGTGCTCCTGAGTCCAGATGTGTAAACAGCTGCTGAGTATCCTCTCCTTACATTACACTGAATCAAGTTTGCAATTCCTTCTAGTTTTAAACACATCTAGACAACAATGTCCTAAACTACTTTTAATACAAATTATCATGACCAAACGTAGTTAACCCTGTATCTGGCAAAAACATTGTATTTAGTTGGCAAACAAACAATGTTTACTACAACTGATTACTGTGCCCATGAACATGAAAGTCACCATTTTAAACTGTCCAATATTAAAGAAAAGCACATGGAGCAGCATGCAAGTAATAATAATAATCGTAACACACGACAACTTCTTACTTTTTAGAAGCACTTTCTTGATACTTCTGTACTGATCCTGCTCCCTCAGTTTCAGGTCTGACCAGTGTTTCCTCAGTTGCTCCTTGGATCGTCGTACCCCAAAATTCCTGTGCAGACTCTTCACAACTTTAGTCATGATCTTTGCCTTTCTCTGATTAGGGTTGGTGTACGGTCCATACTTCCCATCATAGTCGGCCCTCTTCAATATGTCGACCATCTCCACCATCTCTACAAAGGCCATATTTGAGGCCTTAAATCTCCTCCTCCTGGATCGGGACGTTTCTTGCTCCGGGTTTCCTCCTCGTTACTGCTATTATCACGCTCCTGTTGTGTCTCCACCGTGTCGTCTCCCACTGCGTGCCGGAAGAGAAGGGGCGGGGAATATTCTAGAAAGAAGGTCAGGTGCGTGCGACGCATGCGCATTTTATATAAAGCTAACACGCATGTGTCGTACCTACTGTGTGCCGAAGAAGGAGGAACAGAAGCAACAAACGTAATAATGAAGGTAACATTTTAACTTGGGACATGAGTGGCCTATACTGATTCTAGATTGAGGCCTATATTGGGATTAGGGATGAGCTTCGAGTTCGAGTCGAACCCATGTTCGACTCGAACATCGCATGCTCGACCGTTCGTTAAATTTCGAACATTATGGGCCGTTCGTGCCAAATTCGAGTGACGCGTCACGGCCCATAATTCACTGTGGCATCGCAGTGCATTGCTGGCTGATGATTGGCCAAGCATGCACTATGACCCGCATGCTTTGGCCAATCACAGAGCGGTAAGAACGGAGAGCCATAATTGGCCAAAGTCAGGGTGGCTTTGGCCAATTTTGGCTCAGGGGGTTTAGTACACGCCCCACACTATATAAGGCGGCCTTGTGTAGTGTGTTGCGGCGACGGCAGAGAGATAGACAGAGAGACAGTGTCATTTGATTTAAGTTAGTGTAGGCAGGCGAGTCAGTTAGCTGCACTTACAGTGTATTGTGTACATATATGCATCCTAGGTGTTGCATATATATATATATATATATATATACACTATATTCAGTTTAGCTAAATCCATTCCTGTTATTCTCTTCCTACTTACAGGCAGGCAGGTGTTTTTACAGTATTTACAGCTACCTGAAGAAAATTGCTGGTGTTCTTCTGATCCTATTAGTCCTATTAGCTACAGTATTTACAGTTAGTGTAGTGCGATCTCTGCACAGTGCACCTAACGCTACCTGAAAAAAATTGGTGGTGTTCTTCTTATTCTATTAGTACTGCAGGCAGCTGCAGTATTTACAACTTAGTGTAGTGCGTCCTCTGCACAGTGTGCACCTAAAGCTACCTGAAGAAAATTGATGGTGTTCTGATCCTATTAGTACCGCAGGCAGCTGCACTATTTACAAGTTAGTGTAGTGATTCTCTGCACAGTGTGCACCTAAAGCTACCTGAAGAAAATTGGTGGTGTTCTTCTGATCCTATTAGTACTGCAGGCAGCTGCAGTATTTACAAGTTAGTGTAGTGCGTCCTCTGCACAGTGTGCACCTAAAGCTTCCTGAAGAAAAATGGTGGTGTTCTTCTGATCCTATTAGTACCGCAGGCAGCTGCAGTATTTACAGTAAGTGTAGTGTGTCCTCTGCACAGTGTGCACCTAAAGCTACCTGAAGAAAATCGGTGGTGTTCTTCTGATCCTATTAGTACGACAGGCAGGCAGTTGATTCTGCTAGCTGCAGTATCAGTATATATATACATCCCAGCTTTGTGCAGCTACATCTCACTGTAGGCCATTAGTATGTCTGGAAGGCCAACAAGGAGAGGCAGACAGTCACAAGCCAATAAAAGAGGGCAAGCAGGCTCTGTGTCTAGAGGCAACAGTGCTGGTCGTGGAGACGTGCATCCTCATCAGCAAGTGGTCGTGGGACACGCTTGTCCTTTTTTTCAGCAGCTGGCCGTGTTGAGCCACAACATGCGGAAGACTTGGTAGAGTGGATGACCAAGCCGTCCTCATCCTTCTCATCCTCTCTCACCCAGGCTCAGGGTACTTTGTCTGGCAAAGCAGCTGCCAACGCGGCCTCTTCCCTCAGCTCAATGGCATCAGCCATCCTTCCCTAGCCCCACCATGTCCTCCTGTGGAGTTCCCCGAACTGTTTGACCACAGTGTTGGGTACATGCTCCAGGAGGATGCCCAGCATTTTGAAGGCTCCGATGATGGTACCTAGCTACAGGAAGGCAGTAACGTGAGCCCAGAGAGAGGGGGTGCCCAAGAAGGACAGCAATCTGGCAGTCATGTTCCCTCAGCTGTAGCATACTGCCAGCTTTGCTCCAGTGATGAGGAGGGAGGGGAGGATGAGGTCACTGACTCCACGTGGGTGCCTGATAGGAGAGAGGAGGAAGAGGCACATCTCCAACGAGGCAGGATGCCCTCCAGGGGCCAGCTTAAGGGCAGCACACCGACTGCATCACACCGCAGAGCTCCGCATGTGCAGGGCGCTGCTGTCTCGCCACGTTATTCCAAAAGTTCTTTGGTATGGGCCTTTTTTGAGACGAGTGCATTAGATCCCACCGCTGCTATTTGCAACATATGTCTCAAGCGTATCTCGCGTGGCAAAAACATCACCCGCTTGGCACCACATGCTTGACCAGACATATGTCGACCTGCCATGCAGTTTGTTGGCAAGTGTACCTAAAAGACCCACACCAAAGAACAAAGCGGACCACTCCTTGATCCTCATCAGCTGGAATCTCCAACCCCACTATACCTTCAGTCCTCTCTGAAACCTGCACTGAGAGGAATGAAGGTGTAGAATTAGGTGTGTCACAGCCAAGTACTTGCGGGCAATCTGCTATCGGTACACCGACATCAGATTGTACCAGGCAAATTTTCCTGCCCCAGCTGCTGCACCGCTGAAAGAAGTTCGCTCCCAGCCATCCACATGCCCATCGGTTAAATGCTAGCTTGGCTAAATTGCTAGCACTTCAACTGCTGCCTTTTCAGTTGGTAGACTCTGCCCCCTTCCGTGAGTTTGTGGAATGTGCGGTTCCTCAGTGGCAGGTTCCCAAACGTCACTTTTTCTTATGGAAGGCGATTCCGGCTCTCTACCGGCATGTGGAAGGCAATGTCTTGGCCTCGCTGGACAGCAGTAAGGTGCATATTACCGCTGACTCATGGTCCAGCAGGCATGGACAGGGACCTTACCTATCTTTCACCGCGCACTGGGTGACTCTTCTGGCAGCTGGGAAGGATACAGGACAGGGTGCAGTAATGTTGGAGGTTGTTCCACCACCATGCCTCCAAAATTCTACTAGTGGTGATTCTGTCACACCTCTCTCCTCCACCCCCTCTTATTCTTCTTCCTCCATGGCCTCTTCCTGTGCTTATTTGTCCTCGGAACCAGCAGTGCGCTGTAGGCATTCAAGGGGCTACGCAAGCACGCAGGCAAAAAGATGCCATGCGGTGCTTGCGCTGGTGTGCTTGGGGGACAGGAGCCACACTGGGGCAGAGATTCTGTCAGCTCTGCAGGGGCAGGTTCAGAGGTGGTTGACTCCATGCCAGCTTAACCACTTCAGCCCCGGAAGAATTTACCCCCTTCCTGACCAGTGAGTTTTTTGCGATTCGGCACTGCATCGCTTTAACTGACAATTGCGCGGTCGTGCGACGGGGCTCCCAAACAAAATTGACATACTTTTTTTCCCAAAAATAGAGCTTTCTTTTGGTGGTATTTTATCACTTCCGCAGTTTTTATTTTTTGCGTTATAAACAAAAAATAGCGATAATTTTAAAAAAAAAGCATTATTTTTTACTTTTTGCTATAATAAATATTCCCCAAAAATATTTAAAAAAAATGTTTTCCCCAGTTTAGGCCAATACGTATTCTTCTACATATTTTTGGTAAAAAAAATTGCAATAAGTGTTTATTGATTGGTTTGCGCAAAAGTTATAGCATTTACAAAATAGGGGATAGTTTTATGGCATTTTTATTTTTTATTTTTTTTACTTATGGCGGCGTTCAGCGATTTTTATCATGATTGCGACATTATGGCGGACACATCGGACATTTTTGACACATTTTTGGGACCATTGTCATTTATACAGCAATCAGTGCTATACAAATGCACTGATTCCTGTGTAAATGACACTGGCAGTGAAGGGGTTAACCACTAGGGGCTAGGGAGGGGTTAAGTGTGTCCTAGGGATGTGTTACTAACTGTGGGGGGGGCGTGGCTACATGTGACACGTCACTGATCTCTGCTCCCAATCACAGGGAGCGGAGATCAGTGACACTGTTACTAGGCAGAACATCATCCTCTCCGTGAGGCGAACACGGGTATCCCCGGCGATCGAGTCCGCGGCGTCCGCGACCTGACTCATGGAGCCTCTGGCCAGTGCACGCCCGCACACCGCCGCCGGTGTGCACGCAATGGCACGGCAGCAAATAGAAAGGGACGTACCGATAAGCCCATTTGCTCAGCTGCGCCATTCTGCTGACGTACATTGGTGTGTGCCAGTCGGGAACCGGTTAAGGCAGGTATGGTGGTTTGCGACAATGGCACCAACCCCCTCTCCGCCCTCCGACAGGGACAACTGACCCATGTGCCCTGTTTGGCTCATGTCCTTAACTTGGTGGTGCAGCAGTTCTTGGGCAGGTACCCAGGTTTACAGGATATCCTGAGGCAGGCCAGGAAAGTCTGTTTGCATTTCTGCAGGTCATATAATGCCAGTGCTCGGCTGGCTGACCTCCAAAAGGAATTTAACCTGCCCAAGAACTGCCTAATCTGTGACATACCCACCAGGTGGAACTCAACGTTGGCCATGCTGCATCGGCTGTACACGCAGCAGAGGGCCATCAATGAGTACCTATGTGACTATGGCACCAGGACAGGGTCAGGGGAGCTTGTTTTTTTTCCCCACGCCAGTGGGCTATGATCAGGGATGCATGCACTGTCCTGTCACCATTTGAGGAGGCCATGAGGATGGTGAGCAGTGACAGTGCATGCATCAGTGACACGGTCCCTTTTGTCCACCTGTTGGAGCACATGCTGAGTGGAATAATGGACAGGGCACTTGAGACAGAACAAAGGGAGGAAGAGGAGGACTTCCTTACCTCTCAAGGCCCTTTTATCCAGACAGTGTTCCTGTGTGCCCGCCGATCACACAGGAATAGGGCGAGGAGGAGGAGGATTGTGTCAGCATGGAGGTGGAGCCTGGCACTCAGCATCAGCAGCAGTCGTCAAGGGATCATTTACAGTCCCAAGAAACCCATGGACTTGTACGTGGCTGGGAGGAGGTGACTGCGGATCATGTCATCCTTAGTGTCCCAGAGGACTCTGGACCGAATGCCTCAGCAAACCTACACTGCATGGCCTCCCTGATCCTGCAAAGACTGCGGAAGGATCCTCATATTCGTGGTATCAAGGGGAGGGATGATTACTGGCTGGCAACCCTCTTTGATCCACGTTACAAGGGTAAGGTTGCGGACCTTATTTTGCCATCGCAGAGGGAGCAGAGGATGAAACATCTTCGGGAGGCCTTGCAGAAAGGTGTGTGCAACGCGTTTCCAGAGCCTGGGAGGTTACAATTTCCTGGTCCTTCTGGACAACGTAGGCTTCGGTGAGTCACAGAAGGAGCGTTGAAGAAGGTGGCCGTCTGACCGATGCGTTCAGACAATTTTTTAGTCCGCAGTCAAAAGGTCTGATCAATTCTATCGGTTCTAGCAACCATTGCCAGCGTCTGATTCACATGGTGCAGGATTACCTAGGGGCAAGATCAGACTTGGACACCTTTCCCACCGAAAATCCTCTGGGTTACTGGGTCTTGAGGATTGATCACTGGCCAGAGCTTGCACAGTATGCAAATGAGCTACTGGCCTGTCCTGCATCCAACGTTCTTACGGAACACACATTCAGTGCTGCTGGAGGCTTTGTAACCAATCACAGGGTGCGCCTGTCCACCGAATTGGTTGATCAGCTGACCTTCATAAAAATGAATCATTCTTGGATCAACAGCTACCAAGCACCTGGTGCTGATTAGGGATGAGCCGAACACCCCCTGTTCGGTTCGCACCAGAACATGCGAACAGGAAAAAAGTTCGTTCGAACACGCGAACACCGTTAAAGTCTATGGGACACGAACATGTATAATCAAAAGTGCTAATTTTAAAGGCTTATATGCAAGTTATTGTCATTAAAAGTGTTTGGGGACCTGGGTCCTGCCCCAGGGGACATGGATCAATGCAAAAAAAAGTTTTAAAAACGGCCGTTTTTTCAGGAGCAGTGATTTTAATAATGCTTAAAGTCAAACAATAAAAGTGTAATATCCCTTTAAATTTCGTACCTGGGGGATGTCTATAGTATGCCTGTAAAGGGGCGCATGTTTCCCGTGTTTAGAACAGTCTGACAGCAAAATGACATTTTGAAGGAAAAAACACATTTAAAACTACCCGCGGCTATTGCATTGCCGACAATACACATAGAAGTTCATTGATAAAAACGGCATGGGAATTCCCCACAGGGAAACCCCAAACCAAAATTAAAAAAAAAAATTATGTGGGAGTCCCCCTAAATTCCATACCAGGCCCTTCAGGTCTGGTATGGATATTAAGGGGAACCCCAACCAAAATTAAAAAAAAAAAGACGTGGGGTTCCCCCTAAATTCCATACCAGACCCTTCAGGTCTGGTATGGATTTTAAGGGGAACCCCGCGCCAAAAAAAAACAAAAAAACGGCGTGGGGTCCCCCCAAAAATCCATACCAGACCCTTATCCGAGCACGCAACCTGGCAGGCCGCAGGAAAAGAGGGGGGGACGAGAGTGCGCCCCCCCCTCCTGAACCGTACCAGGCCACATGCCCTCAACATTGGGAGGGTGCTTTGGGGTAGCCCCCCAAAACACCTTGTCCCCATGTTGATGAGGACAAGGGCCTCATCCCCACAACCGTGGCCGGTGGTTGTGGGGGTCTGCGGGCGGGGGGCTTATCGGAATCTGGAAGCCCCCTTTAACAAGGGGACCCCCAGATCCTGCCCCCCCCCCCTGTGTGAAATGGTAAGGGGGTACTTACCCCTACCATTTCACTAAAAAAACTGTCAAAAATGTTAAAAATGACAAGAGACAGTTTTTGACAATTCCTTTATTTAAATGCTTCTTCTTTCTTCCTTCATCTTCTTCTGGTTCTTCTGGCTCTTCTGGTTCTTCCTCCGGCGTTCTCGTCCAGCATCTCCTCCGCGGCGTCTTCTATCTTCTTCTCCTCGGGCCGCTCCGCACCCATGGCATTGGGGGGGAGGCTCCCGCTCTTCTCTTCATCTTCTTCATCATCTTCTTCATCTTCTTCTTCTTCTTCATCTCTTCTTCCTTCTTCATTTCTTCTTCGGGCCGCTCCGCATCCATGCATGGAGGGAGGCTCCCGCTGTGTGACGGCGTCTCTTCGTCTGACGGTTCTTAAATAACGGGGGGCGGGGCCACCCGGTGACCCCGCCCCCCTCTGACGCACGGGACATGACGGGACTTCCCTGTGGCATTCCCCGTGACGTCACAGGGAAGTCCCGTCAAGTCACCGTGCGTCAGAGGGGGGCGGGGTCACCGGGTGGCCCCGCCCCCCATTATTTAAGAACCGTCAGACGAAGAGACGCCGTCACACAGCGGGAGCCTCCCTCCATGCATGGATGCGGAGCGGCCCGATGAAGAAATGAAGAAGGAAGAAGAGATGAAGAAGAAGAAGAAGATGAAGAAGAAGATGAAGAGAAGAGCGGGAGCCTCCCCCCCAATGCCATGGGTGCGGAGTGGCCCGAGGAGAAGAAGATAGAAGACACCGCGGAGGAGATGCTGGACGAGAACGCTGGAGGAAGAACCAGAAGAGCCAGAAGAACCAAAAGAAGATGAAGGAAGAAAGAAGAAGCATTTAAATAAAGGAATTGTCAAAAACTGTCTCTTGTCATTTTTAACATTTTTGACAGTTTTTTAGTGAAATGGTAGGGGTAAGTACCCCCTTACCATTTCACACATGGGGGGGGGCCGGGATCTGGGGGTCCCCTTGTTAAAGGGGGCTTCCAGATTCCGATAAGCCCCCCGCCCGCAGACCCCCACAACCACCGGCCAGGGTTGTGGGGATGAGGCCCTTGTCTTCATCAACATGGGGACAAGGTGTTTTGGGGGGCTACCCCAAAGCACCCTCCCAATGTTGAGGGCATGTGGCCTGGTACGGTTCAGGAGGGGGGGGCGCACTCTCGTCCCCCCCTCTTTTCCTGCGGCCTGCCAGGTTGCGTGCTCGGATAAGGGTCTGGTATGGATTTTTGGGGGGACCCCACGCCGTTTTTTTTTTTTTTTGGCGCGGGGTTCCCCTTAAAATCCATACCAGACCTGAAGGGTCTGGTATGGAATTTAGGGGGAACCCCACGTCTTTTTTTTTTTTAATTTTGGCTGGGGTTCCCCTTAATATCCATACCAGACCTGAAGGGCCTGGTATGGAATTTAGGAGGACTCCCACATAATTTTTTTTTTTTTAATTTTGGTTCGGGGTTTCCCTGTGGGGAATTCCCATGCCGTTTTTATCAATGAAATTCTATGTGTATTGACGGCAATGCAATAGCCGCGGGTAGTTTTAAATGTGTTTTTTTCTTCAAAATGTCATTTTGCTGTCAGACTGTTCTAAACACAGGAAACATGCGCCCCTTTACAGGCATACTATAGACACCCCCCAGGTACGAAATTTAAAGGGATATTACACTTTTATTGTTTGACTTTAAGCATTATTAAAATCACTGCTCCTGAAAAAACGTCCGTTTTTAAAACTTTTTTTTGCATTGATCCATGTCCCCTGGGGCAGGACCCAGGTCCCCAAACACTTTTTATGACAATAACTTGCATATAAGCCTTTAAAATTTGCACTTTTGATTTCTCCCATAGACTTTTAAAGGGTGTTCCGCGGCATTCGAATTTGCCGCGAACACCCCAAATTGTTCGCTGTTCGGCGAACTTGCGAACAGCCAATGTTCGAGTAGAACATGAGTTCGACTCGAACTCGAAGCTCATCCCTAGTGCTGATTTAACCAATTGATTTTATTTAATGTGAGATACCTTCAAGACTGCCTATGTTGATGCTGAGTGACTATCCTGTTATGCTGAGTCACATTCCTCTTCCTCCTCAATTTTTATGCTGATAGCTTGTAAGAACATTTTTGGTCCTGTTCACCGCTTCAGTGCCCAAGGCCCAATTTTTCAGCCCCTGTTTAACAGGGGCCTATAATTACAATTTTTGATGCAGTACTTTGCAGCAAGGCTCATTCCTGCGCTCCAACTATAGCATCTGTGAGGGGTTGCAGTGTTGTGGCAATTTTTCTGCCCCTGTTTAACAGGGGCGCGTAATTACAATTTTTGATGCAGTACTTTGCAGCAAGGCTCATTCCTGCGCTCCAACTATAGTATCTGTGAGGGGTTGCAGTGTTGTGGCACCAGCAGCAGTGCCCGAGGCCCAATTTTTCAGCCCCTGTTTAACAGGGGCGTACAATTACAATTTTTGATGCAATACTTTGCAGCAGGGCTCATTCCTGCGCTCCAACTATAGCATCTGTGAGGGGTTGCAGTGTTGTGGCAATTTTTCTGCCCCTGTTTAACTGGGGCGTGTAATTACAATTTTTGATGCAATACTTTGCAGCAGGGATCATTCCTGTGCTCCAAATAGAGTATCTGTGAGGGGTTGCAGTGTTGTGGGACCAGCACCAGTGCCCAAGGCCCAATTTTTCAGGCCCTGTGCAATACTTTGCAGCAGGGATCATTCCTGCGCTCCAACTATAGTATCTGTGAGGGGTTGCAGTGCTGTGGCACCAGCAGCAGTGCCCAAGGCCCAATTTTTCAGCCCCTGTTTAAGAGGGGCGTACAATTACAATTTTTGATGCAATACTTTGCAGCAGGGCTCATTCCTGCGCTCCAACTATAGCATCTGTGAGGGGTTGCAGTGTTGTGGCAATTTTTCTGCCCCTGTTTAACAGGGGCGCGTAATTACAATTTTTCATGCAATACTTTGCAGCAGGGATCATTCCTGTGCTCCAACTAGAGTATCTGTGAGGGGTTGCAGTGTTGTGGGACCAGCACCAGTGCCTAAGGCCCAATTTTTCAGCCCCTGTGCAATACTTTGCAGCAGGGATCATTCCTGCGCTCCAACTATAGTGTCTGTGAGGGGTTGCAGTGTTGTGGCACCAGCAGCAGTGCTCAAGGCCCAATTTTTCAGCCCCTGTTTAACAGGGGTGTACAATTACAATTTTTGATGCAATACTTTGCAGCAGGGCTTATTCCTGCGCTCCAACTATAGCATCTGTGAGGGGTTGCAGTGTTGTGCAATTTTTCTGCCCCTGTTTAACAGGGGCGTGTAATTACAATTTTTGATGCAATACTTTGCAGCAGGGCTCATTCCTGCACTCCAACTAGAGTATCTGTGAGGGGTTGCAGTGTTGTTGCACCAGTGCCCAAGGCCCAATTTTTCAGCCCCTGTTTAACAGGGGAGTGTAATTACAATTTTTGATACAATACTTTGCAGCAGGGCTCATTCCTGCACTCCAACTATAGCATCTGTTAGGGGTTACAGTGTTGTGGCACCAGTGCCCAAGGCCCACTTTTTCTGCCCCTGTTCAACAGGGACATGTAATTACAATTCTTGATCTAATATTTCACAGCAGGGTCCGTTCCAGTGCCCACCAAAAGTAACTGTGAGGACTTACAGTGTTGTGGCACCAGCACCACCACCACCACCAAAGGCCCAATTTTTCTACCACTGTTCAACAATGGCATATAATTTCAATTCTTGATCTAATATTTCACAGCAGGGCACGTTCCTGCGCCCACCAAGAGTAACTGTGAGGGCTTACAGTGTTGTGGCAACACCAACCCCTAAGGCCCTAATTTCTGCAGAGTATATAGGGCAGGCCCCTACTTTCAAACATCCAACTTACAAATGACTCCTACTTGCAAACGGAGGGAGACAACAGAAAGTGAGATGAAATCTACCCCTAGGAAGGGAAATTATCTCCTGTAAGAGGTAATATGGGAAAATGTGTCTCCTCTTCACTGATGCTTTATCAGCAATCCTTGTTTCACCAAAACCCCCAAATTTTCAAAAAACATTTGTCATTGGGACAGAAAGTGAGGTGAAATCTTCTGAAGAGGTGCACAGACAGCAAAACAAATGTTACAGGGGTGATAACCGTTCCCTATGTTTTCCAAAAAGCTTAAAAATAGATTTTTTGGCTGGAGGTACACTTTAAAAATGTACCAGTTCAAAATTACAAACAGATTCTACTTAACAACAAACCTACAGATCCTGTCTTGTTTGCACCGCCTGTATACTGCTGTTCAGAGTATATAGGGCCTGGGGGCCCAACGCCTTTCCTTTTTTTAATTTGGATGTGGGGTTCCCCATAATATCCATACAAGACCCAAAGGGCCTGGTAATGAACTGGGGGGTGGGGGTACCCATGCCGTTTGCCTCACTGATTTTCATCCATATTGCTGGGACCCGACATTACATTAAAGCAGTTTTAAATTATCTTTATTCCTTTAAAAATTTTGTGCAGGGACTGTTCTAAGCATGGGAAACACACGCCACTTTGCAGGCATACTATAGACACGCCCCAGGTACGATATTTAAAGGAATATTTCACTTTTTTTTTCATTTTAAGCATCATTAAAATCACTGCTCCCAAAAAAACGGCCATTTTTAAAACTTTTTTTTGCATTGATACATGTCCCCTGGGACAGGACCCGGGTCCCCAAACCCTTTTTAGGACAATAACTTGCATATTAGCCTTTAAAATTAGCACTTTTGATTTCAAATGTTCGAGTCCCGTAGATTTTAATGGGGTGTTAAAGTTTGTGCAAGCTTTCATTCCCTTCGCAGGTTCTGGTGCGAACCGAACTGGGGGGGGGGGGGGGGTGGGTGTTCGGCTCATCCCTAGCCAGGACGGCCAGCTTCCAGGGCCGTCAGTGTATTTTCAGGAAGTCCGGCCTCAAGCCCAACTGAGGCAACATAATTAGGAGCATTTCTCTTTAAAAAGTTGTGAAGTATGCAGCATGCTAGAACTATGTGGTTCAGTTTGTACTCTGCCATATTAATTGCCATAAGAAATAGGTGGAACCGGCTGGCCATTATCCCAAAGGCATTTTCCACTACTCTTCTGGCTCTGGCCAGCTGGTAATTAAAAACCCTCTTCTCCGGGGTGAGGGTCCTCTGGGGGAATGGCCTCATCAGGTGATCACCCAAATATATTACAATGATGGTAATTATGGAATTATGAAAGAAATACAATAAATTACCATACATTAAATACATAGAATGTGATGTTAAACTGGAAGGAGAAAACTTACCCTAATATAGTCCTTCTGCAGGACCTGAATGATGGCAGAACAGGTCTCCGGAATAATGATTCCCAGAGCCTGGGGGGAGATGCCTGTGGAGAACTTAAGGTCCTGTAGACTTCTCCCTGTCGCCAAGTACCGCAACGTGGTTACTAGCCTCTGCTCGGGAGTGATGACTTGCCGCATGCAGTTGTCCTGCTTCGTAATATAAGGGGACAGCAAAGCCAACAGACGGTGAAAAACAGGGTCCGTCATCCAGAGAAAATTCCTGAATTCATCAGGGTTATTCTCCTGGATCTCCCACAGCAAAGGCATATGAGAGAATTGGTCATGCTGGAGTAACCAATTATTCGTCCATGAACTCCTCCCCGCCCTGTTCATGGACTGGGCTTGGGTCAAAGCAAGAACCCCAACACCAAGCCCCAGCACAACACGAACTCTACGATGAGTACGTAACTGCAACATGGCTTCAAAAAGGTCGGCTGGTCAGAACGAACTAACAGAACGCACTGAAGAACAGAAAAGCCTGTAAAGAGCAAGCTGAAAATCAGAAACAAGCAGACAAGAACGCACTGAAAAACAGATACGAACTGACTACATGCACTGAAAACCAGATACAAACCCACAAGCACAAACTGAAGAGCAGTAACGATCTGAAAAGCATGAGGCTGAAAAGCGTGAATCGTCTCTCACCAAACTTCTACTAACACGAGATAAACACGAGATTAGCAGAAGGAGCCCAAAGGGTGGCGCATTGGGTAATGAACTTCCCTTTTATAGTGCCGTCGTACGTGTTGTACGTCACCGCGTTCTTGACGGTCGGAATTTGGTGTCAACATGAGTATGCAAGACAAGCTTGAGGGGAATTCCGTTGGAAATACCATCCAAGGCTTTTCCGATGAAAATTCCGATCGTGTGTATGCGGCATTATTCTATGAACTGCTGGTAAAATACTCCCAGTGCCTTCTTGTCTGTGTTGGCAAAGAAGCAGTGGGGAAATTTAGGGTGGGAGACTTCAGGTGGTGAACCTGCTCTCAGGTGCATCTCTTGGGAGCAAAATATGTCACATTTCTGGGAGAGAGCCTCTTTCCACATCATTGACCTCTTAAATGGGCTGTTGAGGTCATTGACATTAAGGGAGGTTACCTTAAGAAAAGATGCTTGGAGTAGCGCTGCATGGTTAACACATCAAAAGTCATAATAGACATTCGGACATACAGCAAGAGTGATGAAATGGTATCAGAGGTAGCTGATGCTATATGAATGTGAGTTTCATAACACTCATTGTTAGGGTTTCCAAAAATTGAAATAATAAATGTTAAACAAAATAAAAAGAAAAGGATAGAACATACAGTATATCAGATTTTTGTAAATATTTTATTATATCTTTTCATATGACAACACTTTGGTACAATGTAAAGTAGTGAATGTACAGCTTGTATAACAGTGTAAATTTGCTGTCCCCTCAAAATAACTCAACACACCGCCATTAATGTCTAAACTGCCGGCAACAAAAGTGAGTATACCCCTAAGTGAAAATGTCCAAATTGGGCACAATTAGCCATTTTCCCTCTCCAGTGTCATGTGAATTGTTAGTGTTACAAGGTCTCAGGTGTGAATGGGGAGCAGGTGTGTTAAATTTGTTGTTATCACTCTCCCTCTCTCATACTGGTCACCGGAAGTTCAACATGGCAGCTCATGGCAAAGAACTCTGAGGATCTGAAAAAAGAATTGTTGCTCTACAAAAAGATGGCCTAGGCTACACGAGGATTGCCAAGACTAGGGATGGGCTTTATGTTTGGGTCGAACATGAGTTCGACTCGAATATGGACTGTTCGCCCGTTCGCCGAACAGAGAACAATTTGGGGTGTTCTCGGCAAATTTGAAAGCCGCGGAACACCCTTTAAAAATCCATGGGAGAAATCAAAAGTGCTAATTTTAAAGGCTTATATCCATGGTATTGTCATAAAAAGTGTATGGGGACCTGGGTCCTGCCCCAGGGGACATGTATCAATGCAAAAAAAAGTTTTAAAAACGGCCGTTTATCGGGAGCAGTGATTTTAATAATGCTTAAAGTGAAACAATAAAAGTGTAATATTCCTTTAAATTTCATACCTGGGGGGTGTCTATAGTATGCCTGTAAAGGGGCGCATGTTTCCCGTGTTTAGAACAGTCTGACAGCAAAATGACATTTCTAAAGGAAAAAAAGTCATGTAAAACTACTATCGCTAGCGCTGGGTATAATGAGTTGACGGTCCGGCAATACACATAAAAGTTTATTGATAAAAATGGCATGGAATTTTCCCACAGGGCAACCCCGAACCATAATTTTAAAAAAAAATGCGTGGGGGTCCCCCTAAATTCCATACGAGGCCCTTCAGGTCTGGTATGGAACCCCGCGCAAAATCCATTTACATAACCGGGTGACCCCGCTTCCCTCTGACAACACGGGATAAGCCACAGGGAAGTCCCCGTGAAGTCCCTGTGCATCCCTGTGTATAAGAAGTGTCAGAAGAACCGAAGCGTCACACGGCGGAAGACTCCCAGTGAGGCAGATCGTGCGGACGGAGCAGAGAAGAAGCCGGAGGATGATGAGGGATGAGAAGAGCGGAGGAAGAAGAAGGAGAAGAAGAAGATGGAGAAGAAGAGGATGGAGAAAGAAGAAGAACACCGAAGGAAGACCAGAAGAAAGAAGATGGAAGAAGGAATTCAATAAAGGACTTGTCAAAAACTGTCTAGTGTTTTTTAACCTTTTTGACACTTTTTTTGTGAAATGATAGGGGTACATCTGTACCCCATTACCAATTCACACGGGGGGGGCGGGATCTGGGGGTCCCCTTGTTAAAGGGTGCTTCCAGATTCCGATAAGCCCCCCGCCCACAGACCCCCACAACCACTGGGCAAGGGTTGTGGGGATGAGGCCCTTCTCCCCATCAACATGGGGACAAGGTGATTTGGGGGGTAACCCCAAAGCACCTCCCAATGTTGAGGGCATGTGGCCTGGTACGGTTCAGGAGGGGGGGCACTCTCTCCTCCCCCTCTTTTCCTGCGGCCTGCAGGTTGTGTGCTCGTATAAGGGTCTGGTATTGATTTTTGGGGGGACCCCACGCCATTTTTTTTAGTTTTACATTACTTTTTTCCTTTATAAATTTCATTTTGCTGTCAGACTGTTCTAAACACGGGAAACATTCACCCCTTTACAGGCATACTATAGACACCCCCCAGGTACAAAATTTAAAGGAATATTACACTTTTATTGTTTCACTTTAAGCATTATTAAAATCACTGCTCCCGATAAACGCCGTTTTTAAAACTTTAATCTGGTATACTCTCCAGAGATGCAGAGAAAAGAGAAAGAGAGCTACCGATGGAGTAGCAAGGTTACATAAAAAGCACATATCTCCCGTGGAACAGCCGTAAGGATCGCATTGAGCAGAGGAACGGCAGCATTACTGGAGTCATCATCACCTGACCTGAGGCACCCACTCTGTCGCTCGGTACCCCTGCAGGGGTGGTTATCTCTGGTGAGTAGGGTAGCATTGGGGGGGTGAGCACTTCAAGTCACCATCTGAACAAAACGCACAGAAGTCACTGTGGTGAGCCCGTTAGGGTGAAATAATCAACTTTCACATTTGAACTCTGTTCTCCTATCTGTTTACAACACCCATTTTTTTGGACTATATATAAAATACTTTTTAGTAGTTAATCATTATCTGGTTTAAGCAAGAAGAATTGGAATCTACCTTTATGCATGTCATCCTTATATTTATATAGTTATATGTTCCTAATTTATTGTATTTAATGCACAGGGAGTGTTTGATCTGATTTTTATTTTGTCACACACAAAGAAAACATTTTTAGGATTATATGCGCCATATTGTCCCAATACTTTTGAATATTGGGACTAAACACTATCTCACTCATCATTTTTTATACACTCATGGAAAGGTTAACAGGGTTATTACAATGACACCACGATGCACATTTAATTTTTATCATTTTTAAAAAAAATTCTGGCGCCATTTTGTCCCAATACTTTTGAACTTTTGGGTCAATTTATTATTTTTCACTCGCAAATTACTGCATTGTGCACCATATTATTTTCCTATTGATTTATCATATAATTCACTTTGGCAGATATCTTAATTCACTGGGGGGACATATTATATTTTATTTAGCAGCTTTATTTAGTAATTTCTAAATCACTGGTGCTTTGAGTGTTTTGGTTATGCCCGAATATATGGGCTTTTCTTGGTTGGGGACCCTATTATGATAGCTGATGGTGAAGTTTTTCATATACTGTAGCTATATAAAATCAGTTTGTAACTTATGACATCTGTACCCATTATTTAACAACGGAGAGGGCAGCGCCGTTCTCATTCTCATACTACTTATCCACGTATGCAATTGGACCCTTAGGGGTACTAATTAGGGATAGGCAGCAGCCCTCACATTGTCCTAAGCGCGGATTCATTTATCTATAGCACTACACTAACTGTAAATACTGCAGCTGCCTGCGGTACTAATAGGATCAGAAGAACACTACAAATTTTCTTCAGGTAGCTTTAGGTGCACACCCCTTTCCATCTGCTGAGGTCACCATGTTGTTGTGATGATCAGTAGGCATTGGAGCTTACAGACAACCCCAGGTGTCGCAGTGTTAAACAAAAATTGGGTGTGTGTCTTTGTGGATGTGGCGCTGCTGTGTTGTAGATTTTCCCTGCTGGAGCATCTAGTTCATGCGGCCATACTGTTCTGTGGCCGGGCTGCGCCCCCCCAATTAATTTTTTTACAGCAAGGCCAATTCTTGCTTTCATCAAGTGTACCTCTAGAAGGTTGTGGGGTGAAGGCACCAACTCCCAAAAAACTATTTTTCTGCAAAAGTGGCATCACATTTCAAAGGATACTAGGGGCTCTGGGGATTAGGAAAGCAGAAAGATATATATAAATTTGCAAAATGAATATTCACTTAACATAGAAAATAAGATGGGGGCGTGGTCTGGTCCTGGTCCATGATGGCCGCCTAACACCAGAGCTCCGACATCCCTGAGGTCCAGAACAGCCTTAAACAGAGCCTCCGCTCTCCAAATGACAGGGGGAACACAGCGCAGCATGTCTGCTACCAGGTCCCCTTCACCTAGGGACCAGGGACCAGGAACTCAACAGCAATATCCCTGAGCTGTTCCGTACCCGGCAACAGCAAGACAGCATGCCAACATCACAGCCCTCCTCCCAGAGATCCTGCTCCTCCAGCAGAAGCCTGCCTCGCTCACAGGGCACTCACCCTGCCACAGCTCTCCCGAGTCCAAATGAGAACAGAGCCTTAAATCTATCTAATCTGCATGAGATTGCTGCCGACATCAAGAGCACACTGTCGGCAGCCATCTCAGATCTCAGAGGTGACATCCAGGATATCAGCGCCAGAGTGGGAGAAGTTGAAAGAACAACAGTGCACCATGACACCTCCCTCTGCCAGGTACAACAAGTAACAGAATCCCATGCTATACATTTGCGAGAACTCCACAGACACCTAGAAGATCTCGACAACCATAGCAGGCACCACTACTGAAGGGTAAGAGGCATGTCTGAAAGCATTGGGCCCAATAGGCTACCCCAAGCCACAATAGCCCTCTTTAATGACCTCCTGGAAAGGCCCCAAGATGCCCCCATAGAAATGGAGTGCATACACAGTATGCTGCCTTGTCAGCTTCCTTCAAAAAGAGGAAATCCTGAGGAAAGCATGGAACAGGGGTCGCATTATGTCTCACGGCGCAGAAATTAAAAATTAACAAAGCCCTATCGAATATCACTCTGCAACGCAGAAAGGAGATAAGACCCCTCCTGGACTTTCTACACTCTAAATCAATCACCTATCTCTGGAAATTTCCTTTTTGCCTCTCAGCCTCTAACCATGGCCGCACAGCAAATCTAAGAGTTCCATAGGACCTTGAACACTTCTGTAGCACCCTAGAGATCCCTGCAATTGACCTCCCTGACTGGTATAGCGATTTCTGTCTGCCACCATTGTGACGGGCCTCCTCCATAGAAGACATCAGCGATACAGATCAACATGGCCCAAGATGCAGACGCTCACTCATACCACACCATTCACCTCCAGTCGCACAAGTCTCTCTGAGAAATGACAGCCCTACAGCGTCTCCAGCACACAGAAGAGCATGTTTCTCCAACTAAAGGAAAACCCTGCTATCCCCCTGCAATTAACGGATCAAGGTCGGTACCTTCACATCATTAACTGTCTCTTTCTACATGCCAATGACTAACCCTTATGCCGCGTACACACGGTCGGACTTTCTAGAAAGCTAGGTCCGACGTACTTGCCGCCAGACTTCCGGCGGACTACCGCCGGACTTTCTGAACGGCCGGACTTGCCTACACACGGCCGGACTTTCCGGAATCCGGTCTTCCCGACGGACTTTCAGAATGAACGGACTTTCCCACACACGGACAAGTCCGTTCATTTTGAACGTGACTCGGGTACGATGGGACTAGAAAAGGAATTCAATCTCGCCGCTTTTTTTGGCGAGATTGAAACCTTGCGAGCCCCATCGCAGGCCCTTAGGTCTGGTATGGAACTTTAAGGGGAACCCCCTACGCCGAAAAACCGGCGTGGGGGTCCCCCCCAAAATCCATACCAGACCCCGATCCGAGCACGCAGCCCGGCCGGTCAGGAAAGGGGGTGGGGACGAGCGAGCGCCCCCCCCCTCCTGAACCGTACCAGGCCGCATGCCCTCAACATGGGGGGGTGCTTTGGGGGAGGGGGCGCCTTACGGTGCCCCCCCACCACAAAGCACCTTGTCCCCATGTTGATGAGGACAAGGGCCTCTTCCCGACAACCCTGGCCGTTGGTTGTCGGGGTCTGCGGGCGGGGGGCTTATCGGAATCCGGGAGCCCCCTATAATAAGAGGGCCCCCAGATCCCGGCCCCCCCACCCTATGTGAATGAATATGGGGTACATGGTACCCCTACCCATTCACCTAGGTAAAAAGTGTTAATAATAAAACACAACACAGGTTTTTAAAATAATTTATTAAACTGCTCCCGGGGGGGGTCTTCTTCCGTCTTCGGGGGTCCCTCCGCTTCATCTTCTCCCGGGGTCCGGTTGGTTCTTCTCCGCTCTCTTCTCCCGGTGTTCCAGTTCTTCGGCCGGCTCCTCTGCTGTGTTCAGATAGCTCTCTTGCCAGCAGAGGTCCGGACTTCTGAGCTGCTGGGCTTCTTGTCTTCTCTTCTCTTCTCTTCCCCCAGATGTTGACACGACGCTCTCTCCGGCTGGACTGGTCTCTGAGGGCTGCGTTGTGACTTATATAGGCGGAGACCCCGCCCCCATATGATGTCACAGGCCCTGGGCATGCTGGGACTGTGACGTTTTAGGGGGCGTGGTCGACCACGCCCCCTAAAACGTCACAGTCCCAGCATGCCCAGGGACTGTGACATCAAAAGGGGGCGGGGTCTCCGCCTATATAAGTCACAACGCAGCCCTCGGAGACCAGTCCAGCTGGAGAGAGCGTCGTGTCAACATCTGGGGGAAGAGAAGAGAAGAGAAGACAAGAAGCCCAGCAGCTCAGAAGTCCGGACCTCTGCTGGCAAGAGAGCTACCTGAACACAGCAGAGGAGCCGGCCGAAGAACTGGAACACTGGGTGAAGAGAGCGGAGAAGAACCAACCGGACGCCGGGAGAAGATGAAGCGGAGGGACCCCCGAAGACGGAAGAAGACCCCCCCGGAGCAGTTTAATAAATTATTTTAAAAACCTGTGTTGTGTTTTATTATTAACACTTTTTACCTAGGTGAATGGGTAGGGGTACCATGTACCCCATATTCATTCACATAGGGTGGGGGGGCCGGGATCTGGGGGCCCTCTTATTATAGGGGGCTCCCGGATTCCGATAAGCCCCCCGCCCGCAGACCCCGACAACCAACGGCCAGGGTTGTCGGGAAGAGGCCCTTGTCCTCATCAACATGGGGACAAGGTGCTTTGTGGTGGGGGGGCACCGTAAGGCGCCCCCTCCCCCAAAGCACCCCCCCATGTTGAGGGCATGCGGCCTGGTACGGTTCAGGAGGGGGGGGGGCACTCGCTCGTCCCCACCCCCTTTCCTGACCGGCCGGGCTGCGTGCTCGGATCGGGGTCTGGTATGGATTTTGGGGGGACCCCCACGCCGGTTTTTCGGCGTAGGGGGGTTCTCCTTAAAGTTCCATACCAGACCTAAGGGCCTGGGATGCCCCCCGCGCTCGCCGCAATGGGAAAATTTGTTTTTCCTATTGCAGCGAGCGCGAGATGCAGTAACCTGCTCCTCTGTCGTATCTGGTCCTTCGGACCAGCATACAGACGAACGGGCTTTCCGTCAGGAACTGAGTCCGGCGGAGGTACGACGTAAAGATTTGAAGCAGGCTTCAAATCTAAAGTACGTCGGATTTCCGCCCGAAACGGTCCGTCGGAAGTCCGATGGAGACCACACACGGTCGGATTTTCCGCCGGACTTGGTCCGGCGGCGTCCGTCGGACTTTTGCAGGTGAAAAGTCCGACCGTGTGTACGCGGCATTACCCTCCCCCGCACCTAAACTCCATGAAGATCCCCCCCAACAGGTTGCCTTAACATCTTGTCAAACCGCATCACGACCCTGCCAGTAAGAACTTAGTGGCATCTGCAACACTCCAAACTTATTAACAAAACCAGTAACACAGCTTCCAGTAGACCACAAAAGTTCACCCATGCTCAGAAGAATGCAGTTCTCCACACAAAGATGCGATCTGAGGGCGTGGCCTGGAGCCGATCCAAGATGGACGTGTGAGACGAGAGCTCCCACTCCACGAGGTCCTGCTTTATTAGCATTACACAGCTGAACTGAACTTTCTCCTCTATAAAGCGACTGGGACATGGTGAGGACGCCGAGGAGTATGTCAGCGACCCGCTCCCACTCTCCGAGGACTCAGTTAAGTGCTCAGATCCCCGAGATCTTCCGCTCACGGCCCAGGGAAAAAGTACAGGCCTCACAATCCACCTCCGCTCGTACTTCCCGTTCCCCCAGCTACAGCCCACATGGCGGCCACAATTGACACCTTCTGCTCTTAACTTGGATGACTTACGCAGTGTAGCTGCAGACATTAACCACTTCAGCCCCGGAAGGATTTACCCCCTTCCTGACCAGAGCACTTTTTACAATTCGGCACTGCGTTGCTTTAACTGCTAATTGCGCGGTCATGCAATGCTCTACCCAAACAAAATTTGCGTCCTTTTCTTCCCACAAATAGAGCTTTCTTTTGATGGTATTTGATCACCTCTGCCGTTTTTATTTTTTGCGCTATAAACGGAAAAAGACTGAAAATTTTGAAAAAAAATGATATTTTCTACTTTTTGTTATAAAAAAAATCCAATAAACTAAATTTTAGTCATACATTTAGGCCAAAATGTATTCGGCCACATGTCTTTGGTAAAAAAAATGTCAATAAGCGTATATTTATTGGTTTGCGCAAAAGTTATAGCGTCTACAAACTAGGGTACATTTTCTGGAATTTACACAGCTTTTAGTTTATGACTGCCTATGTCATTTCTTGAGGTGCTAAAATGGCAGGGCAGTACAAAACCCCCCCAAATGACCCCATTTTGGAAAGTAGACACCCCAAGGAAATTGCTGAGAGGCATGTTGAACCCATTGAATATTTATTTTTTTTGTCCCAAGTGATTGAATAATGACAAAAAAAAAAAAAAAATTTACAAAAAGTTGTCACTAAATGATATATTGCTCACACAGGCCATGGGCATATGTGGAATTGCACCCCAAAATACATTCAGCTGCTTCTCCTGAGTACGGGGATACCACATGTGTGGCACTTTTTGGGAGCCTAGCCGCGTACGGGGCCCCGAAAACCCAGCACCACCTTCAGGATTTCTAAGGGCATACATTTTTGATTTTACTCCTCACTACCTATCACAGTTTTGAAGGCCATAAAATGCCAAGATGGCACAAACCCCCCCAAATGACCCCATTTTGGAAAGTAGACACCCCAAGCTATTTGCTGAGAGGCATGGTGAGTATTTTGCAGCTCTCATTTGTTTTTGAAAATGAAGAAAGACCAGAAAAAAATTTTTTTTTTCTTTTTTCAATTTTCAAAACTTTGTGACAAAAAGTGAGGTCTGCAAAATACTCACTATACCTCTCATCAAATAGCTTGGGGTGTCTACTTTCCAAAATGGGGTAATTTGGGGGGGGGGGGTTTGTGCCACCTGGGCATTCCATGGCCTCCGAAACTGTGATAGGCAGTGAAGAGTGAAATCAAAAATTTACGGCCTTAGAAAGCCTGAAGGCGGTGCTTGGTTTTCGGGGTCCCGTGCGCGGCTAGGCTCCCAAAAAGTCCCACACATGTGGTATCCCCGTACTCAGGAGAAGCAACAGAATTTATTTTGGGGTGTAATTTCACATATTCCCATGGCATGTTTGAGCAATATAACATTTAGTGACAACTTTGTGCAAAAAAAAAAGAAAAAAAAAATTTGTCTCCTTCCCGCAACTTGTGTCACAATATAAAATATTCCATGGACTCGACATGCCTCTCAGCAAATAGTTTGGGGTGTCTACTTTCCAAAATGGGGTCATTTGGGGGGGGGTTTGAACTGTCCTGGCATTTTATGCACAACATTTAGAAGCTTATGTCACACATCACCCACTCTTCTAACCACTTGAAGACAAAGCCCTTTCTGACACTTTTTGATTACATGAAAAAATTATTTTTTTTTGCAAGAAAATTACTTTGAACCCCCAAACATTATATATTATTTTAAAGCAAATGCCCTACAGATTAAAATGGTGGGTGTTTCATTTTTTTTTTTTTTTTCACACAGTATTTGCGCAGCGATTTTCAAACGCATTTTTTGGGGAAAAAACACACTTTTTTAAATTTTAATGCACTAAAACACACTATATTGCCCAAATGTTTGATGAAATAAAAAAGATGATCTTAGGCCGAGTACATGGATACCAAACATGACATGCTTTAAAATTGCGCACAAACGTGCAGTGGCACCAAAATTAATACATTTTTAAAAGCCTTTAAAAGCCTTTACAGGTTACCACTTTAGATTTACAGGTCTACTGCTAAAATTACTGCCCTCGATCTGACCTTCGCGGTGATACCTCACATGCATGGTGCAATTGCTGTTTACATTTGACGCCAGACCGCCGCTTGCGTTCGCCTTAGCGCGAGAGCAGGGGGGACAGGGGTGCTTTTTATTTATTTATTTTTTTTCTTTATTACTTTTTTGCTTTTTTATCTTATTTTTAAACTGTTCCTTTCATTTTTTTTTTTTTTAAATCATTTTTATTGTTATCTCAGGGAATGTAAATATCCCCTATGATAGCAATAGGTAGTGACAGGTACTCTTTTTTGAAAAAATTGGGGTCTATTAGACCCTAGATCTCTCCTCTGCCCTCAAAGCATCTGACCACACCAAGATCGGTGTGATAAAATGCTTCCCCAATTTCCCAATGGCGCTATTTACATCCGGCGAAATCTAAGTCATAAAATGCTCGTAGCTTCCGGTTTCTTAGGCCATAGAGATGTTTGGAGCCACTCTGGTCTCTGATCAGCTCTATGGTCAGCTGGCTGAATCACCGGCTGCATTCTCAGGTTCCCTGTTGAGACAGGAGAGCCAGAGAAAAACACGGAAGACGGTGGGGGGGTGGCATTCCCTCCCACTGCTTGTAAAAGCAGTCTAGAGGCTAATTAGCCGCTAGGATTGCTTTTACATGAAAGCCGACCGCTGGCTAAAAAGAATGATACCAAGATGATACCTAAACCTGCAGGCATCATTCTGGTATAACCACTCAAAGTCGTGAATGGCGTACCTGAAGACAAAAAAATGGTTAACAATAAAGCACAGTAAACGGTAAAGTATAAAAAAATTGCATACCTGAAAAGCAAACATGATAAAACATAATAACAATAAAACATTGCAGAATAGAATACAGTAAAAAAGAGCAGAACAATAGAGAGAGAGAATAGAGAGAGAGAACAATAAAACGACAACTATTTTTTTTTATTTTTGTTTGTGTTTTTTTTTTTTTTTACACTTTTTTTACACTTTTTTGTGAATGGGGGAAGTACGGGCGCTGCAGAAGTGGTGGGTTCCCAATTAGGATTGGCGAATGCAGCAGGAAGGGCACTATGGGCACGACGGGCCTGTGTTTATCTTTTTGGTGGCAGCGGGACACTACTTGTGCTTGCCACCTCACCAGCTTGAACTGCACTTATGGGACTCGCCACGTCACCAAGTGTTACTGCAGTGCTGGTTTGACTACGACCGGGGTGTACTAGGCCGCTGGTGCTTGCCAGTTCACCAAAACGCTACAAAAAAAAGTGACAGTGATCGATCGATACTGCACTTGGGTGGGCTGGACTGGGCTGGGCCGGGCGGAGGGGCAAAACGCAGGTGCTAGCAGGTATCTGGGCTGATCCCGCTAACACTGCGTTTTTGGGAACCCTAAACTGCTGGGGACGCTAGTATAGATCTGATCGGATCAGATATTGATGCGTTCAGATACTATACCACTAAGGGAGGTGTACGGTGCGTGTACGGTGCGTGCGTGGGTGTTCGCGGTACTGGCGCTAATCTGACGCTGCCTAGGGCGACGCATATCACCGCCGGGCGATCAGGGGGCTAAACCTTTTTTCGGTAATAAACGGCGGGTGCCCTGACACTATAAAAAATAAACGAACTAACCAGCGTCACCCGTAACGGTTATACGGTGATCAGTGGTAAAAGGGTTAACTAGGGGGCCATCAAGGGGTTAAAACATTTATTAGATAGTATATGGGGGTCCCTGTCGCTATAAAACACTGACGGCGAACCTAAATATTTACGTCCCTAACTAGCGTCACCAGCGACACTAATACAGCGATCAGAAAAATGATCGCTTAGCGACACTGGTGACGGGGGGTGATCAAGGGGTTAAAACTTTATTAGGGGGGGTAAGGGGGGGTACCCTAGACCTACAGGGGGCTAAACCTTTATTCGGTAATAAACGGCGGGTGCCCTGACACTATAAAAAATAAACGAACTAACCAGCGTCACCCGTAACGGTTATATGGTGATCAGTGGTGAAAGGGTTAACTAGGGGGCAATTAAGGGGTTAAAACATTTATTAGGTAGTATATGGGGGTCCCTGTCACTATAAAACACTGACGGCGAACCTAAATATTTACGTCCCTAACTAGCGTCACCAGCGACACTAATACAGCGATCAGAAAAATGATCGCTTAGTGACACTGGTGAGGGGGGGTGATCAAGGGGTTAAAACTTTATTAGGGGGGGTAAGGGGGGTACCCTAGACCTACAGCGGGGTAACAGTAACTGTCCCAACACTGCTAACTGTCACAAACTGACACTATGCAGTAATCAGGAAAAAAAAAAAAAAACCTGCTTGGTGTCAGTTTGTGACAGGGGGGGGGGGTGATTGGGGGGGGATCGGGGGCCGATCGGGGGGGGATCGGGGGTGTAATGTATGCCTGGCATGTTCTACAGTGTGTGTGTGTGTGTTGGTGCACTTACATGTCATCTCTCCTCGGCGCTGGAACGGAAACTGGCCAGCCAAGGAGAGATGACATCACATCCTCTGCCTCTGTGTACTATACAGAGGCAGGGGATGTTTCTCATTGGCTGGGAGCGATCGCGAGGGGGGGGCCACGATCGGATGGCCTCCCCCTCGTCTCTCATCGCTTCCAACCAAATGCCGACCGCAGCTGGCACCGGGGGGGGTCCGATCGGACCCCCCACCCGCGGGAAGGCAATCACGTTTCAGGTACGTGATTTTGCCTGCCCGTGCCGCTCTGCTCACGTATATAGGCGTGAGGCGGTCGGCAAGTGGTTAAGTGTACACTGCAGGCAGCCATTTCAGATTTAAGATCAGACATTCAGGCAATAGCACTGAGAGTGGATGACATAGAATCAACACAGGCCCGCCATGATGTCTCCCTCTGCTAAGTACAACAAGTCACAGAATCGCATGCCATTCATCTCATGGAGATTAATCGCCATATGGAAGACCTTGACAATAGGGGGAGAAGATGCAACCTGAGAGTGAGGGGTGTCCCGGAAGCCATAGACCCCAGTCATCTCTCTCAAACAGTCACCGACATCTTTAACAATCTCCTAGAAAGGCCCCCTGGTACCCCGATTTCATTTGAACGCATTCACAGAGCATTGCACCCAAGAGGCAGACACAGACCCCCCCAGAGACACAGTCTGCTGTCTCTCTGAGTTTCCCCTGAAAGAAGAAATTCTTCGAAAAGCCAGAGGTCGCAACCAAATACTCTTTCAGGGCACAGAAATTCAAATCTACCAAGATCTCTCTAATATCACACTCCAACGCAGAAGGGAACTAAAACCCCTGCTGAAAGCACTAAGGGCCAGATCAATCCTGTATCGCTGGAAGTTCCCATTTTGTTTGTCTGCGACTCATCAAGGTTGCACGGCGAACCTCAGAGTACCAGAAGATCTAGAACATTTCTTCAGCACCCTGGACATCCCATTTGTAGACGTTCCAGATTGGTACCGTGAATTTCGCCTACTTCCCCTCAACAGAGCCCTATCCATGGAAGGAATAGATGAAGCAGGCAATTTCACATTGGGTCGCCACCGCCCACACCACTTCCCTTCTAGGACAAATGCGAGATCCTCAGAAATGCCTCGTAATGGCAGCCCAACTGCTTCACCAGCCCACCGTAGAGCATGCCTTACCTAAGCAGGGAGATACTTGAAGTTCATACCTGCGGTACAACATATACATGATACCAAGTTTACCCCTCACTAACCTGTGACTTACTGCTCTTACACAAATAACTTGTATACTTTATTCTCTCTTAAAATCCAATTGATGGAACATTGCGTTCATATATCCCCCAAAAGGCAACAACGACCCGGATACCACTAATTAGAACTTCCACAGCCATAACAATCTTTTCCTGGATCTCATTACATTCAGGCTACCAAACGGATCATCCAATAACTATAAGACCTTATGTTATTGCCGCTTATTGAATAACCCTCCTACTTATTTGGATCAGGCATGAAGTTGTCATGCCCTGTACACTAGGAAACTGATACCACAACCAGAAGATGATTACTAGTGCTATCAACTTTTTCCACTTACACTTAATATACAAGGCTACAAAATCACTCGTTCTACCCAAGTAAAAAGACCAGTAAGGAGTCAGGCCTTCAAGCTCTGTACTAGACTGATACAGATAAGCTGCTCGGACGACCCGATACCAGAAGACAGCCGCTAAACTTATTTTTGACGCATATAACCAACTGTACATGTGCCTCACTATAACCCTTTTTCTCCCCCCCCCTTCTCCCCTCCTTCCTTACCTTAACCCCCTCTCTTTTCTCCAAATCCCTTTCCCCCACTCTCACCCTCCCACCTCTCCCCTGCTCTTCTCTCCCCATTATAGGCTGAATTCACGTTAGAGATATATGGTTGTTATAGTTTTATTAACAACTATTGGCTTTACTCCTCTTCTCTATTATAGATTGTAATACTTCACCTGTAATACCTAAATGTTACACCGATGTCTGAATAGGGTGAAACCCGAGAGGGCCACTCTAAGGTAAAGGTTCCACTTTATATAAAAATTACATAAAACTGCCTCTCCATAGTAGGCAATGACAATTCCTCACACAACCCTTTCCCTATAGTAGGGCTTGGGCGTAATACATACATGTGTAATAACTATTTGGGGAAACTGCCCCTACTAATGGGCCTAGAGATTTGCGTGCCCCCCTCGGACAATACAGACATTGACCCAAGGTTCCCTCTCTGCAGCATTATCCACCCTAGTGTTACTATGGTCGGAATGTTTATAATGGTTACGGTTCCATGTTTCAACCAGTAGATATGTTAGTTATACATTACAGTTACAAGTTAACGAGTTGCATATTAACCAGGATGGCTATATTAAAGTGACAATTACACAATTGGCTGAATAATTAGCTTATATTATGTGTTTGACCACTTAGGTCTAGGTTTAAATATACTATCTTTCAAATATACGTATTGTATTAAAACAAAATCCAGACAGACTTTCCCCTTTGCAATTTTCTCGGACTCCTCCTCATGTCCAATCAATCAATCACATACCAATAATTTGCTGCCAAGTCAAAGGACCAGAAGGAGGGAGAAACTTTTCTCGTCCTTATTGGTCCTCTGATCATTAACAGGTATGCACTAAACTTACTTTTTATTGACCTCGTGGAGACGTTCACCTTGTTTCACTAGTTGAACGACTCCTACCACTACTCCATACAGCGGTCTCTGTCGTGACCGTTGACACTTACCGGTCCTCCCCCCTAATATTTTGAGTGGACGTGTAATTAGACCTCCACATCCGGTTACATACCCTCCTACACACCCTCCTTTCCCCTTTTTTTTTCTCTCTTGTGGGTCCTCTCCGGCTTCCCATTCCCAGAGTTATCCCAAAACTTCTTAACCCTCCTTTTTATCCTCACTATGACGTCCTTGAAGCCCAAAATGTCTGACATATCATTGAAGCTACTGTCCCTTAATGCAAAAGGTCTCAACACTCCGGAGAAACGCTCACAAGTACTGACTGCCATGCGGACAATGAAGGCAGACGTAATCTACCTTCAGGAGACCCACTTTCGCACTAACGCAACTCCAAAACTCTCTAATCACTCCTTTCCCCACAGTTTTCACGCCATCTCTCCAATTTAGAAATCCAAAGGGGTTTCTATATTACTGTCCAAAAATGTGCCAATCAAAATTACGGATTCTCTAATTGACGAGCAGGGTAGAAACATCTTTCTCAAGGGCACCTATAGGGACACACCAATCACACTTGCGAATATTTATAGCCCCAATTCGGCCCAGGTTCCATTCTTCCGCAAAATTACTCACCTTCTTTCTACTTTCCAGGTAGGAATTCTGATATTAGGGGGAGACTTTAATGTCCCACTGGACCCTCTAATAGACACCTCCACAGGCACATCCCAACTGCCTTACAAAGCGATCAAACAAATTAGACGGTGCCTCCAAGAGCTACTACTTCACGACACCTGGCGCACCCTACATCCAAAAGATAAGGATTATACCTTTTTTTCGACCCCCCATAATAAGTACTCCCGCCTAGATTACTTCTTTCTCACACAACAAGACCTACCAACACTAAAGGCTGCATCCATTGAATCAATGACATTATCCGACCATCATCCTATTTCGCTCACTCTTGTTTTCCCAGAAAAGACCACCTACACTCCCATTTGGAGATTAGATCCATCTATCCTAACAGACAAAATAAATGAAATAGAAATTTGCACGTGCTTAACCAACTACTTTAAAGAAAACAACACCCCAGACACCACCAAATTGACACAGTGGGAGGCACATAAATGCGTAATAAGAGGTAAACTGATTTCCATTGCAGCGGCAGCAAAAAAAGAAAGGAAAAAGGTACTGTCAGACCTTTTTTCCAAACTTAAATTACTAGAAGCTTCACACAAAAAGGACCTAGCTCAGCAAACACATCTAGACTTAATAGAAACGCGCACGCAAATACAGGAAGAGCTAGGACATAAACTTAAGAAGAAATTTGCACTATCCCAGAAACTTTTCTATGAGTTCGGAAACAAATGTAGCCGCCTTCTCGCTCAGGCCCTCCGTACAAAAAGAACCAATAACACAGTACATCGACTATGCTCACCCACAGGCTCAGCAATCACAAAAAATCATTAAATAGCGAAAGAGTTCGAGAGCTATTACACATCTTTATACACTCTAAACAAGAAAAATTCTCTGCCCACACACCCGTCTAAAAGAAACGACGAAATTAAGGCTTTTTTGGAGCAATTCTCCCCAGATAAAATACCGGATGAAATTTCTACATCCCTAGAATCCCCAATCACCCCAAAAGGATGGGAACAAGCAATCAAACAACTGAAACCTGGCAAGAGTCCAGGCCCAGATGGCATCTCAGCAGTCTACTATAAGACATTTGCAGATATACTTAAAAGCCCCTTTCTAAACGCTTTTAATTCGCTATCTCCTACTAATCCACTAACAAAAGAAATGCTAGAAGCCCATATCTCGGTCATCCCCAAAGAAGGCAAAGACCCCACACATACAGGAAATTACAGACCTATTTCGCTACTAAATGTAGATATCAAAATATTCTCCAAAATATTGGCAAATAGACTATCTCCCCTCCTCCCCTCTCTTGTATCCACAGATCAAACAGGTTTTGTCATGGGTAGGGAAGCCAGAGACAACACAGTCAAAGCAATCAACCTGCATCACATAATGACAAACCAAACAAAAGATTTTTTCTATCGTTAGATGCCGAGAAGGCATTCGACAGAGTGGCATGGGACTACATGGAAGCAGTCTTACAAGCCATAGGTATAGGACCTTACTTCTCTGATTTGATCCTGTCCCTGTATACGAACCCTACAACCAAAGTAAGGGTCAATAACACTCTGTCGAATGCCTTCCACATACGCAACGGGACGAGACAAGGCTGCCCTCTGTCCCCTATCCTTTATGTTCTTACCCTTGAACCTCTCCTCCGAAAGTTAAAACTCAATCCAGACATTCATGGTATAAACTCACCCAACAAGGAATACAAATATGCCGCCTTTGCGGATGATATATTATTGTTCCTGACACAACCTCTGATTACCTTACCTGTCCTACTCTCAGAATTCAAACAGTTTCAATTATTATCCAACTTTAAAATAAATTTTGCAAAATCATTCGCACTCAACATCTCCCTACCTCATCAGATAGTAGACCAATGCAAAAAAAAATGTCCCTTTCATTGGAGACAAGACTCGATTACCTACTTAGGAATACAACTCCCCTCTAAACTTTCAGATCTATATGCAAGAAATTATACACCCATTTTGAACAAGTTGATTTCAGATTTCAAACTTTGGAATAACCCATCTTTCTCATGGTTCGGCAGAGCTGCGATACTAAAGATGAATGCCTTACCAAGACTGTTATATATCCTTCAAACAATTCCCATCTTAATTCCCCAGACGTTTTTTAAAAACATAGCATGCTCCAGTTTCCTATGGGGGCCACGTAAGCCCAGAATTAGTTTTAAACAACTCACCAAACCAAAACACCTAGGAGGCATAGGTCTCCCGAACATTTTCAACTACTACAATGCAACTCATCTCACTAGAATAGTGGACTGGAACATTCATTCACGTCACAAATATTGGGTTGCCTTGGAAGCTTCCCTCACAACACCTCTAGCCTCCCTGCCTTGGATGAATACACAGCATATCCCTGTGTCACTACTATCCCACCCTTTAATAGGACCCACTCTTAAGTGCTTTCGTAAAGTTTGCTCCCAAGTGAACATATCCTCATCTCCAAGTTCACTAACTCCTGTGAAATTCAATCCAGATTTTCCTCCAGGAATGCATAATCGCTTCCTTTCTGATAACTTCCCACAAGATAACATAAGGGCACACCAATTCTTCCATCAAGGGAAAATACTTACTGCCTCCCAAATTTCCGCCCAAACGGGAAAACCACCTATTTCTCCCTGGACATACATACTACTTGCTCACTACCTACAATCAAAAGACAAACAATCTGTTTGTGCAAGACCACTTATGCCCCGTACACACGGTCGGATTTTCCGATGGACAATGTCTGATCGGAGCGTGTTGTCGGAAATTCTGACCGTGTGTGGGCGCCATCGGACATTTTCCATCGGATTTTCCGACACACAAAGTTGGACAGCAGGAGATAAAATTTTCCGACAACAAAATCCGTTGTCGGAAATTCCGATCGTGTGTGGCCTGTTCCGACGCACAAAGTGCCACGCATGCTCAGAAGAAATTCCGACACGGGACAGCTCGTTCTGGTAAACTTAGCGTTCGCAATGGATACAAAACTTTCGTGAGGCTGCAATGTTAAAAATGGTTTAATACAGCGCACTCTCTTCTTCTTTATAATGTGACAAGAATTAAGTAGTTTTGCTGCTCATATTCACACACACTTCTCACAAACTTCTTTTGTTACTATTTATCGGGATTCCCTCAATATATTTTGATTTCTCACATCTGACAACATATTTTTTTTTTTTTTTGACTTTAATGTAGATTCTTTTTTTGTGTTTCTCTTTTTTAATTTTTTTTTTGGGTGATTTTGATTTGTACTCCCGAAAATGTTTGTGTGTTTTTTGTGACAAGTTCCCACAACACCATTAATATGTTGTTCTATTTAATCTGTAGGAGATTGTTTGGTGTTGTTGTCCCTTGTTATTTTCACATTTTATGTTTTTAGAAATGTACCTGAATCGTCACAAACAAACTGTCCTTTTTGGATGAAAACACACACAGGAGAGAAGAATTTACCGAAAAAAATTTTATTAAGGGGTCACAACTATAAAAAAACAAAGAGGGAGGCAACGCTGGAGAAACTGCAGAAGTGGGCGAAGCCTGGGACCCCCAGGGCAGACATCAATTATTTAAAAGCAAAATTGGTGGCCTGAGGAGTCCATATCTTAGGGAGTGCAGTCTGGTCCAGAAGTCCCAGAGATCCGGAAAGCAGCAGATGACATCTGTGTCCCCAGGCTGTGGTCATACGAGAGACTGCATCTTCTGTCAGACCAGACTGAACACAGGGCAATCACTCTCAGGTCTTCCTTCCACGCTTCCTTCCAGGCTTTGGCTGTGGTGGTGGAGTTGTGGCAGCAGGAGGAGGAGGAGGATCGTCCATCTCCATGACATCCGTCTTGGGTATCAGTTCCCCACTCTCCCCCTTACGAAGGACTTTATAAATCAGGTCCTCACAGAGCCTGCGTTGGCCCTTCTGCATGCCCTGCAATTTTGTGGCAGCCATGCAGACAAAGGCCTCTGCAGGACTGGGAAAGGCTCGGAGGGATGCCGAAGCCTCCTGGATCAGCCTGTATGCTGAATCCTGCACAGGACTGGGAGTCATCTTCCTGGCCTTTTTATGTGGCAGGCGGAGGGGAGGAATGTGAGACTCAGTCAGGCTGCGATTGGTCCCAGGCTTCTCTTGGCTGCCACTTAGCCCCGCCTCCTCCTGGTTGCCACTAATCCCCGCCTCCTCCTGACTGCCACATTCCACAGCCTCCTCCTGGCTGAGGTCTTCCTGTGTATGAAAAAGGGACATAGTTTTAGTATTTTTTACATCAATCACACACAATTGTCACCTCCTGACTGCTGCAAATTGAATGTTAACAAATATAACAGACTATCCTTCTGAGCCCAGCAGTTTTCATTCTTGTCCCAATTTTGGGTGCCCACTACTGTCTATTGATATGTAAAACACTTTTTTTAATCAGCAATTAGTGATCAATAATAACAAATAGTAAACATCATTTCTTTATTGCCCAGAAATCAGTAGAAGAATGCTATACCTGACTCCAGCTGGGCTCCTCCACTTCTTCCTGGCAGGAAGGCCCAGGTTGGACATCAGAAGCCTCAGCTGGGGTGGAAGGAAGGGTGGAAGGAAGAGTGGAGAGGGATTCCCTGACTTCACTCTGGTCTGACAGAAATCGCAGTCTCTCATAGTACCACAGCCTGGGGACATAAACGTCATCTGCTGCAGCTCCGGACCTCTGGGAATCTGTGACCTTCTTGCGCTCCCTAAGATATGTGCTCCTCAGGCCACCAATTTTAGCTTTTAAATAAGGGATGGTTGCTGTGGGGACCACCGGCTTCACCAACTCCAGCAGTTTCTCCAGCGCTGCCTGCCTCTTCTGTTTGTGGTTGTAATGGGGATGTCTGACCTGCCACAGACAGGGCAGCTCCATGTACTTGTCAATAAACAGGGGCAGGAAATTGTGGTCGTTGAACCCATCCATTTTCTCTGCAAGACACAACACAAGACAAACCCTAATGTCAGGCCAAACTCCCCTAATCTTGTTACAATATAGGCTTCCATTTCGAAGCAGTATAGGCCCAAGTTTAGATCCTACCTTCGTTAGCACGATCGGCGTCTCCGATGCTCCTTCCTCCACTCACAGATCGTACGTAAGACGCGCGCGTTACGCTTTATACACACTGCGCATGCGTATAACTCCGCCCACCCCTGACGTTCTTTCTAGTCTATTCCCCGCCCCTTTTCGTTCGGCGCAGTGGGTGAAGAGCACATGGCGGATAGACAGCAGGATCGTGCTAACTGTAGCAACGAGGAGGAGGAGGAGGAAAGGCTGGAGCCTGAAACTTCCCAATCCAGAAGGAGATTAAAGGACTCAAATATGTCCTTTGGGGAGATGTTGGAGATGGTGGACATCCTGAAGAAGGCCGACTATGACGGAAAGTATGGGCCTTACCCCAACCCCAATGTCAGAAAGGCCAAGATCATGGCGAAAGTGGTCAGGAGTCTGCACCGGAATTTCGGGGTACGACGATCGAAAGATCAGCTCAGGAAGCGGTGGTCGGACCTCAAATTCAGAGAACATGAGCAGTACAGAAAGATCCGGAGAGTGCTGCAAAAAAGTAAGTAGTTGTGCTGTGTTCCTATTTTTTTGGTGTTTATTACGTTCGTGCTGCTCCATGTGCTTTTAGGAACTGTTGTACAGTTTAAAATGGCAACTTTCATGTTCATGGGCACATTATTCATTCGGATCAGACATTTTTCTTTCGGACGATAAAATACCATTGTTTAGGCCATATGCATTTGGCCACCATTTTGACGCCCTATACTTGTCTTCAAAGAATTGGGTTGTGTAGATGGCTTTGCTACTAGAATGAAATGCAAACTAGATTCTGTGTAAGGAGAGGACACTGAGCAGCTGTTTTCACATCTGGACACTGGAGCACTAGTGTGGGACACAAGAACACCATTTTTATTAGGGGGCCCACACAGGTGCTCCAGTGTATACTATAGGGGGGGCTACATCTGTGAAGCTTGTACCAAACAGGTAAAGTATTGCAGCTTGACAAAGGGCATTAAAAAAAATACATCTTGGAACTCGGCTAAAATAGACAATTGTACCCCACTTTCAAGCAATGTTTCATCTTTATAGTTCTGCCATCAAATATCTGTGTGCTAAGTATACCATTTTTGTTTTACATAGGGGATAAAAGACTCGGAGGACACCCCTCATCCCAGGAGACCAGAGCCCCCCCCCCCCCCTGGAAGAAGGGGAAATCCCCCCAACACAAGATGAGCAGGAGGAAGAAGAAGATGTGGTGGAAATAGTCACCACAACAGGTGAGTGTCTGCAACCACAGGCTCAGATAAGAGATGGATGGCGGCATTTTTGGGCAAACCTAATTTATTTTGGGGTTCCTCTCTTTTTAGGTGATCGTGAGGTTGTGGATCCAGATCCTTTCACATCCGAAAGTGCCCAGATCCTGATCGGGGAGATCATGGGGTGTAATTTACAATTGGAAAACATCAAGCAAAACATCAATGATGTTATTCCAAAATATAAAAACATCATTGATGTTTTGGGGCGAGTTTAAAACCCCTCCAAATCACTTTCTTCTTTTGTGTGCTACAATGTGCGAAATGTTTTTGTGATTTTTCCCAAAGCCAAATTTGGAGGATGCACACAGTGTGCCAACATGTGCTATCTGCCATCACGGGAGATCAATGGACGCGTTTTGGGGGTGCAACCCCTTCCTCAATAATAAAGTAGCGGTGAGGAAGGGCTTTCTCCCCCAAAACACGTCCCTTGATCCCCCGTGATGGCAGATAGCACATGTTGACATTGTGAAATTTGTGTGCATCTTCCAAATTTGGCTTTTCCAGGGGTGATTTCCCCCCATCTGAACGCAATATCAAACACAGTTCCTAAATACTCATGTCTGATATTGCCTTCCAGTTCTACCAAATGTGAACTTTGTAAGATCAAGATTTGTGTCTTTCTTGTGGGTTTTACACAGGCCTGTTTTCTATAAAATGCACATTTTGATTTTGGATAATGACACCACAAAAAATCTTATACAACAAACATGTCGGTTTGTCAGAAAAACCTTTGGTAAATGCACATGTGATTGTGCTGGTATTAAAAAGATTGTTCATCAAGAATGTGTGGATTATTGTCTCAACGCTACAACACTTTTGGGGTGATGTAATTGTTGTTTTATGAGAAAATGGGGGTAATTTCCTAAGGGCAAATTTGCACTACAAGTGCAGTTTCAGTGTAGTAGTGCAAAGTGTCTTTGCATTTAGTAAATAACAGCCAACAGTGCTTTGTAAGGTTACACAATCACAACATTTTCTGGACTCCACACATTTCTGTCAGGGTCAGCTCAAACAAACACAAGCAGTAAATGTCCACAAAGAAGAGCCTGGGGGGAGATGCCTGTCGAGAACTTGAGGTCCTGCAGGCTTCTCCCTGTGGCCAAATACCGCAGGGTAGCGACCAACCCCTGCTCCGGAGTGATGGCTTGCCTCATGCAGGTATCCTGCCTGCTGATATAGGGGGTCAGCGAAGCCAACAGACGGTGAAACACGGGGTCCGTCATCCGGAGAAAGTTCCTGAAATCATCAGGATTATTCTCACGGATCTCACGGAGCAAAGGCATATGACAGAACTGGTCACGCTGAAGCAACCAATTCTTGGTCCATGAACTCCTCCCCACCCTGTTCTTGGACTGGACTTGTGTCAAGGTCAGGACCCCAACACTAAGCCCCCACACAGCACAAACTCTACGAGGAGTACGCATACGAAACATGGCTAGAAAATGGTCGGCTGCTCAGAACGAAGTAACAGAACGCACTGAAGAACAGCAAGGCCTGTGAAGAGCGACCTGAAAACCAGTAACGAACGAACAAGAATACAATGACTACTTAAAGTCACGCGGAACTTGCTTGCATGCACTGAAGAGCAGATACAAACCCACAAGCACAAACTGAACGGCAGAAAACGGTCTGAAAGCCACGAGTCTGAAAAAGCGCGAATCGTCTCTCACCAAACTTTTACTAACACGAGATTAGCAAAAGGAGCCCAAAGGGTGCCGCGCTTGGTTCTGAACCGGCCTTTTCTAGTCTCGTCGTACGTGGTGTACGTGACCGCGTGGTTGTCGATCGGAAATTCCGACAACTTTGTGCGACCGTGTGTAGGCAAAACAAGTTTGAGCCAACATCCTTCGGAAAAAATCCTAGGATTTTGTTGTTGGAATGTCCGAACAAAGTCCGACCGTGTGTACGGGGCATTACTCCTTTTGAAACACTATGTAATCAAGTAAGTGCCCAATCCCACCTAATCTCAATAACTCACAATCTCCTTTTCACAGACATGCAGACTAACCAGAACATAGCTTGCCAAAAATGGGAAAAAGATCTCTCTATTTCTCCCTCAGCAATTCAATGGGAACAGTCATTCCTAAACATACATAAAGGGTCAAGAAACGTTACTACACAAGAAAATGGTTTCAAAATTGTATCACAGTGGTACCGTACCCCAACCCTATTACATAAAATTTACCCTGAGACATCTGAAAATTGCTGGAGATGTCATGCAAATGAAGGTACTCTACTGCACATTTGGTGGTCCTGCCCCTATATACAAACGTACTGGAAGGAGATACATAGAATCACTTCACAAGTCACATCTTATGATCTAGAATTCTCCCCAGCCCAATTCCTGCTCCATCTCTCCCCCTTACTACATAAGACATACCACAAATCACTTGCAATGCACATGATAAACGCAGCGAAACAATGCATCCCCATATATTGGAACTCTCCACGTATCCCCACATTAAGAGAATGGTTCACTAAAATCCGGAAAATATCAGAAATGGAAGAACTAATTCACATTGCTCAAGATAACCCGTCTAAATTCACCAAAAAATTGAGTTGTTGGCTCCACTTTCAATCATCATCTGAATATAGTAAACTCAATAACCCATCGAAATAATAAATCTTGCTCACACACCTAAAACATTATTCCTCAGATTTAATTTGATAAGCCCTTTTCAAATTAGTTTGTTTTTACCCATTATATTGGCTATCTAGAAATCTACAACTCCCGAACATGTCCCCAAAATACCCTAACAAAAGTAGGAATAGAAACCGGAGAGGACCCTGAACACACCGTTCTCCCTTCCATCTATTCTTCAAAATTTATCTAGGCCCTTCTAATCTTTCCCTCTCCCTTTCCCCCTTTTTATTTTATCCCCCCTCCCTCTTCTCATTTCCCTCATCCCCCATCTCTCTCAAGCTACCTAACTCAGACAAATACCCGTTTTTCATAAGTAAACATTCGGTTTAAGCTCAGACTAGCTGTGTTTACTGTATTCACTACTCTTATATATCACAGAAGGATGAGGCCGGATAATAAGCAAAAACAGAGGGTGCCTTCTCTCTCCCCCGGACACAGTTTGAACCCATGTGGGGTGCTCGGGGTGGACAGAGGGCACTCTGAGCCTTATCCATGAAATCCACACGGGTATCTCACTGTTGAATCTCATTTCAAATATATAAGTTTTATTTTGTCATACTCTCCTGTACAATGAACCTTATACGAATATATATAACTGTATGACAATGTTAATTATCTATATTTGTACTCTGTTAAAACTCAATAAAAAGTTGGAAACAAAGACGCGATCTAGCAACTAGGGGGTCACAACCTATACATCCTAGAACCCTACTTGGGCCTACCCCCCTACGGGTTCCGCACCACTATTGTCACAACCCAAAACAACCATCTACAAGCGACCGAGAAGAGGTAAACATGGAGCAGACACACAAGGGAACTCTCACCATCTTTACCCTTGCCACGCCAAATGCTAACCAACTGCCAACCCTAAATCAAGGTTATTCTTGCCTGACGGCGACTTCCCGAGAGGACCCCAAGACACTTGTGCAAGCTCCTGCTCTTCGACGCACACCATCTCTTTACACCACCAGGATTTGCAGACTCTTGAAAGACCACCGAACAAGAACATTCCTCCCCATCAATTGCTCACTTGCTAAAGTAGTGGTGAACTAAGGGAGTAATACCTCCAGCCCTATACCATCCTCTGCTGGACCCCTCATTAATTCCTACTTTTCCCAACCCTTGCCTTCCCCTTCCCTAGCCCTTTCTACTTTTTCCCCTTTTCTTTTTCTTCTTCTCTCCCCTACCAACCTTTCTCATACTCACTATATTACAACCTCACTCCCCATTTTTACTTCACTACAGAACTGCACTGCTACCTGTAAGTATGTCTACTTATTTTAAAGCAAACTGTTTACTCTAGTTGCGGCATGAGCACTCAAAATGTGGCCTGAAGAATACAATCCCTCCTGACCCTCCTGAACCGTATGTGAGGCACTGACGGGGAAGTCACAAAGTAAGAACCCTCAGCCAGCTCGAATCCAAGTGGATATATACCTTAGACACCTTTGCCCCTAGAGGTTTGAACATTGAGTTCGATTTGAACTGTTTTTTAAGTGATTTTTAATGCGATTTTTAATGCAACGTTTTTATGCGATCTTCAATGAGTAGTGTGCACGACAATCTCTTCCCATTTTTCAGTCCATATAATCTGTATGTTGATATTTGCTCCCCTTTGATTTTCTCCTCCCCTCCCCTTACCCATCCCCCACCTTCCCCTCCCCCCTCCCCCTCCCTCCTGCCTACCTCAGGTGTGTTGTTTATAGGATGAGGGAAATAAGCCTATTCCACCACCTTCCTGTGAAGCAACCAACCAACCTATTATCATCTGCATCACCCCTCTTTTATATATACATACTTTACATTTATATGATTAACCATCGAGAAAGAATTTTACATTGAGAACAAACAAGTCCTTTTTATTTTATTTTTATTATTACATTTTTATCTATATACCCCTTGAGGTTTTACACGGAGAACTAATGGGCTCTCTTTTTAAACACAATTAAACATTTTAATATCTACAACAATAAAGACTTTTTAATCTATTTTCTAATAATTTTATATATTTTTTCTCACAATGTCACATATAACAGCAGCCCACGATTAGCTCACTTTTAAGCTACATGTCAGTGGGTTTGAATCTTTGCAGAGCCTGCTGCTGTGTAAATGACTGCCTCTGAAAGATAGTAGACCGAGATGAGGTCTGTCTGCCCCATCACCATGGAAATACACAAGCAATTTGGCCTCCTCCCACTGAATATATCTAATATACCCTTTACTAACCAAAAAAATGGCCGCGCACATCGGAAATTGAATAATGGCCGGCGCGGCTACAAGAAAATGGCCGCCAATCTATTCCTATAGGAGAGACTACTTAAGACCAGCATTAGCCTATTTCGTTTATCCCCTGAAGAAGTCACGTGATCGGTGACGTCACGCGTAGGGACGGAATAGGCTTGTTTCGTTTTACCTTTCTCTGCTGAATGCATTGCGAGCTCGCCGCTCGTAGGATACAACGCTGTAAAAAAACTGCTTAATGTGAGTACTCTGTACATTATATATGTGAATAAAGTGACCCCAAGAAAAACATACTTCACCATTTGGGTACTTTTTCCTATATTTTACATACATGGGAGATATGATGTGGAGGAGGAGCTAGGAGCCACACTTAGGACCACAACTAGATACACTCCAGCCCCCAATAGGATCCTGCAGAGTCAGCAAGCCTGGACACAGAGACGCAGGAGAGACCCAGGATCTTGGGATTTAACAACTTATAGGCGGTTGACCTAGCACCGCTAGGTAAGGGGTCATTACCTACACTAGCGCATGCTGCATGAAGAGGACACAGAGTGTTTGATCTGCATATTATCACCCCACTGTCATTTGATTGCTGTGTTTGAGCACTGTTCTTCTGTACACCATTTATTAATTTTGCCTCTGGCTGCACGGACTCTCTGGACACTTGATTACCTATTAATTAATTAATTTTTTGGACACTAACAAGTATATTGGACTAATTATTTATTTATTTACTTACGTGACCACTCACATTACGTTTGCACTTTTGCACTGGTCGCAACACTAGGATCAGGCGACCATGCTTTTCTGTTTGCTTCACTTGATACATTGATTTTTTTGTAATATTATTGCTTCATTTTTTGCACTTTAGTATATGCATTGGTTTGGATCATTTTATTTAAGGCACTAGAGCACGAGCACTTTGATATATTGTACTATTAGATTGAATAATTTTAAACACATGCTGAATTGGTTTTACTTATATTTATCACTCTTGGATCCACTTATATGTACTAGTGTTTATTTATATATCACCTGCTGGATCAACATATATGCAACTATTTTGAGTTACCACACCTATCCATGCGTATGTAATACTCCAAATCCATGCGATTTTTTCACGAACGTTTTTTTGATTCCACTTTTTATTGAGACCTCTTGCCCTATGACCATTAGGAATTATTAATACCAATAAGCTTAGACCCTCTGGGTAGCGCAGCACCTCCCCCCCTCTCTCTTTTTATATCATTCTGTTCGGGCCTGTGTCTGGGCCCTTATTTCGGTGCGTGCAGCTGTCCGGCGATGTGTGTTTCGTACAGGTTTAGAGGTTAAGTTTATGACTACTACATTTTTTCCAATTTGGTAGCGCAGGAATAGCTCCCGTTTTTATCCCTCCTGACCATTGTACCACATACCTTGTTTCGTTGAGACGCATATTTTGCCTAATAAGCAGGGAGAGATTCCAAGGGAAAACATCAGAGGGGGTGATATCCTAACCATAAAACACCTCCTAAACCCAACCTAACCCTAACCATCCCCACTGCTTATGCTCTACCAGACCTGAAACTTGTAAGCCAACCAAAAACACAGAAGATCACCAGACCCAAGCAATATGCTTATTGTCAAAATCTCACAACCCAACCCTTATCCCTATCCCCACCCTTCGATCCTCTCTCAGAATCTCTCCCAATTATTCCAGTTAATGTTAATGTTTAAGTTGAAAGTTTCTACATGTTTTCGAGTGTTCTTTACATCGCAAAGTCTACCCATACCAGTTGTACATGTTCTTATTTTTATTTTTTTCTACGCTTGTTATGTCTGACTTCAAACCTATACTGTCACGCCAAATCCCAGTCAGTCTTAAATACACTACCTCCCTGTAGCTTTTTTACTCCTATACTCACCGCAGGGAAACCCACTAGCATGACACACAGGGGTTTACCCCCCAATAATGGGAATCCTAATTATCACACCTGCCACCCTCATCATACCTCTACTCCCACTACAGAGCCAACACTGGGTGTGCATACTGACACCCAATCTTCCCTTACAATACCATTAACAGAGACTCCCCCATGCAAACACGTGACCTCAACGATGTCGGAGGTTCCACCGATCTAGAGACCACTATCTGCCACATCCTCATCCAGCGAACTCTGGTAGTTCCCGCTGACTCATTCCGGACCCCCCCCCTCGCTAGGGTGAGCTAGCAGGCCTATCCTTGACCCGCATCTTCCATACAACCCTCTCCTCACCCATCTTCTTTACCTGTGCCTCTTCCTCACCCCCCTTCACCCACACCCTCCTACCCCCCCCAACACCACCCCCACTCCTCCCTCTAACCTCTCTGAGCCCTTCACCCACGCCGTACATACATCTCTCTCTCCCTCCAACCCACTCCCCACCCACCTTTAGGGCGAAACCACACAATACAAATTCATACTACTAGACTTTGCCACACAGGGATATATATGGCAGGGAAGCCTGGGACAACACCATTAAAGCCATAAACCTGCATCACTTCTTGTCCTCTTCCAACCAAGCAGGCTTCTTTCTATCTTTGGATGCGGAGAAGGCATTTGACAGAGTGGTCTGCGTAGACGCCCATTAAGCTTTATAATGGTGCTCTATTACAGCCCGAAGGTGAAAGTCTGAGTCATCGGCCTCCTGTCAAACACCTTCTCCATCCACAATGGAATGAGGCAGGGCTGCCCCATTTCGCCTTTATTATTCATACTCACCCTATAACCATTCCTACATAGCCTTAGATACAACCCACATATTAGAGGTGTTCGTACTTCCCTTAAAGAATACAAACTTGCTGCTTTTGCAGATGACATCCTTCTTTTCCTCACAGAACCACATATATCACTCCCAAACCTCCTCTCAGAATTCCAACAATTTAGATTAATCTCCAACCTCAAGATCAATTTCTCCAAGTCCCACGCCCTGAATAATACTCTCCCGAATCAAATCATCACCCAATCCAAAACAACTGTCCTTTCAAATGGAAGGAAGATGCTATAACATATCTTGGCATCCAACTCCCCAGGTCTCTCAAACACTTATATCTCAAGAATTATCTACCAATTATACACAGTCTTACTAGTGATCTCAAGCGGTGGAACAAACCAACCTTTTCCTCGTTCGGCAGAGAAGCCATCCTAAAAATGAATGCACTGTCCCGCCTCCTATATATCTAACAAGCAGCCCCGACCCACCTCCCCCTAGCCTTCTTCCGGGCCTACAAGAGCCTGTGTACCAGATTCCTCTGGGCCAACTGGAGACCGAGAATCAGCTACTCTATCCTCTCTCTACCCAAGAATAAAGGAGGGATAGGCCTGCCAGACCTAAGAAATTACTACAGGGCCAGCCACTTGACCAGAATCCTGGACTGGAACATCCACAACGAAATTAAAGACTGGGTCGAACTCGAAGCTTCCCTCACACCATCCCCCCTGCACTCATTGCCCTGGTTACTCCCAAAACATGTTACAACCGAAACCCACGACCACCCATTAATTGGCCCAACTCTTAGATGTTTCTATAAAGCTTGCAAATCTACTCCCCTATCCTCAACTCCAGGCCCACTCATTATGCCTCAACCCGGACTTCCTCCCCGGAATGCACAGCAACTATCTAAAAGACACCTGGCCACACAGCAAGATACTAGCACACCACGTTTTTGCACAAGGCAAACCCCTAACACGAGAAAAACCACCCATCTAAGGGGGAGAACCCCTCTATTTCTGCCTGGACTTTCACCTTGCTCTCACACTACACCCACACGCTAGAGAGGAAGTTCAAAGTCTCCAGAACCCTCAAACCCTTTGAAACCCTTTGTATGACACATTCACCTCCCAGATACGTGTTGGAGATGCCATCTTGAAAAGGTATCTCTCCTGCATTTATGATGGAGCTGTCCTGCCATCCAACCTACTGGACCGAGGCACACCAACTCATCACGAAAATAACCACATACCAATTAGATTTTTCCCCAGCACAATTTCTCCTACACCATTCCACACTATCACACAGGAACTACTTTAAGTCCCTAGCAATGCACATGCTAAACGCCGCAAAACAATGCATTCCTGTCCACTGGGGTTCTACACAAACCCCATCAAGTAAAGAATGGTTAGCCAAAGTCACCAAAGTAGCTGAAATGGAGCACCTCATTAGCATTGCACATGACACACCCTCCAAATTCTCAATTAAATGGGCCTGTTGGACCCACTTCCAAACAACAGCAGAATACCGAAACCTCATCACTACAGACAGCCCAACGGCACCAACTCATTCCAGTATGCCCTAGGATTAACCTCACAACTGGAAATAAACGTCAATTACACCTACTCCCAGACCTTCTCCATGCTAACAATCAGAATTCCAAAGAACCAACAAACCTACCTACTACCCCAAACAGAGGGAGAGAGAGAGATGGATACCCACCCCCTCCATTTAATTGGCACACCCCTCTAAAAATGCTGCTACACCCACTAGCCTTCCCTTTCCTACTCCTCTCCCTGCTTAACTCCCCCTCCCGCCCTCTCGCCCCTTACCCACCCCTAACACCCACCCCCTACCCCGGTCCCCTTTTCCCACTTGAGGAACCTAGTAATACTCACCATCATACAGGAACCCGCTACCTCACTGAGATAAGTACTACCTACATTAGACAAACCCCTAAAAGGACACCCCAACCCAGCTGAACAAAATTACGCCCCTCTCATTGACCACTTACCTACAACCAGTGACTCACCCCCTAAGCCTTTTAAACACACACAGACAGAAATCTACATGACCCGAATACGGGCTCAAGTGAATCCCCTAGATATTTTCCCCAATGCCTTTTTCTTAAAACTTGAGACTCCTAGACGCTAAGTAGTTCCTGACTTACTTGAGCCAACCCATACCCTGTACATCTCCCCACCGAGTCACACCAAGTTGTTTACTGTTTTAAGTTTGCTATTGTTTGAAATGTCATGTTAGACATCATATTCCGTACTACATGTTTCTGTATCACAACATACGTGTATGTTCCACTCAATTACCAATAAAACTTTTTGGGGAAAAAAAAAAGAAAATAAGATGAAGTCATGTAAAAATTTGAAAAACTGTTTTTTTTTTGCTTTACATGTTTGGATTTTTGTGAACTGTCTCTATTTATTAAATCATGGCCAATAACTGTTTCTGAGTTGCCATATTCACAACTACCCTGTTTCCCTGAAAATAAGACCTAGCGTGATTGTCAGTGATGGCTGCAATATAAGCCCTACCCCCCAAATAAGCCCTAGTTAAAGTCCTTGTAGGTCTTATTTTCAGGGTAGGGCTTATTTTCAGGGAAACAGGGTAGGGCTTGTTTGGGGGGTAGGGCTTATATTGCAGCCATCACTGACAATCACGCTAGGTCTTATTTTCGGGGAAACAGGGTACCAAACGTATCTGGTTGTTACTTTTTGATCCTTTGGAGTTTAATGACTGTTTGGATCTTTTCCAATCTTGCCTGTGTTGATGAGCTCAGTGCTTCTGTTGATGGCATAAATTTGAAAACAATACAAGATGCTTCTGGAATCAAAGTTTACTAACAGGTGCTTTTGACCTGCAATTGACTTCAGGCATTTCCTTTCCTGTTATTGTGAGGATATGCATATTTACCTCTTTTCCTTTTATGAAAGCAAACAGCCTAGTACAAATTGAAACCCAGCAGGGAATCAAATTCTTAGTCAAAATCTTAGTCAGCACAGCAAAATTGCTTTTGTTTAAATTGTTTTAACTGAAGTGTTCTTTTGTATTAATTTTGCAGTTGGAAAACTTTGATAAATTGTTTCCCTCAAAATCTTCTTCAGGGAATAAAGAAGGGCTGGAAAAGAACATTCTTAATTTCTGTATTACGAGTAGATGTGACAGAACGCAAAAGTTAAATATTGCTAACTCAAAGGGAAATACAGCCAATGTCTCGATTGTGACAAATTTGCACATTCAAATTTGAATATTACAGGAAAAAAAGATATAAAGTCATTGCCTGTCATGATTCTAATGTCACATTAAATTGTACATCCTCCCTCTGTTATTACAAGAGGATAGCCTCAAGAGGTCTGTCTGTCATTTTGTCCTTCCCACCCCTGATTCGCAGCACTAATTTATAAATTAATTTCTGTGTCTTGTACTTGGGATTGCCTGTTAATAGTATTTTATCAGTAGGGATGAGCTTCGTGTTCGAGTCGAACCCATGTTCGACTCGAACATCGGCTGTTCGACCGTCCGTCGAATTGCGAACGTTATGGGCCGTTCGCGCCAAATTCGTGTGGCGCGTCACGGCCCATAATTCACTGCGGCATTGCAGTGCATTGCTGGCTGATGATTGGCCAAGCATGCACTATGACCCGCATGCTTGGCCAATCACAGCGCCGTCAGTAGAGAGAGCTGTAATTATGGCTCAGGGGATTTAGTACACGCCCCACACTATATAAGGCCGCCTGCACGGCGGCCCTGTGTAGTGTGTTCCGGTGTGCTGATAGAGAGAGAGACAGACAGTGTCATTTGATTTGAGAGCTAGATTAGGCTAGATCTGTTCCTGCTCTTTACATTTAGTGCAGTGCGTCCTGCTCACAGTGTTCAGCTAGATCTGTTCCTGCTATTTACATTTAGTGCAGTGCGTCCTGCTCACAGTGTTCAGCTAGATCTGTTCCTGCTATTTACATTTAGTGCAGTGCGTCCTGCTCACAGTGTTCAGCTAGATCCGTTCCTGCTATTTACATTTAGTGCAGTGCGTCCTGCTCACAGTGTTCAGCTAGATCCGTTCCTGCTATTTACATTTAGTGCAGTGCGTCCTGCTCACAGTGTTCAGCTAGATCCGTTCCTGCTATTTACATTTAGTGCAGTCAGTGCGTCCTGCTCACAGTGTTCAGCTAGATCCGTTCCTGCTATTTACATTTAGTGCAGTCAGTGCGTCCAGCTCACAGTGTTCAGCTAGATCCGTTCCTGCTATTTACATTTAGTGCAGTGCGTCCTGCTCACAGTGTTCAGCTAGATCCGTTCCTGCTATTTACATTTAGTGCAGTGCGTCCTGCTCACAGTGTTCAGCTAGATCCGTTCCTGCTATTTACATTTAGTGCAGTCAGTGCGTCCTGCTCACAGTGTTCAGCTAGATCCGTTCCTGCTATTTACATTTAGTGCAGTCAGTGCGTCCTGCTCACAGTGTTCAGCTAGATCCGTTCCTGCTATTTACATTTAGTGCAGTGCGTCCTGCTCACAGTGTTCAGCTAGATCCGTTCCTGCTATTTACATTTAGTGCAGTGCGTCCTGCTCACAGTGTTCAGCTAGATCCGTTCCTGCTATTTACATTTAGTGCAGTGCGTCCTGCTCACAGTGTTCAGCTAGATCCGTTCCTGCTATTTACATTTAGTGCAGTGCGTCCTGCTCACAGTGTTCAGCTAGATCCGTTCCTGCTATTTACATTTAGTGCAGTCAGTGCGTCCTGCTCACAGTGTTCAGCTAGATCCGTTCCTGCTATTTACATTTAGTGCAGTCAGTGCGTCCTGCTCACAGTGTTCAGCTAGATCCGTTCCTGCTATTTACATTTAGTGCAGTCAGTGCGTCCTGCTCACAGTGTTCAGCTAGATCCATTCCTGCTATTTACATTTAGTGCAGTGCGTCCTGCTCACAGTGTTCAGCTAGATCCGTTCCTGCTATTTACATTTAGTGCAGTGCGTCCTGCTCACAGTGTTCAGCTAGATCTGTTCCTGCTATTTACATTTAGTGCAGTGCGTCCTGCTCACAGTGTTCAGCTAGATCCGTTCCTGCTATTTACATTTAGTGCAGTGCGTCCTGCTCACAGTGTTCAGCTAGATCCGTTCCTGCTATTTACATTTAGTGCAGTGCGTCCTGCTCACAGTGTTCAGCTAGATCCGTTCCTGCTATTTACATTTAGTGCAGTCAGTGCGTCCTGCTCACAGTGTTCAGCTAGATCCGTTCCTGCTATTTACATTTAGTGCAGTCAGTGCGTCCAGCTCACAGTGTTCAGCTAGATCCGTTCCTGCTATTTACATTTAGTGCAGTGCGTCCTGCTCACAGTGTTCAGCTAGATCCGTTCCTGCTATTTACATTTAGTGCAGTGCGTCCTGCTCACAGTGTTCAGCTAGATCCGTTCCTGCTATTTACATTTAGTGCAGTCAGTGCGTCCTGCTCACAGTGTTCAGCTAGATCCGTTCCTGCTATTTACATTTAGTGCAGTCAGTGCGTCCTGCTCACAGTGTTCAGCTAGATCCGTTCCTGCTATTTACATTTAGTGCAGTGCGTCCTGCTCACAGTGTTCAGCTAGATCCGTTCCTGCTATTTACATTTAGTGCAGTGCGTCCTGCTCACAGTGTTCAGCTAGATCCGTTCCTGCTATTTACATTTAGTGCAGTGCGTCCTGCTCACAGTGTTCAGCTAGATCCGTTCCTGCTATTTACATTTAGTGCAGTCAGTGCGTCCTGCTCACAGTGTTCAGCTAGATCCGTTCCTGCTATTTACATTTAGTGCAGTCAGTGCGTCCTGCTCACAGTGTTCAGCTAGATCCGTTCCTGCTATTTACATTTAGTGCAGTCAGTGCGTCCTGCTCACAGTGTTCAGCTAGATCCATTCCTGCTATTTACATTTAGTGCAGTGCGTCCTGCTCACAGTGTTCAGCTAGATCCGTTCCTGCTATTTACATTTAGTGCAGTGCGTCCTGCTCACAGTGTTCAGCTAGATCCGTTCCTGCTATTTACATTTAGTGCAGTGCGTCCTGCTCACAGTGTTCAGCTAGATCCGTTCCTGCTATTTACATTTAGTGCAGTCAGTGCGTCCTGCTCACAGTGTTCAGCTAGATCCGTTCCTGCTATTTACATTTAGTGCAGTCAGTGCGTCCTGCTCACAGTGTTCAGCTAGATCCGTTCCTGCTATTTACATTTAGTGCAGTGCGTCCTGCTCACAGTGTTCAGCTAGATCCGTTCCTGCTATTTACATTTAGTGCAGTGCGTCCTGCTCACAGTGTTCAGCTAGATCCGTTCCTGCTATTTACATTTAGTGCAGTGCGTCCTGCTCACAGTGTTCAGCTAGATCCGTTCCTGCTATTTACATTTAGTGCAGTGCGTCCTGCTCACAGTGTTCAGCTAGATCCGTTCCTGCTATTTACATTTAGTGCAGTCAGTGCGTCCTGCTCACAGTGTTCAGCTAGATCCGTTCCTGCTATTTACATTTAGTGCAGTCAGTGCGTCCTGCTCACAGTGTTCAGCTAGATCCGTTCCTGCTATTTACATTTAGTGCAGTCAGTGCGTCCTGCTCACAGTGTTCAGCTAGATCCATTCCTGCTATTTACATTTAGTGCAGTGCGTCCTGCTCACAGTGTTCAGCTAGATCCGTTCCTGCTATTTACATTTAGTGCAGTGCGTCCTGCTCACAGTGTTCAGCTAGATCCGTTCCTGCTATTTACATTTAGTGCAGTGCGTCCTGCTCACAGTGTTCAGCTAGATCCGTTCCTGCTATTTACATTTAGTGCAGTGCGTCCTGCTCACAGTGTTCAGCTAGATCTGTTCCTGCTATTTACATTTAGTGCAGTGCGTCCTGCTCACAGTGTTCAGCTAGATCTGTTCCTGCTATTTACATTTAGTGCAGTCAGTGCGTCCTGCTCACAGTGTTCAGCTAGATCCGTTCCTGCTATTTACATTTAGTGCAGTGCGTCCTGCTCACAGTGTTCAGCTAGATCTGTTCCTGCTATTTACATTTAGTGCAGTGCGTCCTGCTCACAGTGTTCAGCTAGATCTGTTCCTGCTATTTACATTTAGTGCAGTCAGTGCGTCCTGCTCACAGTGTTCAGCTAGATCCGTTCCTGCTATTTACATTTAGTGCAGTGCGTCCTGCTCACAGTGTTCAGCTAGATCTGTTCCTGCTATTTACATTTAGTGCAGTGCGTCCTGCTCACAGTGTTCAGCTAGATCCGTTCCTGCTATTTACATTTAGTGCAGTCAGTGCGTCCTGCTCACAGTGTTCAGCTAGATCCGTTCCTGCTATTTACATTTAGTGCAGTGCGTCCTGCTCACAGTGTTCAGCTAGATCCGTTCCTGTTATCTTCCTACTGACAGGCAGGCTTGTCTGGTTACAGTATATAAAGCTACCTGAAGAAAATTACAGGTGTTCTATCCCAGCTTAGTGCAGCTACAGGCCATTAGTATGTCTGGAAGGCCAAGAAGGAGAGGCAGACAGTCACAAGCCAATAAGAGAGGGCAAGCAGGCTCTGTGTCTAGTGCTGGTCGTGGAGACGGTGCATCCTCATCAGCCCGTGGCCATGGGACACGCTTGGCCTTTTTTTCGGCAGCTGGCCGTGTTGAGCCGCAACATGCAGAAAACTTGGTCGAGTGGATGACCAAGCCGTCCTCATCCTCCTCATCCTCTCTCACCCATGCCCAGGGTGCTTTGTCTGGCAAAGCAGCGGCCTCTTCCCTCAGCTCAATGTCATCAGTGACTCCTTCCCTAGCTCCACCATGTCCTCATGAGGATTCCCTCGAACTGTTTGACCACAGTGTTGGGTACATGCTCCAGGAGGATGCCCAGCGTTTGGAAGGCTCTGATGATGATACTGAGCTCGATGAAGGCAGTAACATGAGCACGGACAGAGGGGGTGCCCAAGAAGGACAGCAATCTGGCAGTCATGCTCCCCCTGCTGCAGCATACTGCCAGGTTTGCTCCAGTGATGAGGAGGGAGGGGATGATGAGGTCACTGACTCAACGTGGGTGCCTGATAGGAGAGAGGAGGAGGAGGAGGAGGAGGAGGCGGCACATCACCAACGAGGCAGGATGCCCTCCAGGGGCCAGCCTAAGGGCAGCACATTGACTGCATCACACCCCAACGCTCCACATGTGCAGGGCGCTGCAGTCTCTGCGCGTTATTCAAAAAGTTCTTTGGTGTGGGCCTTTTTTGAGACGAGTGCATCAGATCGCACCGCTGCTATTTGCAACATATGTCTCAAGCGTATCTCGCGTGGCCAAAACATCTCCCGCTTGGGTACCACATGCTTGACCAGACATATGTTGACCTGCCATGCAGTTCGTTGGCAAGCATATCTAAAAGACCCACACCAAAGAACAAAGAGGATCTCTCCTTGCTCCTCATCAGCTGAGATTTCCAACCCCACTAGACCTTCAGTCCTCTCTGAGACCTGCAGTGAGAGGAATGAAGGTGTAGAATTAGGTGTGTCACAGCCAAGTACTTGTGGGCAATCTGCTTTTGGTACACCGACGCCAGATTGTACCAGGCAAATTTCCCTGCCCCAGCTGCTGCACCGCCGAAAGAAGTTTGCTCCCAGCCATCCACATGCCCAGCGGTTGAATGCTAGCTTGGCAAAATTGCTAGCACTTCAACTGCTGCCTTTTCAGTTGGTAGACTCTGCCCCCTTCCGTGAGTTTGTGGAATGTGCGGTTCCTCAGTGGCAGGTACCCAAACGCCACTTTTTCTCACGGAAGGCGATTCCAGCTCTCTACCGGCATGTGGAAGGCAATGTCCATGCCTCGCTGGACAGGGCGGTCAGCGGTAAGGTGCATATTACCGCTGACTCATGGTCCAGCAGGCATGGACAGGGACGTTACTTAAGTTTCACGGCGCATTGGGTGACTCTGCTGGCAGCTGGGAAGGATGCAGGACAAGGTGCAGTAGTGTTGGAGGTTGTTCCGCCACCACGCCTCCAAAATGCTGATTGTGACACACCTCTCTCCTCCACCCCCTCCTCTTCTTCTTCCTCCATGGCCTCTTCCTCGGAACCAGCGGTGCTCCGTAGGCGTTCAAGGGGCTACGCAAGTACGCAGGCCAAAAGATGCCATGCGGTGCTTGAGCTGGTGTGCTTGGGGGACAGGAGCCACACTGGGGCAGAGGTTCTGTCAGCTCTGCAGGGGCAGGTTCAGAGGTGGTTGACGCCACGCCAACTTAAGGCAGGAATGGTGGTTTGCGACAATGGCACCAACCTCCTCTCTGCCCTCCGACAAGGACAACTGACCCATGTGCCCTGTTTGGCTCACGTCCTTAACTTGGTGGTGCAGCGGTTCTTGGGCAGGTACCCGGGCTTACAGGATGTCCTGAGGCAGGCCAGGAAAGTTTGTGTGCATTTCCGCCGGTCATATAATGCCAGTGCTCGGCTGACGGACCTCCAAAAGGAGTTTAACCTGCCCAAGAACCGCCTAATCTGTGACATGCCCACCAGGTGGAACTCAACATTGGCCATGCTGCAGCGGCTGCACACGCAGCAGAGGGCCATAAATGAGTACCTGTGCGACTATGGCACCAGGACAGGGTCAGGGGACCTTGGTTTTTTTTCCCCACGCCAGTGGGCTATGATCAGGGATGCATGCACTGTCCTGTCACCATTCGAGGAGGCCACGAGGATGGTGAGCACTGACAGTGCATGCATCAGTGACACTGTCCCCCTTGTCCACCTGTTGGAGCACACGCTGCGTGGAATAATGGACAGGGCACTTGAGGCAGAACAGAGGCAGGAAGAGGAGGACTTCCTTAGCTCTCAAGGCCCCCTTTATCCAGACAGTGTTCCTGTGTGCCCGCCGATCACACAGGAAGAGGACGAGGAGGAGGAGGAGGAGGAGGAGGAAGATTGTGTCAGTATGGAGGTGGAGCCTGGCACTCAGCATCAGCAGTCTTTAAGGGATCAGTCCCAAGGAACACATGGACTTGTACGTGGCTGGGAGGAGGTGGCTGCGGACGTTGTTGTCCTTAGTGACCCAGAGGACTCCGGACCGAATGCCTCAGCAAACCTACGCTGCATGGCCTCCCTGATCCTGCAAAGCCTGCGTAAGGATCCTCGTATTCGTGGTATCAAGGAGAAGGACCAATACTGGCTGGCAACCCTCCTTGATCCACGTTACAAGGGTAAGGTTGCGGACCTTATCTTGCCATCGCAGAGGGAGCAGAGGATGAAACATCTTCGGGAGGCCTTGCAGAAAGGTCTGTGCAACGCGTTCCCAGAGACTGGGAGGTTACAAACTCCTGTTTCTGGACAACGTGTTGCTGAGGCTTCGGTCAGTCAAAGAAGGAGCGGTGGAGAAGGTGGCCGTCTGACCGATGCGTTCAGACAATTTTTTGGTCCGCAGCCCCAAGGTATGATCGGTTCCAGCAACCATCGCCAGCGTCTGTTTTACATGGTGCAGGAATACCTAGGGGCAAGATCAGACTTGGACACCTTTCCCACCGAAAATCCTCTGGGTTACTGGGTCTTGAGGATGGATCACTGGCCAGAGCTTGCACAGTATGCAATTGAGCTACTGGCCTGTCCTGCATCCAGCGTTCTTTCGGAACGCACATTCAGTGCTGCTGGAGGCGTGGTAACCGATCACAGGGTGCGTCTGTCCACTGACTCGGTCGATCGGCTGACCTTCATAAAAATGAATCAGTCTTGGATCACCACCAGCTACCAAGCACCTGATGCTGATGTAACTGAATAATTTTTTTCAGATCCCTTCAAAGACTGCCTATGCTGATGCTGAGTGACTATCCCTGAGTAATTATCCTCTTCCTCCTCAATCATCACGCTGATAGCTTGTAAGAACATTTTTGGTTCTGGGCGCCACCACCAGTGCCTAAGGCACAATTTTTCAGCCCCTGTATAACAGGGGCGTGTAATTACAATTTTTGATGTAATACTTTGCAGCAGGGCTCGTTCCTGCATTCCAACTAGAGTGTCTGTGAGGGGTTGCAGTGTTGTGGCACCAGCACCAGTGCCTAAGGCCCAATTTTTCTGCCCCTGTCTAACAGGGGCGTGTAATTACAATTTTTGATGCAATACTTTGCAGCAGGGCTCGTTCCTGCGTTCCAACTAGAGTGTCTGTGAGGGGTTGCAGTGTTGTGGCACCAGCACCAGTGCCTAAGGCCCAATTTTTCTGCCCCTGTCTAACAGGGGCGTGTAATTACAATTTTTGATGCAATACTTTGCAGCAGGGCTCGTTCCTGCGTTCCAACTAGAGTGTCTGTGAGGGGTTGCAGTGTTGTGGCACCAGCACCAGTGCCTAAGGCCCAATTTTTCTGCCCCTGTCTAACAGGGGCGTGTAATTACAATTTTTGATGCAATACTTTGCAGCAGGGCTCGTTCCTGCGTTCCAACTAGAGTGTCTGTGAGGGGTTGCAGTGTTGTGGCACCAGCACCAGTGCCTAAGGCCCAATTTTTCTGCCCCTGTCTAACAGGGGCGTGTAATTACAATTTTTGATGCAATACTTTGCAGCAGGGCTCGTTCCTGCGTTCCAACTAGAGTGTCTGTGAGGGGTTGCAGTGTTGTGGCACCAGCACCAGTGCCTAAGGCCTAATTTTTCAGCTCCTGTTCAACAGGGGCATGTAATTACAATTCTTGATCTAATATTTCACAGCAGGGCCCTGTGAGGGCTTACAGTGTTTTGGCCACAGCAACACCTAAGGCCCAAATTTCTGCTGAGTATATAGGGCAGGACCCTACTTTCAAACATCTAACTTACAAACGACTCCTACTTGCAAACGGAAGGAGACAACAGGAAGTGAGATGAAATCTACCCCTAGGAAGGGAAATTCTCTCATGTAAGAGTTAATATGGGAAAACAATTTCTCCTTTCCACTGATGCTTTCCAATCCTTGTTCCACAAAAAAACCCAAATTTTCAAAAAACATTTTTCATTGGGACAAAAAAGTGAGGTGAAATCTTCTGAAGAGGAGGAAAGACGCAAAACAAATGTCACAGGGGTGATAACCCTTCCCTATGTTTTCCAAAAAGCTTAGAAAAGATTTTTTGGCTGGAGCTAAACACGTTAAAAATGTTCAAAATTACAAACAGATTCTACTTAACAACAAACCTACAGTCCCTGTCTTGTTTGCACCGCCTGTATACTGCTGTTCAGAGTATATAGGGACCTTTCCTTATTTTAATTTGGGTGCGGGGTTCCCCTTAATATCCATACAAGACCCAAAGGGCCTGGTAATGGACTGGGGGGTACCCATGCCGTTTGTCTCACTGATTTCCATCCATATTGCCAGGACCCGACATGACATTAAACCCGCAAGCAGTTTTAAATGAGATTTTTTCCTTTAAAAATGACATTTGGTGCAGGGACTGTTCTAAACATGGGAAACACGCGTCACTTTACAGGCATACTATAGACACCCCCCAGGTACGATATTTAAAGGAATATTTCACTTTTTTTTTTTTTACTTTAAGCATCATTAAAATCACTGCTCCCGAAAAAAACGGCCGTTTTTAAAAGTTTTTTTTGCATTGATACATGTCCCCTGGGGTAGGACCCGGGTCCCCACACCCTTTTTAGGACAATACCATGCAAATTAGCCTTTAAAATGAGCACTTTTGATTTCGAACGTTCGAGTCCCATAGACGTCAATGGGGTTCTAACGTTCGTGCGAACTTGCGGTCCGTTCGCGGGTTCTGGTGCGAACCGAACCGGGGGGTGTTCGGCTCATCCCTATTTATCAGAATAAACCCCTTGAATAAAAGCTTTAACCCTGTAACCTCATACACATCTACAATGAAAGAGCTACAGTTTAGCACAAAGTAACAGCACTGCTTTAATGGGTCAGTTATGATTATTTAATAATGTCGGGTAAACAGCAGTGAGATGCAATTTTCTAAAACAGCTAGTTTACAGCATACGGCAGTCTAGTGTATTAAAACTGATAAAATAAACTTCAGACTGACCGATGTGTGCTTTTGCACATTGATCTTTCTTTCTCTACCCAAAGCCCAGTGGTTTAACAGTGTGCAGTAACTATAGTAACCAACTGAATATTTATTCACCACCATGTACTAAAATATTAAACACATATTACTATTCTAAAACATAGATTCAGCAAAGATGATATACAACGTGCAAAATTATTGGAAATAGATTTAGCTTACTGTTGATAGATTAGTGGAAATTATTACAGATGGGTTTCTATAAGTTACTAATGCTAGCAAGTCATTCTTGACTGACTGCACAGCCTTATATCCCATTAGAAAATGTATTGTATAGTATTTTCAAAAGACCAGAGGTAATTTATTGCATTATTGCCATTGCATATAAGAGAATGCAAGGGTCCCTTACGCTTCAGCAGGACCCCATGGGATAGAACAAAGGGCCACAGTTTGCTTTCTACCTCTCTCACTCTATTTGCAGAGCTGTCATTGGTGAATGCAGCAAGATTCTTCTCTAGCAAAAAGCTGCCATTGGTTTAAAAATGCGGGCAAGCAGCCAGCATTTTCTGTGCCTATTTAAACCCACTGCCTTGAGGGAGTGTGGCTTGGTGCATGGAGCTGTAGGATGTGTTTCTTTGCAGCTCCTGGTCCTTCTGGCTCCTGCACCTGTATAGAACCCGATTTCTGCCTCTGATGGGTCAACAACAGCCCAAGGACACCAGGCAGTCCTGCAGTAGCCCCTCCACAAACAATCCGGACCACTTTTCACTTGTTCCTCAGATGCTGCTAAGACCAAGCGGGCCTCTAATATGGCGCTGGCATCCTCCTCTGCCTCTCAGCCTGAGACTTCAGCCTAACTTCAGGTGAGCTCCCAAGTCCACACACCATCCCCTGGGGGATCTGACAGACTCTCTTATCACTTCTTAAGCCTTTCTCAGACAACTTTCTGATCTAGGGAGGGTTGAGATGTGGAATCATCAATTAAACCCTTGCCTACTAAGGCGGATTTTGAGCACTATTTACTGCGCATTGAACAGACATACAGGCAGGAGATCATTGAGCTTAAAGTAGAACTACAGGCAAAACTTTTTTTTTTCATTTTGGATACAGTAAGAGAGGGTTACTACCCCTTTTTGCCATCTGTGTCCCATTGCTGAGATTTCCCTTCACTTCCTGTTTCATAGCCAAACAGGAAGTGAGAGGAAACCCCTGCAAATTAAGAGAATTTCTTAGGGACCCCCAGGTCACCAGAACTAGTATCCCCTTTGGAAGATATCCCCTCTATTAGATTTCTGGGGACAACCCAAAATTTGGGATTTTCAATTACTTCCACTTTCAATGATAAGGGTAAACAGGACAAATAGAGAGAGTTAATCTCCTTAATGGGGGCACAGACCACAATAAAAACTGACAGGTGTTCTGAATCATCTCAACTCTATCCAAAACAAAAAAAAACAACGTTTTGCCTTTAGTTATACTTTAAGAAAGACCTGGATGTCCGTATGAAAAACATTAAAAATACTACGGACGGACTATGCAATGCTTTGCAAGCCCATGAGGAGTTTCCAAACGCCCATACGATGCTTATACAACAGCTTATGCATCAGCAAGATGATACTGAAAACCGAAACTGTCACAATAATATTAGGATTTGGGGTCTTCCGGGACCAGTGGTGGATCTGGCCATTGCCATGACTGCCATTTATAACCAACTCCTGCAAAATCCCCCATCAAAATTGATAGGGTACACAGAACAGCAGGCCCTCGGAACCTCTCCTTTGTGTGGGACACGCTTTGCAGGATACATTCTTACAAGATCTAGGAGGCCATTATATATGCATGTAGCAATAACTCTCGGTGGAGCTGCTGGTTTATTATTGGGCCTGTCCTCTATTCTCTTCACCCCTCTTAAGTTGTTCAATCCCCTTGACACAGCTGTAGTGCAGTGTTGTAATGATATCAATACCAACTTTAACCCACAATATACACTTATAGTTATATTTACCTCTACCTGGGTACTTGTAGCTCCACCTGTAGGAGAAATAACAACACTGCACATAAACTTCTGTAATAACCAAAATAACTTCTTTGTTTGGATGAATGATATATTTATATAAAGAATTATTACAGTGACTACACTATCACAACAACGTAGTACAACAGTATAGTAAACAGTTATGACAATCTTGGTAACAAACACAAATATACTTAAATATATTTCTGTACCAGGGAGCTCCCCTTGCTCTAAACCGTAAAGTCACTACCCTTTGTAACTAAATGCAGGGCCCTGCAATAAAAGGGATAGTCTTGATGTCTTCAATCTTCGCTAGCTACAAATTTGTAATTGTAATCCACAGAGGGTTCTTCTTGGGTGTTGCGCAGTGTAATGTAATACACTAAGGCAATTATTATCCAGAAGATTGATTAAGTGTTCTTATACGAAGAAGAGAAACATCTAGTATCAGTTCTTGAATACTGGAATCTATGCAAATGTTATGTTCTCCAACTTAACTTGTTCCGTGGGACTATCAGTCCCAGCAATACTCTGTAACTGTCCTAAGTGTGTGTAGTATTAAACAAAGTTCCAGGTGTTAACCCTCTCACCACACGGGATCCAGGCAGATGGATGTCTCCGTTTCAGCAGTTCTCAGTCCGTATGGAGCCACCAACACGCCGTCACACTGTTCCGTTTAATAACGACCGGGAGTCCTCGGTTACCTCCCCTCGGGTCTCCGGAACAATCACTTCTGCTGCTTCAGCATACTGTGATACGATGGCAGGATCCCCGCTGCTGCTCCACTCCTTCACAAGGTAGGCTGCAACCCTGTGGGACACACACACCCACAGAGTCCTGCTGGCAGGCCACGCGTCCCAGGAACAAGAGACCTAAGATGGCCGCTCCCAGCCCTTTTATATCCTCCCACAATGCAGTTCAGTTCTTCTCTTGTCCAGGAGCATTGTGGGTAGGTCATAGTTAATGTTCAGAAGTAAACAATCAATCACTTCCATGTCACTTCTCTTAATCATGAAAAATAAAAGTGTTGTAACTTTTCAATTGTCCACTAGATGGCACTAGATCAACTTATATTCTTTTACAACATACATATGACTAACAACAAAAGTTGTCAGCGCTAGATGCAGCTAGCACACAAGGCACTATCTTGTTTATTGATACACCTGTGATGCTCCTTCCAGACCTTTCCTGCCAGACACAAGTTGTGTGGCGGGCTGTGAAACCTCTCACACAGCTATAACAAGATCATCAAATTAAATACCAATGGGGGTTCCCTTTTCAGCTTTGCATGTACCACAAGGGAAAATCCGCTCAATTTTGCACTTTGGGTGACCTGCCAAACTTTTTCAGCACTCTGGAATTGCTTCAAGTATCCCTGCCTTACTGGCCCTTTCATCCCACGATGCCTGGCCTCCCCTTTGCTCCATAAAGTCATGAAAGAATTGCTCCCTCTCATCCTCCAAAAGGGCACTGGATGATTGATCTACTCGGAAGGCCAATTTCTTCTATGTGCCCTACATGGTGTTTGCCCTATCTTACAGGTCTTATCCAGTCCTGAGGAACGCTGTTGAGCCTGCCTGTCAGGCATTTATCATTGGTTCTGCTGGGCTGCTTACTATTCAATTTCATTATGTTATTTATACCAGCTATGTAGGGAAGGGCTGAACAGACCGAAAGTTTGCGCGAACATTCGAACACCATTAAAGTCTATGGGACTCGAACGTGAGAAACCAAAAGTGCAAATTTTAAAGGCTAATATGAAAGTTATTGTTCTAAAAAGGGTTTGGGGACCCAGGTCTTACCCCAGGGGACATGTATCAATGCAAAATAAAGTTTTAAAAACGGTCGTTTTTTCCGGGAGCAGTGATTTTAACCAGTTGCCGACCGCCTAACGCAGATATACTGCGGCAGAATGGCACAGGCAGGCAAAATCATGTACCTGGTACGTGATTGCCTGCCGTGGGCGGGGGGTCCGATCGGACCCCCCCGGTGCCCGAGGTGGTCGGCTTCTGACTGGGAGCGATCAGAGGTGAGGGGGAGAGACCATCCATTCATGGCCCCCCCTCACGATCGCTCCCAGCCAATGAGAATCTTCCCCTGCCTCTGCATAGTACACAGAGGCAGAGGAAGTGATGTCATCTCTACTCGGCTCGGTATTTTCCGTTCCGGCGCCGAGGACAGAAGACATCCGAGTGATGGTAAAACACACACACACAGTAGAACATGCCAGGCATAATTTACACCCCCCTTTACCCCCCCCCCCCATCACCCCCCAATCACCCCTCCCCCCCTGTCACACTGACACCAAGCAGTTTTTTTTTTCTGATTACTGCATTGGTGTCAGTTTGTGACAGTTAGTGTGATATGGCAGTTAGTGTTAGCCCCCTTTAGGTCTAGGGTACCCCCCTAACCCCCCCTAATAAAGTTTTTAGTCCCTTGATGACCCCCCATCGCCAGTGTCACTAAGCGATCATTTTTCTGATCGCTGTATTAGTGTCACTGGTTATGCTAGTTAGGGAGGTAAATATTTAGGTTCGCTGTCAGCGTTTTATAGCGACAGGGACCCCCATATACTATCTAATAAAGTTTTTAACCCCTTGATTGCCCCCTAGTTAACCCTTTCACCAGTGATCACCGTATAACTGTTACGGGTGACGCTGGTTAGTTTATTTTTTATTGGCAAGCACAAGTAGTGTCCCGCTGCCACCAAGAAGAAGACAAACACAGGCCCGTCGTGCCCATAGTGCCCTTCCTGCTGCATTCGCCAATCCTAATTGGGAACCCACCACTTCTGCAGCACCCGTACTTCCCCCATTCACATCCCCAACCAAATGCAGTTGGCTGCATGAGAGGCATTTTCTTTATGTCCTCCCGAGTACCCCTACCCGACGAACCTCCCCAAAAAATATGTTGTGTCTGTAGGAAGCGCGGATATAGGCGTGACACCCGCTATTATTGTCCCTCCTGTCCTGACAATCCTGGTCTTTGCATTGGTGAATGTTTTGAACGCTACCATGCACTAGTTATTAGCGTAGGGTACAGCACTGCACAGACTAGGCACACTTTCACAGGGTCTCCCAAGATGCCATCGCATTTTGAGAGACCCGAACCTGGAACCGGTTACAGTTATAAAAGTTACAAAAAAAAGTGTAAAAAAAAAACAAAAACAAAAATTTAAAATAAAAAAAACAAAAATAGTTGTCGTTTTATTGTTCTCTCTCGCTCTATTCTCTCTCTATTGTTCTGCTCTTTTTTACTGTATTCTATTCTGCAATGTTTTAATATTGTTATGTTTTATCATGTTTACTTTTCAGGTATGCAATATTTTATACTTTACTGTTTACTGTGTTTTATTGTTAACCATTTTTTTGTTTTCAGGTATGCCATTCACGACTTTGAGTGGTTATACCAGAATGATGCCTGCAGGTTTAGGTATCATCTTGGTATCATTCTTTTCAGCCAGCGGTCGGCTTTCATGTAAAAGCAATCCTAGTGGCTAATTAGCCTCTAGACTGCTTTTACAAGCAGTGGGAGAGAATGCCCCCCTCTCCCCAACGTCTTCCATGTTTTTCTCTGGCTCTCCTGTCCCAACAGGGAACCTGAGAATGCAGCCGGTGATTCGGCCAGCTGACCATAGAGCTGATCAGAGACCAGAATGGCTCCAATCATCTCTATGGCCTAAGAAACCGGAAGCTACGAGGATTTCATGACTTAGATTTTGCCGGATGTAAACAGCCCTATTGGGAAATTGGGAAAGCATTTTATCACACCGATCTTGGTGTGGTCAGATGTTTTTAGGGCAGAGGAGAGATCTAGGGTCTAATAGACCCCATTTTTTTTTAAAAAGAGTACCTGTCACTACCTATTGCTATCATATGGGATATTTACATTCCCTGAGATAACAATAAAAATGATAAAAAAAATGAAAGGAACAATTTAAAAATAATATAAAAAAGCAAAAAAAATAATAAATAAAAATAAAATAAAAAGCACCCCTGTCCCCCCTGCTCTCGCGCAAAAGCGAACGCAAGCGTTGGTCTGGCTTCAAATGTAAACAGCAATTGCACAATGCATGTGAGGTATCACCGCGAAGGTCAGATCGAGGGCAGTAATTTTAGCAGTTGACCTCCTCTGTAAATCTAAAGTAAAGGCTTTTAAAGGCTTTTAAAAATGTATGTAGATTGTCGCCACTGCACGTTTGTGCGCAATTTTAAAGCATATCATGTTTGGTATCCATATATTCGGCCTAAGATCATCTTTTTTATTTCATCAAACATTTGGGCAATATAGTGTGTTTTAGTGCATTAAAATTAAAAAGGTGTGTTTTTTCCCCAAAAAATGCGTTTGAAAAATCGCTGCGCAAATACTGTGTGAAAAATAAAAATGAAACACCCACGATTTTAATCTGTAGGGCCTTTGCTTTTAAAAAAATATATAATGTTTGGGGGTTCAAAGTAATTTTCTTGCAAAAAAAAATATATTTTTTCATGTAAACAAATAGTGTCAGAAAGGGCTTTGTCTTCAAGTGGTTAGAAGAGTGAGTTATGTGTGACATAAGCTTCTAAATGTTGTGCATAAAATGCCAGGACAGTTCAAAACCCTCTCAAATGACCCCATTTTGGAAAGTAGACACCCCAAGCTATTTGCTGAGAGGTATAGTGAGTATTTTGCAGACCTCACTTTTTGTCACAAAGTTTTGAAAATTGAAAAAAGAAAAAAAAAAAATTTTCTTGTCTTTCTTCATTTTCAAAAACAAATGAGAGCTGCAAAATACTCACCATGCCTCCCAGCAAATAGCTTGGGGTGTCTACTTTCCAAAATGGGGTCATTTGGGGGGGGGGGTTGTGCCATATGGGCATTTTATGGCCTTCAAAACTGTGATAGGTAGTGAGGAGTGAAATCAAAACTTTAAGCCCTTAGAAATCCTGAAGGCGGTGCTTGGTTTTCGGGGCCCCGTACGTGGCTAGGCTCCCAAAAAGTCCCACACATGTGGTATCCCCATACTCAGGAGAAGTAGCTAAATGTATTTTGGGGTGCAATTCCACATATGCCCATGGCCTGTGTGAGCAATATATCATTTAGTGACAGCTTTGTGCAAAAAAAAAAAATTGTCACTTTCCCGCAACTTGTGTCAAAATATAAAATATTCCATGGACTCAACATGCCTCTCAACAAATAGCTTGGGGTGTCTACTTTCCAAAATGGGGTCATTTGGGGGGGTTTTGTGCCATCTGGGCATTTTATGGCCTTCAAAACTATGATAGGTAGTGAGGAGTGAAATCAAAAAATGTACTCCCTTAGAAATCCTGAAGGCGGTGATTGGTTTTCGGGGCCCCGTACGCGGCTAGGCTCCCAAAAAGTTCCACACATGTGGTATCCCCGTACTCAGAAGAAGCAGCTGAATGTATTTTGGGGTGCAATTCCACATATGCCCATGGCCTGTTCGAGCAATATATCATTTAGTGACAACTTTTTTAAATTTTTTTTTTTGTCATTATTCAATCACTTGGGACAAAAAAAAATAATATTCAATGGGCTCAACATGCCTCTCAGCAATTTCCTTGGGGTGTCTACTTTCCAAAATGGGGTCATTGGGGGGGTTTGTACTGCCCTGCCATTTTAGCACCTCAAAAAATGACATAGGCAGTCATAAACTAAAAGCTGTGTAAATTCCAGAAAATGTACCCTAGTTTGTAGACGCTATAACTTTTGCGCAAACCAATAAATATACGCTTATTGACATTTTTTTTACCAAAGACATGTGGCCGTATACATTTTGGCCTAAATGTATGACTAAAATTGAGTTTATTGGGTTTTTTTTATAACAAAAAGTAGAAAATATCTTTTTTTTTCAAAATTTTCGGTCTTTTTCCGTTTATAGCGCAAAAAATATAAACCGCAGAGGTGATCAAATACCATCAAAAGAAAGCTCTATTTGTGGGAAGAAAAGGACGCAAATTTTGCTTGGGTACAGCATTGCATAACCGCGCAATTAGCAGTTAAAGCGACACAGTGCCAAATTGTAAAAAGTGCTTTGGTCAGGAAGGGGGTAAATCCTCCGGGGCTGAAGTGGTTAATGATGCTTAAAGTGAAAAAATAAAAGTTAAATATTCCTTTAAATATCGTACCTTGGGGGTGTCTATAGTATGCCTGTAAAGTGGCGCAGGTTTCCCATGCTTAGAACAGTCCCTGCACAAAATGACATTTTTAAAGGAATAAAAGTCATTTAAAACTGCTTGCAGCTTTAATGTAATGTCGGGTCCCGGCAATATGGATGAAATCAGTGAAACGGCATGGGTACCCCCCCCCCCCGTCCATTGCCAGGCCCTTTGGCTATTATTGGATATTAAGTGGAACCCCACACCCAGATTAAAAAAAGAAAAGTCGTTGGGCCCCCAGGTCCTATATACTCTGAACAGCAGTATACAGGCAGTGCAAACAAGACAGGGACTGTAGGTTTGTTCTTATGTAGAATCTGCTTCTAATTTGGAACAGATACATTTTGTAAGTGTAGCTTCAGCCAAAAAATCTATTTTGAAGCTTTTTGGAAAACATAGGGAAAGGTTATCATCACCCCTGTAACATTTGTTTTGCTGTCTGTGTCCCTGTTCAGAAGATTTCACCTCACTTTCTGTCCCAATTACAATTGGATTTTGAAAATTTGTTTTTTTTTTAAGGGAAACAAGGATTGGTGATAAATCAGTGGAGGAGACACCTTTTTCCCATATTAACTCTTACAGGAGAGAATTGCCCTTCCTAAGCGTAGATTTCCTCTCACTTCCTGTTGTCTCCCTCCGTTTGAAAGTAGGAGTCGTTTGTAAGTCAGATGTTTAAAAGTAGGGGCCTGCCCCATATACCCTGCAGAAAATTGGGCCTTAGGTGTTGGTGGTACCAGAACACTGTAAACCCTCACAGTTACACTTGCTGGGCACAAGAATGAGCCCTGCTGTGAAATACATGCCTCTGTTGAACAGGGTCACAAAAATTGGGCCTTTGGTGGTGGTGGTGTGGTGGTATTGCCACAACACTGTAAGCCCTCACAGTTACTTTTGGTGGGTGCTGGAACGGGCCCTGCTGTGAAATATTATATCAAGAATTGTAATTACATGCCCCTGTTGAACAGGGTCAGAAAAGTTGGGCCTTTGGTGGTGGTGTTGCCACAACACTGTAAGCCCTCACAGTTACTCTTGGTGGGTGCTGGAACAGGCCCTGCTGTGAAATATTATATCAAGAATTGTAATTAAATGCTCCTGTTAAAAGGAGCAGAAAAATTGGGCTTTAGGCACTGGTGCTGGTGCCACAACACTGCAACCCCTCACAGATACTCTAGTTAAATGCAGGAACAAGCCCTGCTGCAAAATATTACAGCAAAAATTGTAATTACACTCCCCTGTTAAACAGGAGCAGAAAAATTGGGCTTTAGGCACTGGTGCTGGTGCCACAACACTGCAACCCCTCACAGATACTCTAGTTGAGTGCAGGAACGAGCCTTGCTGCAAAATATTACAGCAAAAATTGTAATTACACACCCCTGTTAAACAGGAGCAGAAAAATTGGGCTTTAGGCACTGGTGCTGGTGCCACAACACTGTAACCCCTCACAGATTCTGTTGTTGAGCGCAGGAACAAGCCCTGCTGTGAAATATTAGATTTAAAGATTGTAATTACGCGCCCCTGTTAAACAGGGGCAGAAAAATTGGGCTTTAGGCACTGGTGCTGGTGCCACAACACTGCAGCCCCTCACAGATACTCTAGTTGAGTGCAGGAACAAGCCCTGCTGCAAAATATTACAGCAAAAATTGTAATTATGTGCCCCTGTTAAACAGGGGCAGAAAAATTGAGCTTTAGGCACTGGTGCCCAGAACCAAAAATGTTCTTAGAAGCTATCAACATGAACATTGAGGAGGAATAGGATAGTCACTCGGCATAACAGGATAGTCAGACAGCATCAGCATAGGCAGTCTTCAAGGGATCTCAAATTCATAAAAAAATTATTTGGTTACATCAGCATCAGGTGCTTGGTAGCTGGTGATCCAAGACTGATTCATTTTTATGAAGGTGAGCCGATCAACCGAGTCGGGGGACAGGCGCACTCTGTGATCGGTTACAAAGCCTCCAGCGGCACTAAATGTGCGTTCCGAAAGAACGCTGGAACGCAGGACAGGTCAGTATCTCAATTGCAAACTGTGCAAGCTCTGGCCAGTGATCCATCCTCAAGACCCAGTAGCCCAGTAGATTTTCGGTTAGAAAGGTCTCCAAGTCTGATCTTGCCCCTAGGTATTCCTGCACCATGTACAACAGACGTTGGCAATGGTTGCTGGAACCGATCATACCTTGGGGCTGCGGACTAAAAAATTGTCTCAACGCATCAGTCAGACGGCCACCTTCTCCACCGCTCCTTCTGTGACTGACTGAAGCCTCAGCAACACGTTGTCCAGGACCAGGAATTTGTACCCTCCCAGGCTCTGGAAATGCGTTGCAAAAAGGCCTCCCGAAGATGTTTCAACATCTGCTCCCTCTGCGATGGCTGGATAAGTTCCACCACCTTACCCTTGTAACGTGGATCAAGAAGGGTTGATAACACAAGGGGGCGATCGGAGGGGGAGGAGTCTGCAAATGGCGCCGGAAGGTTGCGCGCTGTGAGGTCTCCATGACCACTGCTCCTGCCTCGAGATGAAGGAGCACTGTTAGCTGACCCCCCCCCATTGCCCAGTACCTCCATACCTTTTGGCTGTGGTGCCTGTCGCTCTGCTTGTCCCTGCATGTCTGCGGAAGAGAGAGAGGATCTGGCCATTGGCTGCTGTCGGCGTCTTTCTGGGGGCGGACTGCGGGAACGCTCGGAGCTCCCGGGCTAGCTCTGGTCTGGAGCTCGGTTGCGAGACAGTCCCTCGCTGGGCTCTCGGCTGAGACACCTGGGAGCTGCTCGTGGGGGGTCCGCTTGGCGACTGGCTGTCGAGGGAGCCATCGGAGAGCTGTCAAAGAGCGAAGTGGAGAAGTGACTGTTCTGGAGGGAGACGAGGGTGGCCGAAGGGGATTCAGAAGAGGATTCCAAAAAGAGCCGAACGTGTGGGCGGACAGAGGCTGCAGGATCGAGGACAGCAAGCGTTGCAGGAGAAGTTCACTTCCTCCCCTCCTTACAGATAAGTACACCTTTTTCTCGGCTTTCCTCCCTTATGTATAATAAGTGTAACAAGTGCAAAGAAAAAAGAACAGAGTCAAGACCTAACATTTAAACAACAACTGAATATAAAAGTTTATAAAAAAAAAGGAAGAGTAAGGTAAAGAGAGGAGAGAAACAGAGAGATAAAAGGCGAAGATTGCGAAGGAAAAAGAGAAGGAGGGGAAAAGGGAAAGGAAGGAAAAGAGGAATAACCGTAGTAACACAATAAAATATACTACTAAACCAGAATCATATGTGATAAGAAGAAGGTATGTGTTGGAAAATAAATGCGGATACATATGATAAATATAGGCACACATGATTGGTAATGGTATACGGGATAAATCTTGTCAGATTATCGAAGTAACGGATAACGGTTATCTCTTTAATAAACAAAAGAAAAATACCAAGACACAGAACTAGCGATAATTAGATAAATTAGGATCGTCAAACTGATTGATCCAGAACTGGGAAGATATTCGATCGACACAGGGCATATGGTCGATGAATGACGGGTTGGAAAAAATCTTTTTGGAGGTGTTTTTTTTTTTTTTTCTCTTCCTTTCAATTCTGCCCCTGCCTGATTTGTACTAAATGAAGGGTAAAACGACAAAAAGTGCAGATAGCAAAATCACCCCGGACCAGTTTGGGCCCCAGCCCTAGCCCTGGTCCTATGAACAGATACCTAGCTCAAAGAAATGGAGAGGAAGAGAGACAACAAAGCATAAAAGGCCGACAGACAGATAACAATGAAAAGAAGGATAAAAAAGGAAAAAAGGGCCAAAATAAGACAACTACCGAAAACAGCTTACTATCAGAATCCAGAATGGAACAGGATCTAGAAGTTGGAGGTAGAAGAGAAGGGGAGGAGGAAGAAGACCAGCACATAACAAAACTACCAACAAAATCCGATATGGAAAAAACGTTTGCGGCCCTGGAAAGTTCCCTGAAGGTACAGATAACAATAATACATAAAGATCTGGGCCATATACTGTCAAGAATTGAAGAAGGGGAGGGTAAAGCAGACTCTCACTCAAAAATGATAAAAGAACTGAGAGGAGAAATAAATTTACTAAAACAAGAACAACAGGAACAGATGTACAAAATAGAAGACCAGGAAAACAGAACAAAGGAAAAACTTGAGAATAAGAGGCCTTCCTGAGTCTACACAAGAAGAAAATTTAACAGAAATAATGAACAAGATTCTTAACCCCATCCTGGGGAAAGAAGACACCAATATAATAAAAATAGAAAGAGTCCACAGAATAAGAAGACCCCAAGGGATACCAACAGAGAAACTGAGAGACATAATCGTTCGCCTCAGAAATTGGGAAGAAAAAAATCAAATTTGGATGAATTTGAAGAGAAGACCACCAATCAATTATGTAGGAAATACACTACAAATCTTCCAAGATTTATCACAAGAAACGCTAAAAAGAAGAAGGAAGTTAAGACCTCTACTGAAAACCCTCCAAGAACAAGAAATACAGTATAACTGTGGTTTCCCTGCATGCCTGATCGCAAGAAGAAATGGAAGGAGTACTAGATTAAAATTTATAGAAGAGATTCCGGACTTCTGTAATAATTTAGAAATCCCGATACCAGAAGAGCTCAGGAACATGGCAACTAGGCAAGAACAAGCAAGATCTAACACAATGGCAATCGAGTTGAAGACCTCTTCCGCACTAAATAGTACCATAGACTGAAATCAATTGGAGTCTAAGTAAATAAAACAAAACAAAACAAAGTTATAGAACTATAACGCTAGGACTTCTTAACCTTATCGCTCGAGGATGGGGGGGAATGGGGGGGGGGTGGGGAGTGGGACAATGGCAGAGGTAGGTGGGAGGAGAGGTCTCGAACCTACAGTGTACATAGGGGTTCTTTCCTTTCTTCAATAAAGGAGAGGGGGGCCCAGTGCGCCTCACCCAGTGCGCCTCATAGATATCCACCTCGGTAATAGAATGCAGAGGGGAGTAGGTGTACCCCACAAAATAAAAATATAATTCTATTCTGCTTTTAGGACCATGAGGTCAAACCACCAAGGGAGGTGGGGGAGGGAGGGAAGGGGGACGAGAGGGAAGAGGGGAATTAGAAAAATAAATGGGAGGGAGGATAGGGGAGGGTTTAGGTCTGCCTTACCAGTGAAAATACCGTTGTTTCACGACCTCTTGGTTAGGGGAGGGTTTAGGTCTGCCTTACCAGTGAAAATACCGTTGTTTCACGACCTCTTGGTTGGAGGAGCCTGTCCGGCTGCTGGCTCTCAGGGGGGGGGGCCCCCGTGTCCCTTTCGGGGGGTTGGTTCTCCTGTGGGGGGCACTTGCAGGCAATTATAAATGCAGATGGCAGGATTAAACAAAGTTAAAATTCTGACATACAATGCCCAAGGTTTGAACTCACCCCAAAAAATAATCTTGAGGGAATTGGAAAGATTAAAAGTCAATATAATCTTTTTCCAGGAGACACACATAACGCAAGACTCAAACGTGAGAATATATTCAAAAAACATTCCCAAATGGTATTACGGAGATTCACCAATCAGAAGATCAAAAGGGGTCGCAATGGGCTTTGGTAAAAAGATTGGATTTGTTGTTGAAAAAATCAAAGCTGATCCAGAAGGACGTTTTCTCTTCCTGGTAGGGACTATACAGGGTATAAGGTACACATTTGCAAATATTTATTGCCCTAACAAAAACCCTAAAAATTTCTTAGCTGAGAAACTGACAGACTTATATGAATTCAAACAGGGTACACTAATAGTAGCGGGTGACTTTAACTTCACTATGGACCACAACCTAGACTCTACATATACAGTACCAGACAGAGACAGAAATCAACTAAGGAAAATAAAAAAAAAACTTCACGATTTACAACTAGTAGATGTATGGAGAATTTGACACCCAGGCACAAAAGATTACACTTATTTTTCAACAGTCCATAAAATATATACTAGATTGGATTTCATCTTGCTGGAACATAGACTACTAGAGGAAGTACTGGAGATAGAAATTGAAACAACAGCACTATCAGATCACTCCCCGGTTGTTTTGCAGATAAATCTACAGGGAGAGCCTATAGGAAGAAATACATGGCGACTGAACGAAGAGCTTTTGGACGACGGAGATATTGAAAAAATCATAAAAGATGAGATTGAGGGATATTTCAGAGAAAAGGATACCCCAGACCTGTCAAGAACAACTCTATGGGAGGCACATAAATCAGTTATAAGGGGAAAATAATATCCATAGGAGCAAATAGGAAGAAGGAAAACGGAAAGAACATGCTGAAACTTCAAAAGGAAATCCATAATCTGGAACACAGCCATAAAAAGGAAACTAAAAAAGAAATATATCGGGCCCTGATCCTAAGAAGAGAACAACTAAAGGAAATGTTGGATAAGGAAGATAGAAAGGAAATCAATAGGGTTGTAAGCGAGAGATTTAAGATGGGTAGCAAAGCAGGGACGTACCTTGCAAATCTCCTAAGGAAAAAGAAGACCTTAAATTATATAGAGAAGATAAAAAACGAAAAAGGTGAGATAAAGAACAAAACTACGGAAATAGCACAAGCTTTCACAAAATATTATAGTTTGTATTCAATAAAAAAACAAGAAACAACCCAACAAAGGGAAAGCAGAAAGAAGCAGATCCTAAAGTTTTTAGAAAAAGCAAATCTTCCAAAAATTGAACCAGAGACCTTAAAGGACCTAGAAAGAGAGATAACGCAAGAAGAGATCAAGATGGCATTAAAAGAAACCCCTACCTGTAAAAGTCCTGGGCCAGACGGATTTACAATCAGATATTACAAACAGTTTCAAGACCAACTGATTCCAAGACTATGTGAATACCTAAACAAAATAGGAGAAGATAAAGACATCAGAAAAGAATCACTTCTGGCACATATCATCATAATACCCAAAGAAGGAAAAGACAAGGTCAATTGCTCAAGCTATAGGCCAATAGCTTTATTGAACACGGACACAAAGTTATATGCCAAAATCCTTGCCACTAGAATAAAAAGATTGATGCCACCAGGCCCGGACTGGCCATAGGGCAGACCGGGCATTTGCCCGGTGGGCTGGGACCTCCAGCTCCATAGCCTGTTGATGATCAGGCCGCACAGCGGGAGGTAAGCGGCGCCTGCGGCCTGCACAGGGTTAACACAGGCCACGGCCACCGCTCACCCACCGCTATGCGGCCGTGCCTGTGTCATCTCTGGGCTCCGGCGCAACTACGATAGCGGCTGATTGGCTGAGCTGTGTGTCTCTCTCACACACAGCTCAGCCAACGCTGACAGTTCCACTGCTCCTCCTCTTCCCACCCCTCTACTCTATCTGCTCCGCCCATACCCCTGTGTCTGCCCCGCCCATACCCCCTGTGTCTGCCCCGCCCACACCCCCTGCGTCTGCCCCGCCCACACATCTATGGGGTGAAGGAAGAAAAGATTTAAAAGCTGCAGGCAGCCCGCTCCTGAGCCTCATCCTGGGGTGAGTAAGCTCACCCTCTCTCCAGCCTTCCAATGTGTATAGAAAACTAATTTAAGGGGTGTTCTGTGGACTCTGATACAAGAGGGGGACTTTGGTGAGCAGAGACCCCCTTAAATCAGTGTTCCCCTTTACATTAGAGTCCACAGAGCTCCCCCTTACAGTAAGTGGGGGCTCAGTGCGGACTCTGATGTAAGGGGGCTCAGTGTGGAATCTGATGTAAGGGGGCTGAGTGTGGACTCTGATGTAATGGGGCTCAGTGCGGACTCTGATGTAAGGGGGCTGAGTGCGGACTCTGATGTAAGGGGGGTCAGTGTGGAATCTGATGTAATGGGGCTCAGTGTGGACTCTGATGTAATGGGGCTCAGTGCGGACTCTGATGTAATGGGGCTCAGTGCGGACTCTGATGTAAGGGGGCTGATTGCGGACTCTGATGTAATGGGGCTCAGTGCGGACTCTGATGTAAGGGGGCTCAGTGTGGACTCTGATGTAATGGGGCTCAGTGTGGACTCTGATGTAAAGGGGCTCAGTGTGGACTCTGATGTAAGGGGGCTGAGTGCGGATTCTGATGTAATGGGGCTCAGTGCGGACTCTGATGTAAGGGGGCTCAGTGTGGACTCTGATGTAAGGTGGCTCAGTGCGGACTCTGATGTAAGGGGGCTCAGTGTGGACTCTGATGTAAAGGGGCTCAGTGCGGACTCTGATGTAAAGGGGCTCAGTGTGGACTCTGATGTAAGGGGGCTGAGTGCGGACTCTGATGTAAGGGGGCTCAGTGTGGACTCTGATGTAAGGGGGCTCAGTGTGGACTCTGATGTAAGGGGGCTCAGTGCGGACTCTGATGTAAAGGGGCTCAGTGTGGACTCTGATGTAAAGGGGCTCAGTGTGGACTCTGATGTAAGGGGGCTGAGTTCGGACTCTGATGTAATGGGGCTCAGTGCAGACTCTGATGTAAGGGGGCTCAGTGTGGATTCTGATGTAATGGGGCTCAGTGCGGACTCTGATGTAAGGGGGCTCAGTGTGGACTCTGATGTAAGGGGGCTCAGTGTGGACTCTGATGTAAGGGGGCTCAGTGCGGACTCTGATGTAAGGGGGCTCAGTGCGGAATCTGATGTAAGGGGGCTCAGTGCGGAATCTGATGTAAGGGGGCTGAGTGCGGACTCTGATGTAAAGGGGCTCAGTGCGGACTCTGATGTAAGGGGGCTCAGTGTGGACTCTGATGTAAGGGGGCTCAGTGTGGACTCTGATGTAAGGGGGCTCAGTGCGGACTCTGATGTAAAGGGGCTCAGTGTGGACTCTGATGTAAAGGGGCTCAGTGCGGAATCTGATGTAAGGGGGCTCAGTGCGGAATCTGATGTAAGGGGGCTGAGTGCGGAATCTGATGAAAAAGGGGCTCAGTGTGGACTCTGATGTAAGGGGGCTCAGTGCGGAATCTGATGTAAAGGGGCTCAGTGCGGATTCTGATGTAAGGGGGCTCAGTGCGGACTCTGATGTAAGGGGGCTCAGTGCGGACTCTGATGTAAGGGTGCTCAGTGCGGATTCTGATGTAAGGGGGCTCAGTGCGGAATCTGATGTAAGGGGGCTCAGTGTGGACTCTGATGTAAGGGGGCTCAGTGCGGACTCTGATGTAAGGGGGCTCAGTGCGGACTCTGATGTAAGGGGGCTCAGTGCGGAATCTGATGTAAGGGGGCTCAGTGCGGAATCTGATGTAAGGGGGCTGAGTGCGGACTCTGATGTAAAGGGGCTCAGTGCGGACTCTGATGTAAGGGGGCTCAGTGTGGACTCTGATGTAAGGGGGCTGAGTGCGGACTCTGATGTAAGGGGGCTCAGTGTGGACTCTGATGTAAGGGGGCTCAGTGCGGACTCTGATGTAAGGGGGCTCAGTGCGGACTCTGATGTAAAGGGGCTCAGTGTGGACTCTGATGTGAGGGGGCTCAGTGCGGACTCTGATGTAAGGGGGCTCAGTGCGGACTCTGATGTAAGGGGGCTCAGTGCGGAATCTGATGTAAGGGGGCTCAGTGCGGAATCTGATGTAAGGGGGCTGAGTGCGGAATCTGATGAAAAAGGGGCTCAGTGCGGACTCTGATGTAAGGGGGCTCAGTGCGGAATCTGATGTAAAGGGGCTCAGTGCGGACTCTGATGTAAGGGGGCTCAGTGCGGACTCTGATGTAAGGGGGCTCAGTGTGGAATCTGAGGTAAGGGGGCTCAGTGCGGAATCTGATGTAAGGGGGCTCAGTGCGGAATCTGATGTAAGGGGGCTCAGTGCGGACTCTGATGTAAGGGGGCTCAGTGCGGAATCTGATGTAAGGGGGCTCAGTGCGGACTCTGATGTAAGGGGGCTCAGTGTGGACTCTGATGTAAGGGGGCTCAGTGCGGAATCTGATGTAAGGGGGCTCAGTGCGGACTCTGATGTAAGGGGGCTCAGTGTGGACTCTGATGTAAGGGGGCTCAGTGCGGAATCTGATGTAAGGGGGCTCAGTGCGGACTCTGATGTAAGGGGGCTCAGTGTGGAATCTGATGTAAGGGGGCTCAGTGCGGACTCTGATGTAAGGGGGCTCAGTGCGGAATCTGATGTAAGGGGGCTCAGTGCAGACTCTGATGTAAGGGGGGTAACCATTACAGTGCAGTCCCCTTTATATTTATATCAGTGTTACTGCACATTACAGCGTAGAGGACCGATACACCCCCCACCCCCCGGTCCATGGAAAATTTGGCTGCTCAGTCTAAAATGCCCGGGCCTATTTTTTGTCCCAGTCCGGGCCTGGATGCCACTATGGATAAACCCGGATCAGACTGGGTTTGTCCCCAGAAGAGAAGGAAGGGACAACAGCATAAAAACAATCTTGATGCTGCAAAGGAAGAACACCAATATCTCCCCAGATCTACTCCTGTCAATAGATGCAGAAAAAGCATTTGACAGGGTAGACTGGGGATTTATGATGGCCATGCTACAACATCTTGGTTTGGGGCCTAAAATAATGAAGTGGATCATGAACCTCTATAGAGGGCCTACGGCTTGTGTAAAGGTAAACGGCAAGACGTCGCCAGTGTTTGAAATGCTTAACGGAACACGGCAAGGATGCCCGCTCTCGCCCCTTCTATATGTACTATCATTGGAGCCGTTCCTTGGGACCTTGCGGAATAACCAAGGGATAGAGGGGGTGAGAGTTGGAGGAAAAGAACATAAAGTTGCGGCTTATGCCGACAATATCCTTATGTATGTGACTAAGACTGGCCATACACTATTCAATTTTCCTGTTCAACTTTCCTTTAGATTTACCAAAACCATATAATATGAGGTGAAACCTAAACCCTTTCAATGTGTATGCAATCAGGCAGACCCTTGCACTACATAGTTGAAGGTAAATCTAAAGAAAATTGAATAAGAAAATTGTATGGTGTATGGCCAGCTTTAGCCTAGAGAGACCCTCTTAAATCTCCTGAAAGAAGTCGACAAATATGACGAACTCTCAAATTTCAAAATAAATCCTATCAAAACAGAAATATTGAACTTGAGAGTAAGAAAAAAAGACACTCTGGCTCTTCATAAAGAATTCCCATTCACGTGGGTACAGGGGGAGCTACCCTACCTCGGAATTAAACTAACAGCTTCACTAGAGAAAATCTACCCTGAAAACTACATTCCACTATTAAATGAGATCAAGGCAGAAGTTAAGAAGGTAAACATACAAACAATATCGTGGATTGGAAGAGTCAATATGGTTAAAATGGCAATACTACCAAAGATACTGTACAAATTCCAAATGTTACCAATAAAGGTCCCACAGAGCTTCTTCAAAACCATACAAAAATTATTAACAAAATATATATGGCAAAATAAAAAAACAAGATTAAAATATACACTAATTTCTAGGAAAAGACAGCACGGGGGTTTAACAGCACCAGCAGACATTTCAAGGTATTATAAAGCAGTAGGGATGAGCTTCGTGTTCGAGTCGAACCCATGTTCGACTCGAACATCAGCTGTTCGGTCGTTCGTCGAATTGCGAACGATATGGGCCATTCGCGCCAAATTCGTGTGGCGCGTCACGGCCCATAATTCACTGCGGCATCGCAGTGCATTGCTGGCTGATGATTGGCCAAGCATGCACTATGACCCGCATGCTTGGCCAATCACAGCGCCGCCTGAACAGAGAGCCGTAATTGGCCAAAGCCAAGGAGGCTTTGGCCAATTATGGCTCAGGGGATTTAGTACACGCCCCACACTATATAAGGCTGCCTGCATGGCGGCCCTGTGTAGTGTGTGTTCCGGTGTGCTGAGAGATAGAGAGAGAGACAGTGTCATTTGATTTGAGTTAGATAGATTAGGCAGAACAGTCAGTCAGTTAGCTGCACTTACAGTGTATTGTGTATATATATGCATCCCAGGTGTTGCATATATATATATACACTGTATTCAGTTTAGCTAGATCCGTTCCTGTTATCTTCTAGACTATTTACATTTAGTGCAGTGCGTCCTGCTCACAGTGTTCAGCTAGATCCGTTCCTGTTATCTTCTAGACTATTTACATTTAGTGCAGTGCGTCCTGCTCACAGTGTTTAGCTAGATCCGTTCCTGTTATCTTCTAGACTATTTACATTTAGTGCAGTGCGTCCTGCTCAAAGTGTTCAGCTAGATCCGTTCCTGTTATCTTCTAGACTATTTACATTTAGTGCAGTGCGTCCTGCTCACAGTGTTCAGCTAGATCCGTTCCTGTTATCTTCCTACTGACAGGCAGGCTTGTCTGGTTACAGTATATAAAGCTACCTGAAGAAAATTACAGGTGTTCTATTTGATCCTATTAGTATCACGGTCAGGCAGCTAGACTATTTACATTTAGTACAGTGCGTCCTGCTCACGGTGTTCAGCTAGATCCGTTCCTGTTATCTTCCTACTGACAGGCAGGCTTGTCTGGTTACAGTATATAAAGCTACCTGAAGAAAATTACAGGTGTTCTATTTGATCCTATTAGTACCACGGTCAGGCAGCTAGACTATTTACATTTAGTACAGTGCGTCCTGCTCACAGTGTTCAGCTAGATCCGTTCCTGTTATCTTCCTACTGACAGGCAGGCTTGTCTGGTTACAGTATATAAAGCTACCTGAAGAAAATTACAGGTGTTCTATTTGATCCTATTAGTATCACGGTCAGGCAGCTAGACTATTTACATTTAGTACAGTGCGTCCTGCTCACAGTGTTCAGCTAGATCCGTTCCTGTTATCTTCCTACTGACAGGCAGGCTTGTCTGGTTACAGTATATAAAGCTACCTGAAGAAAATTACAGGTGTTCTATTTGATCCTATTAGTACCACGGTCAGGCAGCTAGACTATTTACATTTAGTACAGTGTGTCCTGCTCACAGTGTTCAGCTAGATCCGTTCCTGTTATCTTCCTACTGACAGGCAGACTTGTCTGGTTACAGTATATAAAGCTACCTGAAGAAAATTACAGGTGTTCTATTTGATCCTATTAGTACCACGGTCAGGCAGCTAGACTATTTACATTTAGTACAGTGCGTCCTGCTCACAGTGTTCAGCTAGATCCGTTCCTGTTATTTTCCTACTGACAGGCAGGCTTGTCTGGTTACCGTATATAAAGCTACCTGAAGAAAATTACAGGTGTTCTATTTGATCCTATTAGTACCATGGTCAGGCAGCTAGACTATTTACATTTAGTACAGTGCGTCCTGCTCACAGTGTTCAGCTAGATCCGTTCCTGTTATCTTCCTACTGACAGGCAGGCTTGTCTGGTTACAGTATATAAAGCTACCTGAAGAAAATTACTGGTGTTCTATCCCAGCTTAGTGCAGCTACAGGCAATTAGTATGTCTGGAAGGCTAAGAAGGAGAGGCAGACAGTCACAAGCCAATAAGAGAGGGCAAGCAGGCTCTGTGTCTAGTGCTGGTCGTGGAGACGGTGCATCCTCATCAGCACGTGGCCAATGGACACGCTTGGCCTTTTTTTCGGCAGCTGGCCGTGTTGAGCCGCAACATGCGGAAGACTTGGTCGAGTGGATGACCAAGCCATCCTCATCCTCCTCATCCTCTCTCACCCATGCCCAGGGTGCTTTGTCTGGCAAAGCAGCGGCCTCTTCCCTCAGCTCAATGTCATCAGTGACTCCTTCCCTAGCTCCACCATGTCCTCCTGAGGATTCCCTCGAACTGTTTGACCACAGTGTTGGGTACATGCTCCAGGAGGATGCCCAGCGTTTGGAAGGCTCTGATGATGATACTGAGCTCGATGAAGGCAGTAACATGAGCACGGACAGAGGGGGTGCCCAAGAAGGACAGCAATCTGGCAGTCATGCTCCCCCTGCTGCAGCATACTGCCAGGTTTGCTCCAGTGATGAGGAGGGAGGGGATGATGAGGTCACTGACTCAACGTGGGTGCCTGATAGGAGAGAGGAGGAGGTGGCACATCACCAACGAGGCAGGATGCCCTCCAGGGGCCAGCCTAAGGGCAGCACATTGACTGCATCACACCCCAAAGCTCCACATGTGCAGGGCGCTGCAGTCTCTGCGCGTTATTCAAAAAGTTCTTTGGTGTGGGCCTTTTTTGAGACCAGTGCATCAGATCGCACCGCTGCTATTTGCAACATATGTCTCAAGCGTATCTCGCGTGGCCAAAACATCTCCCGCTTGGGTACCACATGCTTGACCAGACATATGTTGACCTGCCATGCAGTTCGTTGGCAAGCGTATCTAAAAGACCCACACCAAAGAACAAAGAGGATCTCTCCTTGCTCCTCATCAGCTGAGATTTCCAACCCCACTAGACCTCCAGTCCTCTCTGAGACCTGCAGTGAGAGGAATGAAGGTGTAGAATTAGGTGTGTCACAGCCAAGTACTTGTGGGCAATCTGCTTTTGGTACACCGACGTCAGATTGTACCTGGCAAATTTCCCTGCCCCAGCTGCTGCACCGCCGAAAGAAGTTTGCTCCCAGCCATCCACATGCCCAGCAGTTGAATGCTAGCTTGGCAAAATTGCTAGCACTTCAACTGCTGCCTTTTCAGTTGGTAGACTCTGCCCCCTTCCGTGAGTTTGTGGAATGTGCGGTTCCTCAGTGGCAGGTACCCAAACGCCACTTTTTCTCACGGAAGGCGATTCCGGCTCTCTACCGGCATGTGGAAGGCAATGTCCATGCCTCGCTGGACAGGGCGGTCAGCGGTAAGGTGCATATTACCGCTGACTCATGGTCCAGCAGGCATGGACAGGGACGTTACCTAAGTTTCACGGCGCATTGGGTGACTCTGCTGGCAGCTGGGAAGGATGCAGGACAAGGTGCAGTAGTGTTGGAGGTTGTTCCGCCACCACGCCTCCAAAATGCTGATTGTGACACACCTCTCTCCTCCACCCCCTCCTCTTCTTCTTCCTCCATGGCCTCTTCCTCGGAACCAGCGGTGCTCCGTAGTCGTTCAAGGGGCTACGCAAGTACGCAGGCCAAAAGATGCCATGCGGTGCTTGAGCTGGTGTGCTTGGGGGACAGGAGCCACACTGGGGCAGAGGTTCTGTCAGCTCTGCAGGGGCAGGTTCAGAGGTGGTTGACGCCACGCCAACTTAAGGCAGGAATGGTGGTTTGCGACAATGGCACCAACCTCCTCTCTGCCCTCCGACAGGGACAAATGACCCATGTGCCCTGTTTGGCTCACGTCCTTAACTTGGTGGTGCAGCGGTTCTTGGGCAGGTACCCGGGCTTACAGGATGTCCTGAGGCAGGCCAGGAAAGTCTGTGTGCATTTCCACCGGTCATATAATGCCAGTGCTCGGCTGACGGACCTCCAAAAGGAGTTTAACCTGCCCAAGAACCGCCTAATCTGTGACATGCCCACCAGGTGGAACTCAACGTTGGCCATGCTGCAGCGGCTGCACACGCAGCAGAGGGCCATCAATGAGTACCTATGCGACTATGGCACCAGGACAGGGTCAGGGGAGCTTGGTTTTTTTTCCCCACGCCAGTGGGCCATGATCAGGGATGCATGCACTGTCCTGTCACCATTCGAGGAGGCCACGAGGATGGTGAGCAGTGACAGTGCATGCATCAGTGACACTGTCCCCCTTGTCAGCCTGTTGGAGCACACGCTGCGTGGAATAAAGGACAGGGCACTTGAGGCAGAACAGAGGCAGGAAGAGGAGGACTTCCTTAGCTCTCAAGGCCCCCTTTATCCAGACAGTGTTCCTGCGTGCCCGCCGATCACACAGGAAGAGGACGAGGAGGAGGAGGAGGAGGAGGAAGATTGTGTCAGTATGGAGGTGGAGCCTGGCACTCAGCATCAGCAGCAGTCTTTAAGGGATCAGTCCCAAGAAACACATGGACTTGTACGTGGCTGGGAGGAGGTGGCTGCGGACGTTGTCGTCCTTAGTGACCCAGAGGACTCCGGACCGAATGCCTCAGCAAACCTACGCTGCATGGCCTCCCTGATCCTGCAAAGCCTGCGTAAGGATCCTCGTATTCGTGGTATCAAGGAGAAGGACCAATACTGGCTGGCAACCCTCCTTGATCCACGTTACAAGGGTAAGGTTGCGGACCTTATCTTGCCATCGCAGAGGGAGCAGAGGATGAAACATCTTCGGGAGGCCTTGCAGAAAGGTCTGTGCAATGCGTTCCCAGAGACTGGGAGGTTACAAACTCCTGTTTCTGGACAACGTGTTGCTGAGGCTTCGGTCAGTCAAAGAAGGAGCGGTGGAGAAGGTGGCCGTCTGACCGATGCGTTCAGACAATTTTTTGGTCCGCAGCCCCAAGGTATGATCGGTTCCAGCAACCATCGCCAGCGTCTGTTTTACATGGTGCAGGAATACCTAGGGGCAAGATCAGACTTGGACACCTTTCCCACCGAAAATCGTCTGGGTTACTGGGTCTTGAGGATGGATCACTGGCCAGAGCTTGCACAGTATGCAATTGAGCTACTGGCCTGTCCTGCATCCAGCGTTCTTTCGGAACGCACATTCAGTGCTGCTGGAGGCGTGGTAACCGATCACAGGGTGCGTCTGTCCACCGACTCGGTCGATCGGCTGACCTTTATAAAAATGAATCAGTCTTGGATCACCACCAGCTACCAAGCACCTGATGCTGATGTAACCGAATAATTTTTTTTGAAATCTCAGATCCCTTCAAAGACTGCCTATGCTGATGCTGAGTGACTATCCCTGAGTAATTATCCTCTTCCTCCTCAATCATCACGCTGATAGCTTGTAAGAACATTTTTGGTTCTGGGCGCCACCACCAGTGCCTAAGGCACAATTTTTCAGCCCCTGTTTAACAGGGGCGTGTAATTACAATTTTTGATGTAATACTTTGCAGCAGGGCTCGTTCCTGCATTCCAACTAGAGTGTCTGTGAGGGGTTGCAGTGTTGTGGCACCAGCACCAGTGCCTAAGGCCCAATTTTTCTGCCCCTGTCTAACAGGGGCGTGTAATTACAATTTTTGATGCAATACTTTGCAGCAGGGCTCGTTCCTGCATTCCAACTAGAGTGTCTGTGAGGGGTTGCAGTGTTGTGGCACCAGCACCAATGCCTAAGGTCCAATTTTTCTGCCCCTGTCTAACAGGGGCGTGTCATTACAATTTTTGATGCAATACATTGCAGCAGGGCTCGTTCCTGCGTTCCAACTAGAGTGTCTGTGAGGGGTTGCAGTGTTGTGGCACCAGCACCAGTGCCTAAGGCCCAATTTTTCTGCCCCTGTCTAACAGGGGCGTGTAATTACAATTTTTGATGCAATACTTTGCAGCAGGGCTCGTTCCTGCGTTCCAACTAGAGTGTCTGTGAGGGGTTGCAGTGTTGTGGCACCAGCACCAGTGCCTAAGGCCTAATTTTTCAGCTCCTGTTCAACAGGGGCATGTAATTACAATTCTTGATCTAATATTTCACAGCAGGGCCCTGTGAGGGCTTACAGTGTTGTGGCCACAGCAACACCTAAGGCCCAAATTTCTGCTGAGTATATAGGGCAGGACCCTACTTTCAAACATCTAACTTACAAACGACTCCTACTTGCAAACGGAAGGAGACAACAGGAAGTGAGATGAAATCTACCCCTAGGAAGGGAAATTCTCTCCTGTAAGAGTTAATATGGGAAAACAATTTCTCCTTTCCACTAATGCTTTCCAATCCTTGTTCCACAAAAAAACCCAAATTTTAAAAAAACATTTTTCATTGGGACAAAAAGTGAGGTGAAATCTTCTGAAGAGGAGGAAGGACAGCAAAACAAATGTCACAGGGGTGATAACCCTTCCCTATTTTTTCCAAAAAGCTTAAAAAAGATTTTTTGGCTGGAGCTAAACACGTTAAAAATGTACCCGTTCAAAATTACAAAGAGATTCTACTTAACAACAAACCTACAGTCCCTGTCTTGTTTGCACCGCCTGTATACTGCTGTTCAGAGTATATAGGGCCTTTCCTTATCTTAATTTGGGTGTGGGGTTCCCCTTAATATCCATACAAGACCCAAAGGGCCTGGTAATGGACTGGGGGGGTACCCATGCCGTTTGCCTCACTGATTTTCATCCATATTGCCATGACCCGACATGACATTAAACCCGCAAGCAGTTTTAAATGAGATTTTTTCCTTTAAAAATGACATTTGGTGCAGGGACTGTTCTAAACACGGGAAACACGCGCCACTTTACAGGCATACTATAGACACCCCCCAGGTACGATATTTAAAGGAATATTTCACTTTTTTTTTTTTACTTTAAGCATCATTAAAATCACTGCTCCCGAAAAAACGGCCGTTTTTAAAAGTTTTTTTTGCATTGATACATGTCCCCTGGGGTAGGACCCGGGTCCCCAAACCCTTTTTAGGACAATACCATGCAAATTAGCCTTTAAAATGAGCACTTTTGATTTCAAACGTTCGAGTCCCATAGACGTCAATGGGGTTCTAACGTTCGTGCGAACTTTCGGTCCGTTCGCAGGTTCTGGTGCGAACCGAACCGGGCGGTGTTCGGCTCATCCCTATAAAGCAATAATCTTAACATGCATGATAGAATGGACAAAAGAAAACAAAGAAAAAAAATGGATAGGAATAGAAAACACTTTAAGTAAAACTACGCTTTACAAAAACATTTGGATATTAAATAAATTTAGAAAACTTGACCCCAATGCACATGAGGTGACAAAAAATGTATTTAGAATTTGGGATGCACTTCATCGGAAACAAAAATGGGCATACAACTCACCGTTGACGCCCCTCGCGGGAACACATTTTTTCACTACGGGTGAGGATATTTTTTAAAGACTCAAAATAAAAAATCCACTAATTAAAGATATCACTAGAAGATGGAAGTTGGAATCTGCACAAAAATTGGAGAATAAATTTGGTGGGAAATTACGAAAATGGGAATATCTTCAACGAAACCATTCATTTGCTGCGAAGGTGAATCCATCCACCCCCTGCAGATCTGAACACCATCCGTTTCCCACGGCTGTCCATGGTCGCCTCAGAAGGAACCATTGGAATCCACTACTAATGTTGTCTCTCCATAAGCATCCATCTGGATCGGTGGATCCACAAGCCTGAATGACACTTAGCCATACGGTGAATGTGTCCACCTTTTCCGGTAAGCGCATTTACTCCTTCCATTTTTCCTGTGGATTTTCAGCATATGAAGACCACCCATGCGATTTAAGTGTACTTATCACATACGCTCTTCCTCTTCGGCACCAGAAGTATTATGTTACTTAGGTGGATGAACTTTCATTTTGTTATGGACATTACTTTTAGCCATTGAGGTTTACCCTCCCACTTTTTTCAATGTGGTTGTCATCTTTGATCACGCTGAATGATTAGTTGTCACTTATATGTTACTAGTATACACTGTGCTAGCTAACTCTTATGAATTTTTGTTTAGCGCTGCATTTATATATTTTTTTTCATACTGTACAATTAGATTAGCAAAACAACGCCTGAAGTTTACTAAAACAGTATACCAGGAATGGCCTACAGTAAGGTATAGGCTTGGCTGGACTACAATGCAGTGGATATATATTTTATGAACTGCAGCTCAGTGAATCACCTGCCTGGCTGAAAGTGTCCTTGAACACGCACTCAGGCAATGGCCTAGTCAGGTATAGGCTTGGCTAGACTATATATATATATATATATATATATATATATATATATATATATATATATATATATATATATACAAGCCTGTATATATATTTATTAAATGAACTGCAGCTCAGTGAGTCACCTGCATGGCTAAAAGTGTCTTTGAACACGCACTCAGGCAATGGCCTACATACAGGTATAGGCTTGGCTGGAATACAATGCAGTGGATATATATTTTATGAACTGCAGCTCAGTGAGTCACCTGCCTGGCTAAAAGTGTCTTTGAACACGCACTCAGGCAATGGCCTACATACAGGTATAGGCTTGGCTGGAATACAATGCAGTGGATATATATTTTATGAACTGCAGCTCAGTGAGTCACCTGCCTGGCTGAAAGTGTCTTTGAACACGCACTCAGGCAATGGCCTAGTCAGGTATAGGCTTGGCTAGACTATATATTACAAGCCTGTATATATATATATATATATATATATATATATATATATATATATATATATATATATATATATATATTAAATGAACTGCAGCTCAGTGAGTCACCTGCCTGGCTGAAAATGTCTTTGAACATGCACTCAGGCAATGGCCTAGTCAGGTGTAGGCTTGGCTAGACTATATATATATATATAATATAATTCAAAAGAATACAGTTCTGTCTGAAAAATATTTCCAGGAAATACAAGGTTATAATCACCCGTCTATTCTAAAAGATATAAGTACTGGGGTCCTGCTGCAGTTTGAAATGTGAGATACCCACAATTAGCAAAATGTTAAATGAAGAAACTGTACTGTATGAGACCAAATATAAGATGTAATAGCACAATTTGTGCTACATAACTGAAATAAAGAAATACAATTATCTAAATAAAATCATTATACTTCACAGTACTTTTTCTCTACAATGTTGCAAATAGTCGCATCATAAAAAGAAATTGCATCCTGATGTAAAAAAGTACAGATGGGAGTTGTTGTTCTCTAAGAGAAGTGAGCTGGTATTGCTGTTGATTGATCCCTGGTCACAATATAAGAAAGCCTCTCCTTCATATAAAAAGTGACATCAAACTTGAAAAACACCATAGAAAATAATGATGTGAGATAGGAAAGTCCTTCCACCTGGAAAATCACAGCCCCTTACCAGCTGCCTAGATCTCTTATCAGGAGATCAATTCCGCTTTTTGGCTTATGACTCAGCCACAGTCTCTTATTAAACTGATTAGAAACCACTTCTCCTTCTCTCCAAACTTTCTCAAGTATCTCTCAGTCAGCCATCAACCGAATAAGGAAAGAAAAGAACTCCCATAGTGTAAAACTGTATACTTCGTTAATAATATTAAAAGTATTGCACTAACATGGAAAACTATAAAAAATTGGCATCTGACAAAACATCCGAGCCCGCCGTCTCTCTCAAACAATCACCGGTAGCTTCCGGGACTGCACGCTGTGTTGGTGGCGTCAGCACGCCGCTTTTTCCTACGCCGTTTCGTCAAAACTGACATCGTCCAGGGGCACAGGCCGCGTGCTGACTCGCCACCTTTTATGTTCCATATAACAAAGAAAGAAACGCCCAGTCCTGAGGTACGAGCATCCGCGATGCAATCGCCGCCATCTTGGAAAGGGGCCATTGCCAGTAGTATAAAGAAAACCGTACCTATCATCTGACGGCACTTGTAATCAAATGTAACACTGTGACCTGTATACTATAAATATTATCCCGTTGGATATTAACTCAAGGGTATTCTTAAAAGCATTTTAACCCGAGTATTAGTATAATAGATTACATTCAGGAATGTTCGTTGTTGATTACTACAGGGTCCATAGACCTCTAATGGTCCATCCCTATGTATTATGGCAACTTGCCAGGTTCTTCCCATAACCGAATTGCCAGCAAATTGCCACTCAATATCCTAAAAAATTTTAGTAAAAAAGAAAAAATTACAAACATAGGGGGAAAAATCTATTTCTCTGTTTATACAAAAAGAGAAAAAAGCAAAAAGGGAGAAAAAAAGGCAAAAAGAAAAAGAAAACGGAATGACCCTCAAAATACCAATACCTAATTGTAAAAATAGTTAAGTAGGACATACAAGTCTAAAAATGAATATACCCAAAGTAATTTGCCCTACCTCACCCATCTGTTAAAACGGCAGGTGTAAATGAGGGACCCCCCTAGTGAGATATCGTAATGGATACCAACAGCCCAGAAATTTGAGCCCCTTGAACCCACCCACTGGGGACAGCTGGGAGCTCAGGACTAGTTCACACATACAAAAAATTAACTGTTGTCTATAAAGGCGTTAATGTCCGTGTCCACATTAAGTCCATACGGAATATAACAGCGTACCCTGTGAATCAAGCCATCTCCAACCTTGACAATTCTCTAACTAAAGAGCCCCCCCCTCCAATGGGCACTATACTTGTCAATGGCCAGAAAGGTGGTATTGGCTGGATCACGATTATGGAACCTGTCATAATGTTTAGAGACAGAATGGTATTTAAAACCCATTTTAATGTTGGTAATATGTTTTCCTAAGCGGACCTGCATGGACCGCTTGGTCCTGCCAATGTATTGGAGCCCACACGGACACTGGAGTAAATAAACTACTCCAGTAGAGCTACATGTGATAAATGGCTCAATTTTGTACTCCTTGGATGTACTAGTAGAAATAAAAGATTCAGTTTTTTTTGTTTTGATGTTGTTTAAAGTGCATATTTGACATCTGCGGCATTGATGGTACCCAGAAAGATTCTGAAAAAAGGATAATCTTTTGGCGGGTGGGTCCACTAAGTTGGGGCAATAATAGTCCTCAACGAGGGAACCCCTTTAAAAATTACCTGTGGTTTATCTGGTAAAAAGGTGTTGATTATTCTATCATTAGCTAATATGTGCCAATATTTACTTATGATCTTTTTAATTTGATAATGTTGGGTTGAATATGTGGTAATAAAAGGTATAGTGGGACCCTCTTTATTTTTCTTGGGGCCCACATCCAAAAGAATAGATCTATCTAGTTTTGCCACTTCCTCTATAGTGGTATCTAATAGATGCCTATCATAACCCTTTTCAAGAAGTCTATTCTTCAAAATGTCCGCTTGAGATCTATAATCAACTAACTCCGAACAGTCACATCTCATTCTGACAAACTGACTTTTTGGTACTGACTTCAACCAGCTGTCATTATGACAGCTGTCCAGGGGTATGAATGCGTTCTGGTCAGTCTGTTTGAAATAGGTAATCGTCTTAAAAGTGTCAGCTCCTTTAATGATGGTAAGGTCCAGAAAGTTGATTTTTTCTTGACTCGCTTCATGGACGAACCTAATTCCTCTCTCATTGTTATTGATGAGAGAAAAGAATTCATCAAGTTCCGACAAGGAATCTTCCCAAAGGAGGAGGACGTCATATATATACCTCGCCCAAAAGGTCAAATGTGGGTTACTGTCCTTATAGATGACGTCCTCCTCCCACTTGGCCATAAAGAGATTGGCCAAGCTTGGGGCGTATTTAGCACCCATAGCAACACCTCGTTGTTGGTGGTAGTAGCCATGGTTAAACCAAAAATAGTTATGGTTTGCAGCAAAATCAAGTAAATCCATAATAAACTCCTGTTGTCCCTGAGAGATCTTTGAAAGGGCATTCAGAAAGTATTTGACAGCCGAAAGCCCCGAGTTGTGTGGAATTATAGTGTACAGTGATGCAACATCAGCTGTAACCAACCACGTTGATTGTTGAGTTTTAATTGAGACAACAGATGGATCACGTGTTTCGTGTCCTTTACATAAGAGGGCATTTGCTGTACTAAAGGTTGAAGAAAGAAGTCTATATACTTGCCCACCCGGGATGTGACTGAATCTATACCACTCACTATTGGACGTCCCGGGGGGGCAAGTAAGACTCTTATGTATTTTAGGTAAACAGTATAACACTGGAACTCGCGGGGCCTTGGGGACCAAAAGATCTTTTCTTTTTCATTAAGTATACCCAACAGAAAACATTTTGTAACCAGTGTTTCCAAGTTATCTTTATATTTGATAACCGGATTGCCGGGTAGGGGAATGTATGTATCTCGATCACCAACAATATTGTGCATTTCCTGCAGGTAATCCTTCCTATCAAGGAAAACAATCCCCCCCCCCCTTGTCAGCTGGGTGGATGACGATTCCCTTCCTTTAGGGTTTTCTCCATTCTATGATTGATAACTTTAATGGAGTCCAAGTCCCTAAGGACAACGTCTCTAAATACCTTTAAGGAGGGTTCCAAAACACCCGGGGGATTAAAAGTAGAGGCATTAGCCAATCTGGTATGTTGATGTTCCTGCTGGACCGATCGTCTCAGTTCCGCTGGAATGCTCGCAAAGTGTCTTTTAATGTTAATTCTACGGACGTACTTGTGAACGTCCATGTACGTCTGAAATGTATTTATTTTTTTGGGGGGTGCAAATTTTAGACCTTTATTCAGTAATGCTAATTCTGACTTGGTCAAAGTCAGTCAAAGAGATTAAAGATACCATCAGCCTTTACATCCTTTTCTTTTTTGAGTCGTGCTTTCCTCCCACCTCTTGTTCCTCTTTGTTTTCTACCGGCCTTTTTACTCCCTGATTGGGTCTGAGAAAACCCCAAGGGTGTGATTCCTGGTCTCTCCATTGTATTGTCAAGGTTGGAGATGGCTTGGATTCACAGGGTACGCTGTTATATTCCGTATGGACTTAATGTGGACATGGACGTTAACGCCTTTATAGACAACAGTTAATTTTTTTGTATGTGTGTACTAGTCCTGAGCTCCCAGCTGTCCCCAGGGGGTGGGTTCAAGGGGGCTCAAATTTCTGGCCCAGGGCTGTTGGTATCCATTATGATGTCTCACTAGGGGGTCCCTCATTTACACCTGCCGTTTTAACAGATGGGTGACGACACATATATTACTAAAGTAGGGCAAATTACTTGGGGTATATTCATTTTTAGACTTGTATGTCCTACTTAACTATTTTTACAATTAGGTATTGGTATTTTGAGAGTCATTCCGTTTTCTTTTTCTTTTTGCCTTTTTTTCTCCCTTTTTGATTTTTTCTCTTTTTGTATGAACAGAGGAATAGATTTTTCCCCCTATGTTTGTAATTTTTTCTTTTTTCGTTTTTACTAAAAAAAATTAGGATATTAAGTGGCAATTTGCTAGCAATTCGGTTATGGGAAGAACCTGGCAAGTTGCCATAATACATAGGGATGGACCATTAGAGGTCTATGGGCCCTGTAGTAATCAACAACGAACATTCCTGAATGTAATCTATTATACTAATACTCGGGTTAAAATGCTTTTAAGAATGCCCTTGAGTTAATATCCAACGGGATAATATTTATAGTATACAGGTCACAGTCTTACATTTGATTACAAGTGCCGGCAGTTGATAGCTATGGTTTTCTTTATACTACTGGCAATGGCCCCTTTCCAAGATGGCGGCGATTGCATCGCGGACGCTCGTACCTCAGGACTAGGCGTTTCTTTCTTTGTTATATGGAACATAAAAGATGGCGAGTCAGCACGCCACCCGTACCCCTGGACGATGTCAGTTTTGACGAAACGGCGTAGGGAGAGCGGCGTGCTGATGCCACCAACACAGCGTGCAGTCCCAGAAGCTACGGGCGATTGTTTGAGAGAGCCGGCCGGCTCGGATGTTTTGTCAGATGTCAATTTTTTATCGTTTTCCATGTAAGTGCAATATTTTTAATATTATTAAAGAAGTATACAGTTTTACACTATGGGAGTTCTTTTCTTTCCTTATTCGGTTGATGGCTGACTGAGAGATACTTGAGAAAGATTGGAGAGAATTAGAAGTGGTTTCTAATCAGTTTAATAAGAGACTGTGGCTGGGTCATAAGGCAAAAAGCGGAATTGATCTCCTGATAAGAGATCTGGGCAGCTGGTAAGGGGCTGTGATTTTCCAGGTGGAAGGACTTTCTTATCTCACATCACTATTTTCTATGGTGTTTTTCAAGTTTGATGTCACTTTTTATATGAAGGAGTGACTTTCTTATATTGTGACCAGGGATCAATCAACAGCAATACCAGCTCACTTCTCTTAGAAAACAACAACTCCCATATGTACTTTTCTTTTTATGATGCGACTATTTGCAACATTGTAGAGAGAAAGTACTGTGAAGTATAATGATTTTATTTAGATAATTGTATTTCTATATTTCAGTTATGTAGCACCAATTGTGCTATTACATCTTATATTTGGTCTCATATAGCGCAGTTTCTTCGTTTAACATTTAGACTATATATATATATATATACAAGCCTGTATATATATATATATATATATATATATATATATATATATATATATATATATATATATATATATATATATATATATATATATATATATATATATTTATTAAATAACCTGCAGCTCAGTGAGTCACCTGCCTGGCTGAAAGTGTCTTTGAACACGCACTCAGGCAATGGCCTAGTCAGGTATAGGCTTGGCTAGACTATACTGTATATGCAAGCCTGTATATATATATTAAATTCACTGCAGCTCAGTGAGTCACCTGCCTGGCTTAAGTATATTAGCAACAGTACACCAGGAACGGTCTGCAGTGAGATGAAGCTAAACTGTATAAAGTGTATATATATATATATATATATATATATATATAAATATATATATATATAATATATATATATATATATATATATATATATATATATATATATATATATATATATATATATATATATATATATATATATATATATATATATATATATATATATATATATATATATATATATACACAAAACCGGGTGCATATATATACTAAATACACTGCAGCTATCTAACTGTTTCATCTGCCTGCCTGAAGTATATTAGCAACAGAACACCAGAAATTGCCTGCCTGCTCAAACTAAATGAAATGAAAACTCTCTCTGTCTCTCTCTGAACAAATGGCACCAACACACTACATGAGGCCGATGTGCGAGCAGCTTTATATAGTGTGGGGCATGTACTTAACCATTTAGCCAAAATTGGCCACAGGCACCCTGCCTGTGGCCAAATATGGCTCTCTTCGCTGATGGTGCTGTGATTGGCCAAAGCATGCGGGTCATAGTGCATGCTTGGCCAATCATCAGCCAGCAATGCACTGCGATGACGCAGTGCATTATGGGCCGTGACGCGCCACTCGAATTTGGCGCGAACGGCCCATAATGTTCGAAATTTGGAAACTAGCAAACGGCCGATGTTCAAGTCAAACTCATGTTCGATTCGAACAGACAGCCAATCCCTACTGCTATGTTTTATATGAGTGATTTTGAACTCCTGTTCTCAGGATCCACTAACAGGCCAGATTTTAAATATTACCTTGGGGAGACTAGACTAGACTACTGCAATCACTGAGCAGCAAATTTTATCACCTGTGATATATTTCAGTTATCTTGCAAACCTGGTTTGTTAGTGGGTCCTGAGGACAAGAGTTGAGAAACACTGTTTTATATGGTTATCTCAGTATTGTGAATTACTAATTGCTATATTTTTATCACCTTAGGCTGTCTCTTGTTTTTGGTGATTTCAGTATTTAAATACTTATTTAGGGCATTACACTTCTTCCCCCCTTCTTTTCTATTCTTCACCTTACTGTTCTCTCCACCTAGCTCTTTTCTTATTTCTTTCTCTCTCCATATCCCCCTTAATTGTGCATATTGTAGACAGTCATTTTATCCTGGGTATCCCTTACCTATTTCTGCCAGGTCTATGCTCATTTGTTGATCTATCATTGTCCTGTGTAGTCGGGCCGGGGGTTGCACCATGCACTGATCATGTTACTCCACCTAGGCCTTTCAGTGCTTTGCGTATGCACTGTTCAGTAGAGGTGCACATTTTTACTGGTCTCACAATTAGATTCAATTATGATTATCCTGTCAACAATTTGATTTGATTCAACGATGCATCACGATTACTGTCCATGATTTTCATCAAAAAATTTAAGGAGAAATTTCCAATAAGCCAGTCATCACTGTAAGCCCCACTGCAAAGGCTAATTTTTAAATTTCTCAGAGGTCAGCTATGAGAATATATAATTGGTGTATGAGTGGATTTTGTTGCTTAAGTCTGTTTATGTGGGGTTTTTTTTACACAGCATGGATCACTGTTCCCTCTTTTGGCCTAATTAAGTTTGTAGGCAGAACATAAAATGAGGACCTTTACACCGTTTTTAAAAGGATTTTAAAAATAACAAAAGAGAAATGATATATCCATGTGTTATGCGTTCCATTACATTGTAATTTTTTAATTACACATTCTATTCAGAACACAAAGCATGGTCAACTTCCTCCCCTGTGTGTCTGCAGACCTATCCAGACAGACGATGATACCAGGATAACAGAAAAAGATTGTTTCAACAGGCAAAATGTCATTCCACCAGGATAGTGGGCTTATCATCCTGTCCTAATGATATTGAATACAGTTCATTAGGAGAAATTTACTCAGTCCTAGAATTCAGCCTTCCTCTCAGGTAAGTGCAGTCCTCTTCACCGAAACTTCTCACAGGTGAAAAAAATATATTCAGTATAGTGCAGCACCACTTGTGTTAACCACTTCAGCCCCGGAAGGATTTACCCCCTTCCTGACCAGAGCACTTTTTACAATTTGGCACTGCGTCGCTTTAACTGCTAATTGCGCGGTCATGCAATGCTGTACCCAAACGAAATTTGCGTCCTTTTCTTCCCACAAATAGAGCTTTCTTTTGATGGTATTTGATCACCTCTGCCGTTTTTATTTTTTGCGCTATACACGGAAAAAGACCGAAAATTTTTTTTTTTTTTTTATTGAATATTTTTTTTTTTTTTTTTTTTTTGTAAATTTTTATTGAGAAGATAATAGAATACATCAATCATCAAAGTGAAAAAGTATCACATCGCTCATCGAGTACAAAATGTAATAATAATACTTCATTTGTAAAAAATGACAACCAAAAATTCTTGGCAGATAGAGGCTTGTAACACAACTGGATATCTAGATATGGGCATCGAGAGTCCCGACGTCGGAGCCCCTTCTGGGAACTAACTGCTCCAACAAGCCGGGTCTCCCCCAGCCCATCTCTCCACAAACTAGTGAATAATTGCCTAGAGTACAGATACATGCCTACAGAAACTGGAAAATGATAAAAGGGAAGCAACCAAAAGGGGTTTGTTTCACTGTAACTGTGGAAGATCATATCAAAAACGCATTTATACATTCGTTACTGGGAAAGAAATAAATAAAAAAATAAAAATAAGAAAGGAAGAGAACCAATTGGTCTGTCTAACTCACATAAAGGGTCAAATTTTGGTTTGATGATCTAGTCCATAACATGTTATGTTCAAAGGTTAGAAGGGTGTTGCCTTTGATAATCTGCCCTGAGGCATATAGCCCAGATAGTTAAAAGTACTGAGAGCTTGAGGGACCAATATAGATGTGTATAGAGTACAGGAGATTGAAAGGAAGAAAGGAGGAAAACAGGAGGGGTAGGGGGGATAGAGAGGATGAAAGGGTTAGTTGATCTTCAGGAGTTATGGGAGGGAAGTGCACAGGAGACCTCAAAGAGGGGGGGACCGATAGCCCCTCAGCTAAGGACCACTCCAGTGTACGATCTATCACACATACAAAGGATGCCCTACTAGATTTGCCCAGGGTTCCCAAATAGTGTTAAATTTATCAGTAGTATCTAGGATAATGTTGGAAATTTTTTCTTGCAGCATGATCCACGTGATTTTTTGCTTGGCTAACCGAATGGATACTTTCGGTGATTTCCAGGCCCTGGTGATGGTCATTTTGGCCCCCACTAGGATAAACTGGATCAGCTTCTGTGTATGTTTAGAAATTTTTGGTATGGGACCATTTAGCAATGCAACAGTTGGATCTTGTTGCAGAGTACAACCGCAAGTTCTGCGGATAAGGGAGAAGATCTTGTTCCAATACATTCTGATTTTAGGGCATTCCCATAGTATGTGTAAGAGAGACCCCACATGACCGCATCCTCTAAAGCAGAGAGGTGACGTTAGCGGATAGATTTTGGCAAGACGTGACGGTACCAAATACCAGCGTGTGAGAACTTTCAGCCCTGCTTCGCTAATTGAAGTATTAACCATACCTTTAAAGGAGCGGGCAAAATTAATATGCCACTTATCCAGGTCCCAGCTGAAGTCAAGATCTCGTTCCCAGCTTGTCATGTATGCTGCTTTTTCCGTGGGTTCCGCCAGGGATGAGTAGATGAGGGAGATACCCCCTTTGGTGTCCGAGGCTGAAGCGCACCATTGTTCATAAGGCGTTACAAAAAGATGGTTTTCATTGTCCTTCCATACCCGATTTAAAAAATGAAGGAGTTGAAGGAATCTAAATTTTTCGGTTGGGGGCATTTCGAGCTTGGAGGTACAGTATGCTAGAGTGAGAGGACCATTGGAGTTGAAGAATTGCCCGATTCTATAAAGGCCCTTGTCAAGCCACCATTTAAAGGCCCGAATCTCCAGGCCAGGGGGAAAATTATGATTTCTGAAGATATGTGCCAGGGGGTGCCATGTGGAGATGAGGGGATTGAACTTATGAAGGGCATCACAGAGTTTCATTGAGTGAGATAATGTTGGTGCTAAAATAGGGGGACGTTTTTTGGGGATATTCCAGAGCAGGAAGTCTAAGGTGAAACCGGGAACCGCCTCACGCTCCATGCTCACCCAGTCTGGTTTGGGTCCTTTCATATATATAGTTGAGAATTGGCTCAATTGTGCTGCCTGATAATACCACCACAGATTGGGGACCCCCAGTCCTCCCTTTTTTCTGGGCCTAAAAAGCACCTCTTTAGAAAATCTGTGGCCTTTTTTATCCCAAATAAAACGGATTATGGCAGATTGTAGGCGTTGAATGTGCGGTTTGGGGACTGGAATGGGTAAGGAACGAAAGAGATAAAGTAGCCTAGGAAGGAGAGTCATTTTTACTGAGTTCACTTTACCCAACCACGAGAGCTTATATAGTGACCATTGGGTCAGATCATCCGTGAGCTTTTTGATCATGGGGGGGAAATTATATTTATAGAGAGTATCTATGCCAGATGTAAGGTTAATGCCAAGATAAGGGATTGAAGTGGAATTCCATGAGAATGGAAATTTACTCTTTAGGTTATTTACTATGTCTGGAGGGGTGGAAACATTGAGAGCGACTGATTTGGATACATTAACCTTAAGTCCGGAAGCTAACTCAAAGTTTTGTAGAAGTTGCAATATGTTGGGGATGGAGGTCATGGGAGATGTGATGAACAGGAGGACATCATCCGCGAATAGAGCGCATTTGTGGTAATTTTGCCCACAGCGAACTCCATGGATGTCTGGGTGTTGTCTGATCGCGATGGCCAAGGATTCTATAGCCATCGCGAAGAGAAGGGGAGAGAGAGGGCATCCCTGCCTTGTTCCTTTCTGTATGGAGAATTTATCTGATAAGTGTCCTAGTAGTCTCACCTGTGCCTTAGGTTGATGATAGAGGGCTCTTAATATATTGATAAAGTTAGGGCCGAAACCCCATTTACCTAAAGTTGTGAAGAGATAGGGCCAAGCCACCGTATCAAACGCTTTTTGGAGGTCTATGGAGAGGAGGAGGCCCTCCTGGGGAGATCCCCCATCCCACCCCGATCTCATTAGGGAGACTGCATTGATCGCTCTCCGTATCTGGTCCGGTCCCTGCCTCCCTGGTATGAACCCTACCTGGTCCTTATGTATGTAGGTATCTATAAAAGAAGCGAGTCTATTGGATAATATTTTTGTCATAAGTTTTAGGTCGTTATTAATTAACGAAATAGGTCTATAGTTACTGACATCGCTGGGATCTTTACCTGGCTTAGGTATAACTGATACAAAAGCCAGATTGGCATTTGGGTCTAACGGTGATGCTTTAGCTAAGGAGTTAAAAAAGCGGGCCAGGTACGGAGAGAGGGAATCTATAAAAGTTTTGTAATAGTGGTTTGAGAAACCGTCTGGGCCTGGGGCTGAGTCCTTTCGGAGCCCTTTTATGACTTCTCGGATCTCAGATTCTTGGAATGGTGATTCCAGTATGGAGCGGTGAGATTCGGAAATTTTTGGCAATGGGATTTTGTCTAGAAAAGCATCCAACGTTTGTTGAGAAATTGGGCAATCTTCGGAATACAGATTGGCATAAAAGGATTGGAATGAGTTAAGAATTTTACTTGGGTTTTGGGTTAGCGATCCGGATTGGGTTTTTATTTTAGGTAGGGCAAAAGACCTGTGTTTTGGGGTAAGTTTGGCCGCTAACTGGGGGCCAAATTTGTTCGCTCGTAGATAGAAACTGCCGCTGAGCCAATGGAGGTGCTTTTCTGCATTAGAAGTCAAAGCTGAGTTAAGGGATAGCCTAATAGAATCTAGCTTAGATAGAGATGTAGGATTGGGGTTCAGTTTATGGGACTTGCTAAGATTTTTGTATTCTTTCTCTAGTTTCTTGATATCAATTTGCCGTTCTCTCTTTAATTTGGCTGTAAATTGGATCAATTTCCCTCTGATTACTGCTTTGTGAGCATTCCAGAGCGTGCTAGGGGAGATGTCTGCCGTGTCGTTCAATAGAAAATACTCTTTGATATCCTTTTCTAGTATAGTACAGTGGACGGGGTTAGCTAGGATTTTCTCATTTAGGCGCCAGGTGCGTGGGCCAGATGGGGATAACGAATTGGATATTCCTAAGATTACTAGGGAGTGGTCAGACCACGGAACATCGTGGATGGAGGCTTGATTAGCAATTTGTATGTCAGAGTTCAATAAGAAAATGTGGTCGATTCTAGCATATGTCTTGTGGGGTGCTGAGTAGTGTGTATAGTCCCTTGTTGCGGGGTTTAATTCCCTCCATGAATCAATGAGTCCCACCGAGTGAATTAGTTTGGCAATCTGGAGGCTTTGTTTGGGGGGTCGTTTAAGGCGGGGGATCCCCTGAGCTGCTTTATCTAAGATCTGATCAAAGGTAATATTGGAGTCCCCTCCCATAATCACCCTACCTTCAAAATGGGGTGAGAGAGTTGCTAGTAAGGAGGAGAAGAATTTAGCTTGGCCCTTGTTGGGGGCATAATAGGAAATAAAAGTGTATAGATTACCTTCAATTAGACCTTTGATTAGAATGTATCTTCCATCATCATCTCGCACAGTTAGAGTGTGAGAGAAAGGGGTTTGTTTGGAGATTAGGATGGCTACTCCTCTCTTTTTCTCGCTAGCATTTGCGAGAAAAAAAGTGGGGTATTTGTTGTGTAAAAATGAGGGCGAGTAGTTTGAGGGGAAATGTGTTTCTTGGAGGAGCACTACATCCACTCCTCTTGAGTGATAGCTTTGGAAAGCTTTGCGTCTCTTGACGGGTGAGTTGAGCCCTTGAGTGTTATGGGAGGCAACTTTAAGTGTCCTCTGTAAGGTAGGTGGGTCAGTCATTTTCACTAAAGGAGTAACTCTGGTGCATTAGGTGTGTTCCTACCCGGTTCCTTGATGATGCAGCATGGAGTCTGGGAGAGAGATCTTGCTTTCGCAGCGGAGGGCTCTGGATAAGGTCGGTCTCCTGTGCACCTTCCTGAAACAAAAAAAAGGGGAAGGAGGAGAAGAAGGGGAAGAAGGTAGAGATAAGAGAATGAAAGAAGAGAGGAAGAATCATTAAATAATACATTCTAGTAACTTCAAAAAAAAACAAGGCGTAAAAGCCCAGAAAATCCAGGAACTGGACTGAAAAGTTCAGTTCGAGTCTGAGACCCAAAAACAAAAGGGTCTCAGAAAAAGAAGAACAACCTCAGCCGAGGTTGTTAGTCTGGTGTAATCAGTGGGAGGGTCTCCCCTGATCACAACAGAGGAAGTGGCAATGCTAGCCCAGCCGAGCCGCCGGGGCCCCATCTAATATGGAACAATGGAACCTAGTGAGTGAGAGCACAAAACATTTGGATAGTATACCCATATAAAAGACACGGATTAAAAATGAGGAGTTGAGCCCAAGCTCTAAGAGGTACGAGGGCAAATTACTGTTTTAAATGAGGATGACAAAACAAAACTCTCCATAGGGGAAGGTCCATTAATAACCGGGAGGGGGGGTGGGGGGCAGTAACAGGGAAGTGAGAGGGAGGGGGAAGAAGTGAAGTGAGGTAAAAACTTATGCCCTAGACTCCCCGTAAGTCAAAGTAACCTCAAGTGCGGTCCATTATGAAAACCGAGGATAGTTGTGGAAAAAAAAAAAAAGGGGAAAAAAAAAAGGAAGGGGGGGGGGGGGGGGGAGGTAAGGGAAACAACCCGGAGTCATCTTCGTCCATCTTCATTGCAGTGAAGAGAGTGGGGGAAAATCAGGTAAGTGCGACCAATCTCACTATTGGATAAGTGGGTTCTGAAAGGGTGAATGCAATGTTCACCATAGCTTCTCCTTCAGAGGGTACAACCTTAGGGAGAAAAGGGAGTCACAAAGTCCTTATAAGGCTGATAAGGGCTGACTTCATCTTGGAAGAAAGGAATCGCGGTGACGCTTCGTTTGCTGTTTGTTCCAGAGGGGGGTGATGGGGCTGCCTGGAGGGGGTCTCTTAGATGAACTTGACTTGGACGGAGGATCCTGGGGGGGAGCTTCTTGAGAGATGAATCCAAGTCGCAGGAGTAAGTGTTCGCCTTCTTGGAATGAGGAGAATCCATACGATCTTTCCTTATGTTGGAACTGAAGACGGAAAGGGAAAGTCCAGCGATATTTAATCGATTTCTGAGAGAGGATTTCAAGCAGAGGTTTTAACGCTCTTCTCTTTAGGATTGTAGTTTTGGAGATGTCTGCGAAGATTTGAATCCTGTTGCCTTGGAAGGATAAGGCATCTAGATTCCGAGATCTTTTCATGACCTCCTCTTTGGTTTCGTAATAGTGGGGCTTAACCACTATATCCCTCGGGAGCCCGTCCTGTCTGGGTGGTTGCAGCGCTCTGTGAGCCCTGTCGATCTCCAATTTGCGGTCAGAGATATCCGGGATCAGTTCTTTCATGAAAAGCTGCACCGTGTCATGAATATTAGTTACAGACTCAGGGATACCTCGAATACGGAAGTTTCCTCTCCGATTACGATTTTCCAAATCGTCAATCTTCCCTAAAGCTGTTTCAAGTTGATCTTGCATCAGGTGTATGCAGTCGGTATTCTGATTGGTGCGCGCAACCGTTTGATCGACTGCTTGTTCAATTAGGTCAATGCGGGCCCCCAAGCTCTGCAGGTCTGCCTTAATAGATGTGGTGATTTGTGCTGCATTTTGGGCCAGGCCTGTGGCCAGCATGTCTGAAAAGCAATTCAGAAGTTGTGCCATGTCTGACTGGTGGGGAGAGTTCAGCGGTGCTGCCTGTAGTATAGCAGGGGATGGGGCAGACTCATGCAGTGAGGGGATATGGAGCATGTCAGTTAGGGTCCTATTAAAAACGGAGTCTTTGCTTGTAAGATAGGCATTCTTGGGGGATATGTTACTCACAGAGGATCCTGGTGTGATGATGGGAAGCTGATCTTCCTCTGGGATGTCAGCCATGATGACTCCGTCTCCTGTGTCTGCCTGTGAGGAGGTCGCGGCCGCCATCTTGGATGTAGAGGGGTCGAGTAGGCCAAAGGAGAGTTTCCTGCTAGCCGCTGGTCGCCGTGATCGGTGGGGCATGTAGAATTGTGCCCGCTAGCCTCCTCTACCAGCGGGTGTTAAGCAGGGACGGTTCCGCTCAAAAATCCGGCGTCTGGGGACCGCGGAAGGCTCGGCTGTGACGGAGCTCCCGTTCAGAGCGTCTTCCCGGGAGTCCCGCGCATGCGCACTTTTTTTTAAAGACCGAAAATTTTGAAAAAAAATGATATTTTCTACTTTTTGTTCTAAAAAAATCCAATAAACTTGATTTTAGTCATACATTTAGGCCAAAATGTATTCGGCCACATGTCTTTGGTAAAAAAAATGTCAATAAGTGTATATTTATTGGTTTGCGCAAAAGTTATAGTGCCTACAAACTAGGGTACATTTTCTGGAATTTACACAGCCTTTAATTTATGACTGCCTATGTCGTTTCTTGAGGTGCTAAAATGGCAGGGCAGTACAAAACCCCCACAAATGACCCCATTTTGGAAAGTAGACACCCCAAGGAAATTGCTGAGAGGCATGTTGAGCCCATTGAATATTCATTTTTTTTGTCCCAAGTGATTGAATAATGACTAAAAAAAAAAAAAAAAATTACAAAAAGTTGTCACTAAATGATATATTGCTCACACAGGCCATGGGCATATGTGGAATTGCACCCCAAAATACATTTAGCTGCTTCTCCTGAGTATGGGGATACCACATGTGTGGGACTTTTTGGGAGCCTAGCCGCGTACGGGGCCGCGAAAACCAATCACTGCCTTCAGGATTTCTAAGGGCATAAATTTTTGATTTTACTCCTCACTACCTATCACAGTTTTGAAGGCCATAAAATGCCCAGATGGCATAAAACTCCCCCAAATGACCCCATTTTGGAAAGTAGACACCCCAAGCTATTTGCTGAGAGGCATGGTGAGTATTTTGCAGCTCTCATTTGTTTTTGAAAATAAAGAAAGACGAGAAAAAAAAATTTTTTTTTTTCTTTTTTCCATTTTCAAAACTTTGTGACAAAAAGTGAGGTCTGCAAAATACTCACTATACCTCTCAGCAAATAGCTTGGGGTGTTTACTTTCCAAAATGGGGTCATTTGGGGGGGGGGGGTTTGCCACCTGGGCATTCCATGGCCTCCGAAACTGTGATAGGCAGTGAAGAGTGAAATCAAAAATTTACGGCCTTAGAAAGCCTGAAGGCGGTGCTTGGATTTCGGGGTCCCGTACGCGGCTAGGCTCCCAAAAAGTCTCACACATGTGGTATCCCCGTACTCAGGAGAAGCAACAGAATGTATTTTGGGGTGTAATTTCACATATTCCCATGGCATGTTTGAGCAATATATCATTAAGTGACAACTTTGCGCAAAAAAAAATAAAAAAAATAAAAAATTGTCTCTTTCCCGCAACTTGTGTCACAATATAAAATATTCCATGGACTCGACATGCCTCTCAGCAAATAGCTTGGGGTGTCTACTTTCCAAAATGGGGTCATTTGGAGGGGTTTTGAACTGTCCTGGCATTTTATGCACAACATTTAGAAGCTTATGTCACACATCACCCACTCTTCTAACCACTTGAAGACAAAGCCCTTTCTGACACTTTTTGATTACATAAAAAAATAATTTTTTTTTGCAAGAAAATTACTTTGAACCCCCAAACATTATATATTTTTTTAAAGCAAATGCCCTACAGATTAAAATGGTGGGTGTTTCATTTTTTTTTTTCACACAGTATTTGCGCAGCGATTTTTCAAACGCATTTTTTGGGGAAAAAACACACTTTTTTAAATTTTAATGCACTAAAACACACTATATTGCCCAAATGTTTGATGAAATAAAAAAGATGATCTTAGGCCGAGTACATGGATACCAAACATGACATGCTTTAAAATTGCGCACAAACGTGCAGTGGCGACAAACTAAATACATTTTTAAAAGCATTTAAAAGCCTTTACAGGTTACCACTTTAGATTTACAGAGGAGGTCTACTGCTAAAATTACTGCACTCGATCTGACGTTCGCGGTGATACCTCACATGCATGGTGCAATTGCTGTTTACATTTGACGCCAGACCGACGCTTGCGTTCGCCTTAGCGCGAGAGCAGGGGGGACAGGGGTGCTTTTTTTTTTTTTTCTTTATTATTCTTATTTTTTTTTATCTTATTTTTAAACTGAACCTTTAATTTTTTTTTTTTTTTAATCATTTTTATTGTTATCACAGGGAATGTAAATATCCCCTATCATAGCAATAGGTAGTGACAGGTACTCTTTTTTGAAAAAATTGGGGTCTATTAGACCCTAGATTTCTCCTCTGCCCTCAAAGCATCAGACCACACCAAGATCGGTGTGATAAAATGCTTTCCCAATTTCCCAATGGCACTGTTTACATCCGGCGAAATCTAAGTCATAAAATGCTCGTAGCTTCCGGTTTCTTAGGCCATAGAGATGTTTGGAGCCACTCTGGTCTCTGATCAGCTCTATGGTCAGCTGGCTGAATCACCGGCTGCATTTTCAGGTTCCCTGTTGAGACAGGAGAGCCAGAGAAAAACACGGAAGACGTTGGGGGGGGGGCATTCCCTCCCACGGCTTGTAAAAGCAGTCTAGAGGCTAATTAGCCACTAGGATTGCTTTTACATGAAAGCCGACGGCTGGCTGAAAAGAATGATACCAAGATGATACCTAAACCTGCAGGCATCATTCTGGTATAACCACTCAAAGTCGTGAATGGCGTACCTAAAGACAAAAAAATGGTTAACAATAAAGCACAGTAAACGGTAAAGTATAAAAAATTGCATACCTGAAAAGCAAACATGATAAAACATAACAACAATAAAACATTGCAGAATAGAATACAGTAAAAAAGAGCAGAACAATAGAGAGAATAGAGAGAGAGAGAACAATAAACCGACAACTATTTTTTTTTATTTTATATTTTTGTATGTGTTTTTTTTTTTTACACTTTTTTTTGTAACTGTAACTTTTATAACTGTACCCGGTTCCAGGTTCGGGTCTCTCAGAATGCGATGGCATCTTGGGAGACCCTGTGAAAGTGCGCCTAGTCTGTGGAATGCTGTACCCTACGCTAATACTCAACTAATGTATGGTAGCGTTCAAAACATTCACCAATGCAAAGACCAGGATTGTCAGGACAGGAGGGACAATAATAGCGGGTGTCATGCCTATATCCGCGCTTGCTGCAGACACGACATCTTTTTTGGGGGGGTTCGCTGGGTAGGGGTACTCGGGAGGACATAAAGAAAATGCCTCTCATGCAGCCGACTGCATTTGGTTGGGGATGTGAATGGGGGAAGTACGGGCGCTGCAGAAGCGGTGGGTTCCCAATTAGGATTGGTGAATGCAGCAGGAAGGGCATTATGGGCACGACGGGCCTGTTTGTCTTCTTCTTGGTGGCAGCGGGACACTACTTGTGCTTGTCACCTCACCAGCTTGAACTGCACTTATGGGACTCGCCATGTCACCAAGTGTTACTGCAGTGCTGGTTTGACTACGACCGGGGTTTACTAGGCCGCTGGTGCTAGCCAGTTCACCAAAACGCTACCAAAAAAACTGTTAGCGATCGCAGGGATCAGGCCTGACTCTGCGAACGCTGCAGTTATGCGTTTAGTGTTTTGTAAGTGACAGTGATCGATTGATACTGCACTTCGGTGGGCTGGGCCGGGCGGAGGGGCAAAACGCAGGTGCTAACAGGTATCTGGGCTGATCCCACTAACACTGCGTGTTTGGGAACCCTAAACTGCTGGGGACGCCAGTATAGATCTGATCGGATCAGATATTGATCCGTTCAGATACTATACCACTAAGGGAGGTGTACGGTGCGTGCGTGGGTGTTAGCGGTACTGGCGCTAACCTGACACTGCCTGGGGCTGGTGCTTGTCAGTTCACCAAAACGCTACCAAGAAAACTGTTAGCGATCACAGGGATCAGGCCTGACTCTGCGAACGCTGCAGTTATGTGTTTAGTGTTTTGTAAGTGACAGTGATCGATCGATACCGCACTTGGGTGGGCTGGGCTGGGCCGGGCGGAGGGGAAAAACGCAGGTGCTAGCGGGTATCTGGGCTGATCCCGCTAACACTGCGTTTTTGGGAACCCTAAACTGCTGGGGACGCTAGTATAGATCTGTTTGGATCAGATATTGCTCTGTACAGATACTATACCACTAAGGGAGGCGTATGCTGTGTGCGTGGGTGTTAGCGGTACTGGCGCTAATCTGACGCTGCCTGGGGCGACGCATACCACCGCCGGGCGATCAGGGGGCTAAACCTTTATTCGGTAATAAACGGCGGGTGCCCTGACACTATAAAAAATAAACAAACTAACCAGCGTCACCCGTAACAGTTATATGGTGATCAGTGGTGAAAGGGTTAACTAGGGGGCAATCAAGGGGTTAAAACATTTATTAGGTAGTATATGGGGGTCCCTGTCGCTATAAAACGCTGACGGCGAACCTAAATATTTACGTCCCTAACTAGCGTCACCAGTGACACTAATACAGCGATCAGAAAAATGATCGCTTAGTGACACTGGTGACAGGGGGTGATCAAGGGGTTAAAACTTTATTAGGGGGGGTTAGTGGGGTACCCTAGACCTAAAGGGGGGTAATACTAACTGTCCCAACACTGTAACTTTCACAAACTGACACTGCAGTAATCAGAAAAAAAAAAAAAAAAAACCTGCTTGGTGTCAGTTTGTGACAGGGGGGGGTGATTGGGGGGGGATCGGGGGGTGATCGGGGGGGGGGATCGGGGTGTTTTGTATGCCTGGCATGTTCTACTGTGTTGTGTTGTGTTTGTGCACTCACTCACATGTCTTCTCTCCTCGGCCCGGAACGGAAAATACCGAGCCGAGGAGAGATGACATCATTTCCTCTGCCTCTGTGTACAATACAGAGGCAGGGAAATGATCCCATTGGCTGGGAGCGATCGCGAGGGGGGGCCACGAATGGATGGCCTCCCCCTCACCACCGATGGCCGGGGAAGATTTGCCGACCGCCGCAGGCACCGGGGGGGGGGTCCGATCGGACCCCCCACCCGCGGGCAGGCAGGGACGTACAGGTAAGCCCTTTTGCCTGCCCGTGCCGCCCTGTCGACGTACATCTGTGTGTGGCGGTCGGCAAGTGGTTAACAACCACCATTAGCCTGTTTTCTTGTCTGTTTTTAGTCAAAAAAGCACTTCTCCCACCTATAAAGGATCAAATCTTTAGGTGTGTCCAAATGTCCCCTTGTAAAAGGGGGCTTCCAGATTCCGATAAGCCCCCCGCCCACAGACCCCCACAACCACCAGGCAAGGGTTGTGGGGATGAAGCCCTTCTCCCCATCAACATGGGGACAAGGTGCTTTGGGGGGCTACCTCAAAGCACCCTCCCAGTGTTGAGGGAATGTGGCCTGGTATGATTCAGCAGGGGGGGCGCTCTCTCATCCCCCCTCTTTTCCTGTGGCCTGCCAGGTTGCATGCTCGGATAAGGGTCTGGTATGGATTTTTGGGGGGACCCCACGGCATTTTTTTTTACATTTTGGTGCGGGATTCCCTTTAAAATCCATACCAGACCTGAAGGGCCTGGTATGGATTTTGAGGGGGACCCCCACTTAATTTTTTTTTTTAATTTTGGTTCGGGGTTCCCCTGTGGGGAAATCCCATGCCATTTTTATCATTGAACTCTTATGTGTATTGTCGGACCGACAATTCATTATAGCCGCGAGTAGTTTTAAATTACTTTTTTTCTTTTGAAATGTAATTTTGCTGTCAGACTGTTCTAAACACGGGAAACATGCGCCACTTTGCAGGCATGCTATAGACACCCCCCAGGTACGAAACTTAAAGGAATATTACAATTTTATGCTCATCCCTAGTCACCATCTAGTGGCATTTTTCCTCTCTAATTTTGTTGGTTCCATCCCCTTTGACTGGGGTATGTTTTTAGCTTTGAAGGGAATCCCAAAAGCTGAAAATATTGTAATGGGTATATAAACCCCTTCCTTGTACCACAAAATCTCTCTATACACAGGCAATCTGATGCTTTATAGCAACCCCACATTTCTATCCCCTCCATCCAACAGGAATTTAGACCCACCAAATGCCTTCTCTGAGCTTTGACATTTCTTATATATGTAAGGAGCGGGGCCACTTTGGCTATGTCACCCAGTAGCACCGCCCCTTCTGACATCACGGACTGGTGCATTTGATGTCTGAAGGGGCGGTGCCACCGGGTGATGTACCCAGGTGGCCCCACCCCTTACCTATATATGAGATGTCAAAGCGCAGAGCAGGCATTTGGTGGGAGGCCTCCCAGGAGGCGAGAGCATTTTTGATTTTTTGATTTTTCGGGTCTGGCGGGCAGCGTGATTGACAATGGATTTACATAGAGGGACTTGTCAAAAACTGTCTGTTGTGTATTACTTTTTGACATTTTTTTGTGAATGGGTAGGGGTACTATGTACCCCTACCCATTCACATAGGGGAGGGCCAGGATCTAGGGGCCCCCTTGTTAAAGGGGGCTTCCAGATTCTGATAAGCCCACTGCCTGCAGACCCCTGCAACCACAGCCCAGGGTTGTTGGGAAGAGAAACTTGTCCCCATTAACATGAACAAAGCACCGACCCTACCAACAAAGCACCCACCACCCCATGTTGAGGGCATGTGGCGTGGTATGGTTCAGGGGAGATGGGGCGCTCACTCGTCCCACCCCCTTTTTCTGACCTGCCAGGCTGCATGCCCGGATAAGGATCCTGTATGGATTTTGGAGGGGACCCCATGCCATTTTGTAAAAAATTTTGGGAGTGGGTTTATTTTTTTTACTGGCATTTTTTTTAATTGTTCAGCTGTCAGCGGGGAAACCCATTGACAGCTGATGACTCATCGGATGTTAAAGCCATCATGGACAGCTTTCCGGCCCCGCTCCTTATCAACCAGCTTACACTGCACCTTAATTGGGCAAATCTTTGCCCAATCAGGGTGCAGAATCCATTATGCAGCACTCAGTGCATTGCAGGGTTATCGTCAGGGCGAACACCTAGCGAACATCCTACAAATTTGGGTGTTCGGCGAACAGCCAAACAGGCAAATGTTCGGCACAAACTCATGCTTGGGCCAAACCATTCGCCCATCCCTACTCTTAATTATGCCCTCTTATTGACAAAAATGAATAAAGATTTAGATACATGGGGTACCTCTTCTATCCCCTGGTTCGGTTGAATAAACACATTAAAGATGGATACCCTGCCAAAATTACTATGTTTTCCAATGGTCCCTATATCTGTACAGAATGCCTTTTTTGATAACTTATGTTCCCTTTATATGTTTTATATGGAATCGAGGTTTCTCAAGACCGTGGCATAGGTTACTCACTTATCCAAAAATCCAAGGCGGCGTCGGCCTTCCTGATTATGCATTTTACCATACCACTGCATTACAATGTTAGTGTGGTTCCCTCGCCCCTTCCCCAAGGCTTAAAAAATGGTGGAACAGGACCTGTCACTATTTGACTTGAGAGCCATACTGTGGAGTTACAAACACAACCTCCACTTACTGCACTCTTCCTCACCATTAACACTAGTTGTTCTCCGTAAATGGTACCAGCAGGGGCTTCTCCAACCTGTATCGATGGATTTGTCCCCTTTAACCCCTTTATTTGATAACCCTACATTTCCCCAGGGCATGTGTACTCCTTAGACGGGGTCGATCCATCATTCTGAATGGCCTGTGACTCATACATTTATTCACTCTAGCACTGGCGATCCTATTTCTCATTCGGGTCAAGGAGATTGGTTGATGACTCTTCATTTGTCATCCTTTTGTAAGCACCTTTTTATCCCTGCTTCCACACACCACTCATTTAAATGGTTATGTTCTCTCCATGAGACGCCCAAACACCTTGTTTCACCTAATCTCCTGTTATGCTCAGAAAAAGAACTATACAATTCTCTTGCGGTGCTACAGGGACCCTTCTTCTTTGCATAGGATATACCCTTCCACGTCCGACATGTGTTGTAGATGTGGCTGTGAGAATGGCTCCTATCTACATGTCTGGTGGGACTGCTCTAAGATTCAGTCTTTTTGGATACAGGTCTTAGCAGTTTATAATAGAGACTAAGAGTTTTTAACTTCAGCTCCTGAGTAGGCAGTACTCTCAGTGCTCCCTGGCTCGGTCGCATCTCAAAAATGGATTCTGTTACAATTTTTCCTTTCTGCAGCCTGACAGCTCGAACTGTTATGTTATAAGAACACTGTTACTACTTCCATGGCCCTTTGGGTTTCTACAGTGAATGACATGATGCATATGATGCATATAGTAAACGTTGGTGAAGGACAATGGTACTCTTGGGAAATTTACCACCATGGCAAATTTGGATCAATTCCTCCTCATCTGATAGCATTAAAGCTTTCCTTACCCCCCGGTGGTGTTGAGGACACCTCCTGCTAGTACCAGCTCCATTTAGGGCTACCTATTGGATTTAGAATCTCAAATCAGATCCATTGCCATTTGGATCCCTCAGGACTAACTCACTTCTCTTTTTTCTTTCTCTGATCTGTTCCCTCTAGGTTCTCCACTCCTCTCTCTTAGTCCTCATATGTCACTTCTTTTACTACCCTACCTTCTTTGGTAGTTTCTTGGTATTTCCCTTAGGAATAATTTACTGTAATGTATGAGGGTCTAATGTACTTCTATGCAACCCTATATTTAGGGTAACTTATGGGCTTTGGCCACTGATGTAGACAATTCATGTTCGTAACATGACCTGTGATGTACTTTTGTATTTCTTTTTATTATGACCCTTCCTTTGTTTTGTTGTACTCCAGACAACTGCTGGGCTTTTTGTCCGCAGCCCACACTGTTTATTGTTATTTTAGCATAAGACAATCAAGAAAAGTTAAACTGATAAAGACATAGTTGCCTCTAAATCTGCTGCCTTCCCACTCTGCCTCAGCTCCTCTGAACCAGACTGTGGCTCAGCACCATGTTGGACCCTGCTCACTTCAGGATAAAAAGCCTCCTTTGCCACCCCATACAGCGAGCTGAGATTTCTGGTGGAGAGGAATGGCTTCAGCGCTGTATCTAGGAAGACTTCTGTCCCCCTTCTGCTCTCAAGCCAATACAGGAGGTCCTGGCCAATATGGAGGATGTTGCCTCGAACATGTGCAGCCCACCCCATCGCTTGTGAAGAAAGAGGAGAAGACTGAGAAGGGATTCCTCTCCTCCTCCATGCAGCAGCAATGACACCACCTGTAGTGCAGCAGGAGGATCAGCAAAGCCCCTTCTTAAAACAAATGCTCAACAAGCTAATCTGTCAGCTACTAGTTGGCATCAGGCTTCAGGCATCAGGCAGTTTTAATATCTCTAATATTGCTGACATTAGTTTGGTGATTAATTCAATGGCTAATATTTTGAATAATTTACAAGGGGCACACAGTTTTGGTGCAACTCCAATTATTAATTTGCAAACATCTTCTGTTTGCTAATAGAAGCACATTCTGGTGGTGCTTTTCTCTCTCAATGTTATGAATCTGGAAAACATGTTAAAAATTGTACTAATAGGCAGAACATGCTTGATATACAAACAATAGCATGGTTCTTTTAACCCTGTAAATACTGGTACTGAAAATGTGTTTAGTGAACATATGCAATTTAAAGCGGTTAATCCTACAACATATTTGGCTTTACCTCAAATTAATTTATCTGCTAATAATTCTTCTTCTAGTTTATGTAATATCCCTTCAATGGTCTTGAGACCATGGCAGCCCTTAAACCAACAGTAGCAGAAAATTGCATGAAGCTCCTCCCTGTGAGCTTTCACCTTTTAGGATTCTATTTGTCTGCTTCAGTGAAAGATAAAATCTGGAGAGGTGAATTTATAGATCTACTATTCTTACTACTAACCTCCAAGGAACCTAAATCCAATAAGAAATCAGAGGACAGATATGAGGAAGACAGACGAATACAGAAGGACAGCCATTCCTAAAACTTTTCAAAACTTTTCAAAATCTTTTCAAGCCTTCTACATATACTGTATGTTGCTGTCCCAGGTGGGCGTTTTCCAGGAAAACGCTCTGGCTATTTCAGCACCTGGACATGGTGGCGGAGGCCTTTCAACATTTTGGTGGTATAGCCTGATTCATCTATTACGAGAATTTCATGCAGAAGTTATCTGTCCATTCATCATTATGCCAAGGAGTCAAAGGTGTTGGACTCTGATTGATTCTAATGTTAACCCAAAGATCATAATTTTCACAGAAACTGCCTAATAGTATTCAGAGTTCCTTTTGCAAAGGTTTATGCTCTGCTTTCAATGAGGGCCAATGCAGGTTCTTATCCAACTGTCACTACAAACACGAATGCTCATACTGCACTGGCTCAGACCCTGCAATCCGTTGCTTTAGTAAGGCTTCCACCACAACAGTCCATCCTCAACCTCATGACACTACTAGCAATAATCAAGACACCAATGAAGCTGTCAAACCTTACCCTGGCTCTACAGCTAACCAAACATCAGGATGGCAGTTTTTTCCATGATGGGTTTAAAGAATGTTTTTTAGTATCTGCTTTTATGGGTAAGGGCTGAAAAATTTGCATTCAGTTCATTCACCCAGATATTTTTACAGAAAAAATTAAGAAGGAGCCTAAAGATGTTAGAATTGCTGGCCCTTTTTCTCTCCCCCCCCCCCCCCCCGTTTCCAATGTTCACCACTAGGCCTTGTCCCTAAAAAAGAGCTGTGCTCTTTTCATTTAATCCACTACCTACCCTACCTGACAAGTAATTTCCTTAATCACTTGCCACCTGCCCACCATCAAATGATGGAGGAGCGGTGTCTGCTCTCTTTCAGGGACAGCGTAATATGGCGGTGCCCCAGAACGGCCTAGGACACGTTCCTAGGACACTGCACGACGACGATCTCGGTTAAAGAACCACATCATCGGCTCTTTACCATATGATCGTCTGTATCCAATCACAGCCGGTCACATGTAAATGCGGAAATGCCATTTATTTGCTCTCCTCACCTCACACTGACAGAGTGTGTGGCGAGGAGAGCCAATCAGCAGGAAACTTCTCGCAGGGGAGACCAGGATAGGTAATCGGGGCACTGATGATCAGTAAAGCCCCAGCAGTGCCCATCAGTGACACCAATCAGTGCCCATCAGTGACACTAATTAGTGCCTATTAGTGACACCAATTAGTGCCCATTAGTGATGCCAGTAAGCGCTGCCTTTCAGTGCCATCCATCAGTGCCACCTATCAGTGCCCACCAGTGCCCCTATCAGTGCCCAATGTCACCTATGAGTGCCCATCAGTGCCACCTATCAGTGCCCATCAGTGCGGCATATTAGTGCCTCCTCATCAGTGCCACCTAAGCAGTAACCTTCGGTGCTGCCTCATCAGTGCCCCTAAGTGCCACCTCATCAGTGCAGCCTAGTAGTGCCCATCAGTGCCGCTTCATCAGCGCACATCAGTGAAAAATTACTTATTTACAAAAATTACTGACAGAAACTAAGAAAACCTTTTTTTTCTCAAAATTTTCGTAAAAATTAAAAAAACCCAGCAGTGATTAAATACCACCAAAAGAAAGCTCACAAAAATTCTCATACGACAAAGGCTTTTTTTTGTTGTTTATTGTTACTGATCATGCGCAGTCTTTCTTTTCTGACTTTTCTTGTACGAAAATTGTACGAAAACAGTACACATTAAATGAAAATTGTTCCTCCTGTTCCCGTAAAAGAAAAAGTTTGGAGTTTGTCCCCTCTGGAATTTTCGTGCGAAAATTTGGAATCAGCCGTCGAAAGTTGTGTACACGCTATATGAAATTCGTATGAAACTTCTTTGGACGAAAATGTTCACCCGATTTTCTTTTAGTGTGTATGAGCATTTAATGGTGAGTTAAAAAAACAGTGTTGTAATCAGGAGAATATAACAGGAGTCTTCAAACCTGTAAGTAATATACGAGATTTTCTGTTAGTAATATAATTATTGTAACTGGGAAAATGTGTGCTAGCAAGATTGAAGGTTTTGTGCAGTGCACAGTGTGTCGCATGTATACAGTAAAGGAGCAACAGCACCAGGAAAACCGCTGTCACAGATGTGAGCGGGTTGCCCTTCTGGAAGCTCAAATTAGAGATCTGGAAGAGCAAGTTGCAATACTGGGCAGAACTGACAACCTTAAAAAGAGATGGCTAGTAGGGTTAATGGGGAGGTTGGAGGAGTAAGTCAGGATTATCAGGTAGAAAGATGGGTTAATGCAGGGGAGGGTAGAGGCTCACAGAAAAAGAAGGTCAGCCCTGGGTTTGAGCACCCTAACAGATTTTCCAAGTTGGGTGAAGGTGTGGGGATGGCAAGTTCAGAGATGACAGCCCTAGATGTCACTACTACCCCTAACAGCCAGGAGAGCAGCCCATCTAGTAGGCGTTGTAAGGGTAGTGTAATAGTGTAGGTAGGGATACTATAATCAGAAGGACTGATAATTTGTCACCAGGATCGCCTCTCAACCAAATGATTTGCTATCTCCCTGGTGCCAGGGTTCAGCATGTGGTGGACTGAGTTGATAAATTACTGGAAGGGGATTGGCATGACCCAGCTGTCTTGGTGTCCGAAGTGACACACAGTCTCTGGTTTTAAAAAATTTAAGTGTGTATTCTTAACTTAAAAAGTACATTCTACTGCTCTCAATTGCCTCCAAATTTCCTAATTCCCATTAGAGGGTGGCTATGTTCATTCTCAATGGTGCCACTGTATGTAGGAACTTACCCACTGTCTCTTGCTTGCTGCCATGATGGACTAGGGCAGTGATGGCAAACCTTGGAACCCCAGATGTTTTGGAACTACAGTTCCCATGATGCTCATGCACTCTGCAGTGTAGTTGAGCATCATGCGGAATGTAGTTCCAAAGCATATGGGGTACCAAGGTTCGTCATCTCTGGACTAGGGATTATGGGATTTGTAGTGTGTAAGAAACAGTGCACATAAAGGAGAAATTCAAGACCTCATGGAAGACTTTACAAGAAGACAAAAAAAACACAGTAAAAACAATTTCATATAAAAGTAGATTGCAGGGCACATCATAGTTAATCATCTTATTTTAAAGTGGTTATACAGTCAGGAGGTTTTTTTATCTTAGAGTCGTTGTACACCCTGTACAACCACTTTTACCTACAGGTAAGCCTTAATATAGGCTTACCTGTAGGTAAAAGTGGTTGTATAGGGTTTAGGAGATATTTACAATAAAGCCATACGCCGATTTCTACGGTGCATGCGCACTTTAGAAAGGGCAGATTGTGTCATTTCTAAAGGGGGCCATGCATCGACTGACGGCTCCCACGTGAATGCGCGGGAGTGACATCACGCGACTCCGGCCAGTCACAGAGCCGGAGTTTGCGACCCCGGGAGGAAGAGGGGTGAAGATGGACACTTGCTGCTAGTGGGGACAGTGGTGACATCGGCTTTGGTTTCAGATGAGATGCATAGTAGCCATTATGCTTTACCTTTGCAGGGAAATAAAGAGGAAGTATCACCCATCAGGGTTTACTTCCTCTTTAATACATTCTATGCATTAAGATAAAAAGCCTTCTGTGTGCAGCAGCCCCCCTATGCTCTCTAATACTTACCAGAGCCCCATCTCTGGCCCCATCTCTCTCCAGCAATGTCCACAAGTGTCTCAAACATCCTGACGTTTTTCTTTGTTTCTGTTATACAATTTTGTAAATAAGTACATTTTCTCCTTCACTGATGAGGCTGTACTGACGGGCACTGATAAGGCGGCACTGATGAGTTAGCACCAATGAGGTTGCACTGATAGGCACTGATGATGGGCACTAATATGCAGCACTAATGGGCACTGATAGGTGCCACTGATATGCAGCACTGATGGGCGTTGATAGGCGACACTCATAGGTGCCACTGATGGGCACTGATAGGTGACTCTAGGCACTTAAAGCTGCACTGATGGGCACTTATGGGTGGCACTTATGGGCACTGATAGGCAGCACTGATGGTCATAACTGATAAGGATGCACTGGCAAGCATTAGTGATGGTCACTGATTGGCATCATTTGTGGGCACAGATTGGCATCCTTAGTGGCCATAGGTGGCATACCTGGTGGTCATCAGTGGTGATCACCCCCTTGGTCTTGGTGGCATCCCTTGTGGTCCTATATGGGCATCCTCAGGGGGCTGTGCTGATAATCAATCTTTACCAAGATTGGTGTTGCGGTGTGTCAGACTGAAAGACATCATATGACATTTTGCTATAGGCTGGGTGGGAAGTGGTTAAAGGATAGAGTAATGCCCCAGATACCTGCACATTTTAAAGTGAATGGGGTTGCAAATACATAACATAGTGTTAAGTTGTTTATTAGCAATAGCAGGTGGGTCAGTTTCATGTGGGTGGGGAACATCTTTAGTTGGAAAATAGCACACAAGAATATAACTGAATAAACAAGGGGCATAAAGAGACATGCAGTGTTGCACTATGGCCACCTTTTTGCATTATTGCCACCTGTGATTAAAGCAAAAGTGATTGCAAAGGGGATATTTCTGGTGAAGTATTACTTTTTTGCATTGGGGAGGTACTATTGATGGTTAGGGATGGGCCGAACATCCTCCTGTTCGGTTCAAATCCAGAACATGCGAACGGGCAAAAAATTTGTTCGAACACGCGAACACCGTTAAAGACGACCATGAAAAATCAAAAGTGCTAATTTTAAAGGTTAATGTGCAAGTTTTTGTCATAAAAAGTTTTGGGGACCTGGGTCCTGCCCCAGGGGACATGCATCAATGTAAAAAAAAGTTTTAAAAATGTCTGTTTCTTCGGGAGTAGTGATTTTAATAATGCTTAAAGTGAAACAATAAAAGTGTAATATTCCTTTAAATTTCGTACCTGGGGGGTGTCTATAGTATGCCTGTAAAGTAGCGCATGTTTCCCGTGTTTATAACAGTCCGAGAGCAAAATGACATTTCTAAAGGAAAAAAAAAGTAATTTAAAGTGGATGTAAACACAATGTCATCCTTTCTAAACTACTGCCATAGGGGTTATCTATAAGGATATACATGCCTCCTGCATGTATCTTTACCTGTCAAATGTCTCCCCTCTGTCTGTTATTATACCTGAAAAACTGCATATTCTGTGGGTGGGTCTGTTGTCTGGAGCTCGGTGGGTGGAGTCGTGATGTCAGTAGACTCCCCGCCCACCTCTACACTTCCCTTGTCAATATGCATTTTCTCTGTGTATTTCTAACACTGAACTTCTGCTGAACTTCTGCTATGATCTCTAACATCCAGTGAAAAGACAGGAAAGTAACCACATGACTTCAGCATGCCAAATCATGCTGAGGTGTGGAACAGCCAATCCTTGCAGAGCTGCTGAAGAAAGGAGTGGGGGAGGGAATTTAAAAATACTGCATGTCTCTTAGGCTAATGGACGAGATGTAAATCACCTGTCACTCACAGCAAGGGGGAGTATTTGACAAAGTTTTTCTCAGTTTGTCAAGAATTATCTCACTGAACAATAAAAGGGGATTGCTCAGAGATGGATTAACTCTGTGTGGGAAGACTGGGCTCAAATGATGGCAAATCTTATACTCTACAGTATGATATAAAAAAAAAAAAATTTTGGGTTTACATCCACTTTAAAAGTACAAGCGCTAGTGCCGGCTATTAATGAATTGTCGATCCCGACAATATATATAATGACAATCAGCGCAAACACCTAAGCCCTCGCCCAAAATGCAAGCTGAACACTACAGGTAATCACAATAAAGCCTGAAACATGACATGAAACAAAATAAGTGCAGCGCAATGATGTTAAAACAATGAATAAAAAAAGTCCCCAAAGATTCAATCCAGGCAGATGAAATCTGTCAGATCAGATCTTTACATCAATGGTCAAAGGAGATGCGATCCCAGTGTAATCTATTCGCTTACCAGATGCTGTGGACCCCTGCACAGCAGAGGTCAAACTCACGTGTATCCACTCAGGGATGTTGGTATACTGGAAGCTGTCACTGGAGCCGAATCCCGAATCCTGATGTCCACGCATAGGCACGAGTCTCCACAGGAAGGACCCCCAAGCACTATAGGAATCTGGAGCGGGATATCCTCCCAAGTATCTCCCCGATGTCAGCCAATAAAAAACAGAGAGAGAAACTCTTCTAAGAGTAGTCCGTTTATTCAGCTCTTTTTTTAAAAAAGTGGTAACAACCACCAATAAGAAGGCGCTCACAGGCGCTGAACTTCAGTAACCAAGTATACAGTCGGGCTGCGGTGCACGAGCAGACCCGACATACAGGCGGAGGCAGCGGGTGACGTCCGTGATTAAGCTCCTCCCCCCGTATGCGGCGTTGCGTCCTATTGGACTTCGTCAGCGAGGGGTGGAGCCTGACGTACACCCTATGCATTTATATGGGACACTTACGGTGTCCTCACAGGGTCACAGGTACCAGGAAGCAGAAAAAGCTTCCTTAGCAACTGTGCCCTAGAGACAACGCATCTATTGGAGGACAACACCGTTGCATAGATGAATCTATGCTATAAAAAAAATATAAATAAATCGTTGTTTGGAGATACCCGAATGCTTTTAATTCTAAATTTAGCAAGCAGCCCTAAAAAGTAATGTATGGTATAAGGGCATAATTAAGCCTCTTATATATCGTCATACAAAAAAGGGGGCGGACACCATCCAATATTAAAAAAACTATAAAGAAGTCTCCCGCTGTCTCCTCTGTTTACATAAAAATTCCTTAATAAAATTTCTCTAAAATCAATGAAAAAAGAGGGCACATAACTCCTAAAATTACAGCGTATAAAATAATAATGCAGTAAAATATCACACTATATATAAAAATTACAAAATACAAACCCTATATTTATTTAACAAAGTAATACGACTATTTGTTGGAGATAAAGCAATTAAGATCAAAATCCACATTCAACCCGTTAGGGAATAAAACCTGGGTCTCATGAATCCACATGGATTCCCGCTGACTTAGCTGTCTAATGTAATTACCCCCCCGCCAGTGTGGATTAACTCTTTCTATACCCCAAAATTTTAAGTGTCTAGGATTACGGTCATGACATCTTCTAAAATGTTTGGAGACACTATGAGTAATGAGTCCTTTTTTAATGTTGTTCACATGCTCCGCGATGCGGACTCCCATAGGTCTTGAGGTCCTCCCTACGTATTGGAGCCCGCATTCGCATTCCAACATGTAAACAACCCCCACCGTGTTACACGTGATAAATTGTTTGATATTATATTGTTTATTGGTGGTAGACACTGTAAACTCTTTCTTTCTTTTCATATTCCCCTTGCATTGTTTACAGGCCGGACACCTACCACATGCGTAAAAGCCTGTAAGCAGGTTGCAAATCCTGTTTTCTTCCTTGAATGTAGGGGGATCCACAACACTGGGTGCCAAAATATTTCTTAGTGTAGTAGGTTTCCGATATACAAATTTTGGCCGGGGAGGCAGTGCTGGACCCAACACGTTATCTCTTTTAAGAATTTCCCAGTGCTTAGAAATTATTCTCTCGAACTTTTTATATTGGATGTTGTAATCGAGGATAATTTTATACTCAAAATTATCCTGGGGTGAGTTGGAGTTGATAGGTTTTTGAGCAATGAGAGAAGTGCGTTGTAAACCACCCACACTAGTCAGATCACTTCTAATCTGCTCCTCCTTATAACCCTTCTGCAAGAAGCGGTTGGCTAGAATCTCAGCTTGAGTAAAATAGTCGGAGTCAAGGGTGCAGTTTCTCCTCAACCGGATAAACTGTCCTCTGGGGATATTGTACAGCCAGGAATGGTGGTGACAACTGTCCAGTGGTATAAATCCATTCCTGTCCGTGGGTTTAAAAAAGTTTTTCGTGGCATACTTGTCCCCCTGCTTAAATATTTCGAGATCTAGAAAGGAAATACACATGGGATCCGCATTCCAGGACAGGTGGATCCCCTTATTGTTACCGTTAAGTTTGGACATGAACATTTGCAAGCTTATGAGGTCTCCCTCCCATATCATAATCAGATCGTCGATGTATCTTTGGTAGCAGACCAGCTGAGCCGGTCTACTGCCAAAGACCACCTCCTCCTCCCATAGAGCCATGAAGATGTTGGCAACGCTGGGCGCAAACCTGGCCCCCATTGCGACTCCAAGCGTTTGGAGAAAAAATCTTCCACCGTACCAGAAATAATTTCTGGATAGGCAGAAATCCAGCGCCCTCACTATAAAATCTTTTACAGGGAGGGGGAGACTAGATCCATTAAGAGCCCATTGTACAGACGCAAGAGCATCTCTATGGCCTGGTTGATGAAGAGTCAGTTCGGGAGTGGTTCAGTTTTTTTGATAAAAAAGGTCATGAACTCATTGAATTTCTGCTTGAAAGGAAACGGAGAAAAATGACCATGTTGAACAATCAAATTGGGGACCTTAAAAAGAAAATGGAACCACTCCAGAACACAACAGACTTTACCAGGCTTTCGGGAGAGCTTAAGAACAAAATGATGAAGTGGGATAGAGAGATACAGGATAAAAAAAAGAGTAAATACAATAGGGACTCGGGAGATTACATGAAAGGAGAAGTTTTTAAGTGGCAATCAAAATTACCTGCCCAAGATACAGGGACTGATAATAATATACCGGTTCAGACCCAATCTAGACCTACTCCACACACTCCCAGCGCCCAACCCAGACCTTCCAACTCACAGGGAGCAGTCCCAAAGAGATATCCCTATCCCCAAAACAGAGGGAGAGGACAGTCAAACAGAGGGAATTCATATAGGGGAAATCAAGGACCTTATCCTATGCCTTACAACCAAGCATATAGGGATAACAGTCGGGGTCCCCCCCGACCACCTAGAGGGAGACATACCAGTAACGCATCCAATAGAGGTCAATACCCTCATAATTATCCCAATCAATATAGTGGTCACTCCCAATATGAAAGAACTCCGGTTCCTACACAGAACCGATTCTCTCCATTGCGGTATGATAACTACCAACAGGAAGAGGGTTTTTTAGGGAACCCCCAATCCCATTGGCCAATACCATGGGAGGGCACCCCGGGTGGAAACAATGGGGGAGGAAAAAGAAGGGAAAGAGAGGGCGAAGAGCCGGAAGAAAATTACAAAAGAAAAAAATCACACTAGGGACAGGGATCTATAATATCAGTGGTACGGTTCTGTCAGAGGATGAACTGAAGGTTTTAGATAAAGGTCTCAAGTTTGCCCCTGTAAAAAATTTTAATAAATTCCAGACATATATCAGCCTCCAAAAGTTCATTAGGACCCTTAATATTAAAAGATATTTTTTATCTAAACCAGGGGAGAAGTCTAGTCAGATAGGTAACACTGCCCCTACAGGTGGCCATTCAGGCCTGGCCAACAAATCTATCTTCAATCCACCTAAAAATGACCATCGTCACATTGAAGTATTTAAGAATATGGTTAGCAGTGATCTGCAGGAGATGAAGGTCAAAAGGATAGGTGACCCTGCGTACCTTTAAAAAGGTATCAGCACATTGGAAAAAAACAAAGACGTTGTCATCCGCCCCGCGGATAAAGGGGGCGGGGTTGTGGTCATGAGTAAATCATATTACAAATTGGAAATGGAGCGACTTTTATCTGACAACAAAACTTATAAATTATTAAATAATGATCCAGTGTTTAAATTCAAGGAAGAACTAAACCAGCTTGTCACATTAGGCAAAGCACAGGGAGTATTGAATAAGAAAGAGGCCTCTTATCTTAACCCCAGTGCGTGTAGAAGACCCATAATCTATTTTTTGCCCAAAATCCAAAAGGATGCCAGTTCCCCCCCAGGCCGTCCTATCGTTAACGGTATTGACTCGGTTACTGCTCGCCTGGGTCAATATATAGATTATTTTTTAAAACCCCTAGTGTCTAATACTAAAGCATATCTGAAAGACACTAAATACATTATTCAAATTCTGGATAATGTTACATGTAAAGAAAATAGTCTTTTAGTTACTGCTGACGTAAGCTCTCTCTACACCATTATAGGCCATAGAGATGCTCTTGCGTCTGTACAATGGGCTCTTAATGGATCTAGTCTCCCCCTCCCTGTAAAAGATTTTATAGTGAGGGCGCTGGATTTCTGCCTATCCAGAAATTATTTCTGGTACGGTGGAAGATTTTTTCTCCAAACGCTTGGAGTCGCAATGGGGGCCAGGTTTGCGCCCAGCGTTGCCAACATCTTCATGGCTCTATGGGAGGAGGAGGTGGTCTTTGGCAGTAGACCGGCTCAGCTGGTCTGCTACCAAAGATACATCGACGATCTGATTATGATATGGGAGGGAGACCTCATAAGCTTGCAAATGTTCATGTCCAAACTTAACGGTAACAATAAGGGGATCCACCTGTCCTGGAATGCGGATCCCATGTGTATTTCCTTTCTAGATCTCGAAATATTTAAGCAGGGGGACAAGTATGCCACGAAAAACTTTTTTAAACCCACGGACAGGAATGGATTTATACCACTGGACAGTTGTCACCACCATTCCTGGCTGTACAATATCCCCAGAGGACAGTTTATCCGGTTGAGGAGAAACTGCACCCTTGACTCCGACTATTTTACTCAAGCTGAGATTCTAGCCAACCGCTTCTTGCAGAAGGGTTATAAGGAGGAGCAGATTAGAAGTGATCTGACTAGTGTGGGTGGTTTACAACGCACTTCTCTCATTGCTCAAAAACCTATCAACTCCAACTCACCCCACAATAATTTTGAGTATAAAATTATCCTCGATTACAACATCCAATATAAAAAGTTCGAGAGAATAATTTCTAAGCACTGGGAAATTCTTAAAAGAGATAACGTGTTGGGTCCAGCACTGCCTCCCCGGCCAAAATTTGTATATCGGAAACCTACTACACTAAGAAATATTTTGGCACCCAGTGTTGTGGATCCCCCTACATTCAAGGAAGAAAACAGGATTTGCAACCTGCTTACAGGCTTTTACGCATGTAGTAGGTGTCCGGCCTGTAAACAATGCAAGGGGAATATGAAAAGAAAGAAAGAGTTTACAGTGTCTACCACCAATAAACAATATAATATCAAACAATTTATCACGTGTAACACGGTGGGGGTTGTTTACATGTTGGAATGCGAATGCGGGCTCCAATACGTAGGGAGGACCTCAAGACCTATGGGAGTCCGCATCGCGGAGCATGTGAACAACATTAAAAAAGGACTCATTACTCATAGTGTCTCCAAACATTTTAGAAGATGTCATGACCGTAATCCTAGACACTTAAAATTTTGGGGTATAGAAAGAGTTAATCCACACTGGCGGGGGGGTAATTACATTAGACAGCTAAGTCAGCGGGAATCCATGTGGATTCATGAGACCCAGGTTTTATTCCCTAACGGGTTGAATGTGGATTTTGATCTTAATTGCTTTATCTCCAACAAATAGTCGTATTACTTTGTTAAATAAATATAGGGTTTGTATTTTGTAATTTTTATATATAGTGTGATATTTTACTGCATTATTATTTTATACGCTGTAATTTTAGGAGTTATGTGCCCTCTTTTTTCATTGATTTTAGAGAAATTTTATTAAGGAATTTTTATGTAAACAGAGGAGACAGCGGGAGACTTCTTTATAGTTTTTTTAATATTGGATGGTGTCCGCCCCCTTTTTTGTATGACGATATATAAGAGGCTTAATTATGCCCTTATACCATACATTACTTTTTAGGGCTGCTTGCTAAATTTAGAATTAAAAGCATTCGGGTATCTCCAAACAACGATTTATTTATATTTTTTTTATAGCATAGATTCATCTATGCAACGGTGTTGTCCTCCAATAGATGCGTTGTCTCTAGGGCACAGTTGCTAAGGAAGCTTTTTCTGCTTCCTGGTACCTGTGACCCTGTGAGGACACCGTAAGTGTCCCATATAAATGCATAGGGTGTACGTCAGGCTCCACCCCTCGCTGACGAAGTCCAATAGGACGCAACGCCGCGTACGGGGGGAGGAGCTTAATCACGGACGTCACCCGCTGCCTCCGCCTGTATGTCGGGTCTGCTCGTGCACCGCAGCCCGACTGTATACTTGGTTACTGAAGTTCAGCGCCTGTGAGCGCCTTCTTATTGGTGGTTGTTACCACTTTTTTAAAAAAAGAGCTGAATAAACGGACTACTCTTAGAAGAGTTTCTCTCTCTGTTTTTTATTGGCTGACATCGGGGAGATACTTGGGAGGATATCCCGCTCCAGATTCCTATAGTGCTTGGGGGTCCTTCCTGTGGAGACTCGTGCCTATGCGTGGACATCAGGATTCGGGATTCGGCTCCAGTGACAGCTTCCAGTATACCAACATCCCTGAGTGGATACACGTGAGTTTGACCTCTGCTGTGCAGGGGTCCACAGCATCTGGTAAGCGAATAGATTACACTGGGATCGCATCTCCTTTGACCATTGATGTAAAGATCTGATCTGACAGATTTCATCTGCCTGGATTGAATCTTTGGGGACTTTTTTTATTCATTGTTTTAACATCATTGCGCTGCACTTATTTTGTTTCAGATCCCGACAATACACATAAAAATCATTGAAAGTCATTGAAAAATTAAAAAAAAATGTGTGGGGGTCCCCAAAAATTCCATTACCAGGCCCTTCAGGTCTGGTATGGATATTAAGGGGAACTCTGTGCCAATCTTTTTTAAAAAAATGGCGTGGGGTTCCCCCCAAAAATCCATAGTGTCTGGTATGGATTTTAAGGGGAACTCCGCGCCAAAATTTAAAAAGAAATGTTGTCGGGTTCCCCCAAAAATCCACACCAGATCTTTATCTGAGCACGCAACCTGGCAAGCCGCAGGAAAATAAGGGGGACGAGAGAGCACCCCCCTCCTGAAACGTACCAGGCCACATGCCCCAACATGGGGAGTAAGTCCCCATGTTGATGGGGACAAGGGCCTCATCCCCACAACCTTTGCCCGGTGGTGGTGGGGGTCTGCGGGCGGGGGGCTTATCGGAATCTGAAAGCCCCCTTTAACAAAGGGGACACCCAGATCCTGGCCCCCCCTATGTGAATTAGTAAGGGGTACATTGTACCTCTACCATTTTACAAAAAGAAAGTGTCAAAATGTTAAAAAAACAAAGGAGACGGCTTGGGACAAGTCCTTTATTAGAAATAAAAAAATAAAAAAGAGATTACAGCGATGTAATCCAACAAATCCATTCTCCTACTCCAGCGATGTAATCCAATTCTCGATCTCCAGCAATGGATGATTTCCAGCGACTCCAGCGAGGAACACGCACAGTATCGTGCCTCCACCGGAGGCACCCAGCCAATGACGCGGCGCTAGCTTGATAGCTCTTATGTAGCTGAGGGTGGGGCCACCTGTCATGTGACCCCACCCCCCTCTGACAAGGGGAAATGCCGGGGTTTCCCAGTGATGTGTACGAGTGACCCCGCCCCCCCTCCGATGCAATGCAGGATTCCCACTCTCTCGCCCCCCCTTTTTTCCTGCAGCCTGCCAGGTTGCATGCTCGGATAAGGGTCTGGTGTGGAAATTTGGGGGGAACCCCACGCCATTTTTTTTTTCATTTTGGCACGGAGCTCCCCTTAATATCCATACCAGACCTGAAGGTCCTGGTAATGGAATTCCGGGGCACCCCCATGCATTTTTTTTTATTTTTCAATGACTTTCAATGACTTTTATGTGTATTGTCAAGACCGACAATTCATTAATAGCCGGCACTAGCGCTTGTACTTTTGAATTACTTTTTTTTCCTTTAGAAATGTAATTTTGCTCTCGGACTGTTATAAACACGGGAAACATGCGCTACGTTACAGGCATACTATAGACACCCCCCAGATACGAAATTTAAAGGAAATTTTCACTTTTATTGTTTCACTTTAAGCATTATTAAAATCACTGCTCCCGAAGAAACTGACGGTTTTTTTTTTGCATTGATACATGTCCCCTGGGGCAGGACTCAGGTCCCCAAACACTTTTTATGACAATAACTTGCATATTAACCTTTAAATTAACCTTTAAATTAAATTAGCACTTTAGATTTCTCCCATAGACTTTTAAAGTGTGTTCTGCGGCTTTTCGAATTTGCCGCGAACACCCCAAATTGTTCGCTGTTTGGCGAATGGGTGAACAGCCAATGTTAGAGTCAAACTCATGTTCGACTCGAACAGATAGCCCATCCCTATTGATGGTGTTTGTCTAATTTGAAGATCATAATATTGGTGGTGAGTTGGGAGCACTTTAAGAGGAATGTGGAGTGAAGATTTCACAGATTTTATTTGTAAAGAGTGAAGTCACACTTCTTGATGGTGTAGCATAGTTACATATTACAAGGATGCTTGCAAGTCACTTTGAGCTTTTATTGCAGAAAAGCCCTTTCAGGAAACTGTGCACAAACTTAACCTTTCTCAGGATGAGATACTGTTTTTTAATTTACAGCAATGTCAGAACCAGAAAGGGGTAACATTAGGCTCTTAAATAATGCAAACTTGAGGCTGGGTTCACACTAATGTGAATTGAATGCATCCAATTCGCCTTACAGGAGACTGTGACCAGCTCCCAATAGAGCTGGGTCACACAGCTCCAGGGTGGCCACAGTTCGCACAGGAAAAGGGTCCTGAACGTCTTTGGCTTTGTTTCAGGTCCAAATTCAGGCAAAAATTTGGATCTGATTCACCCCTGAAAATGGAGAACAGAGACACACCGGATCCCCTGCTGCAAGCTGCAGCCAAAGCTAGTGTGAACTCAGCCTTAAGATCATTACCACTGCCAGCAACTTCCATATATAACACCAACTCTTAAAATTTGTAGAGGCACCAGAAAACAGATACTTTTACTTAAGAGCTTACTGTGTTTAGTCTCTCTGGTTACTAGCTGCCACTGAAGGCTACAGATTAACACTTTCTTGTGCTAACCAGGTCTCTCTGCTGATTCCCACCAGTAATCACCCACTTAAAGACTGCAGACCTCAACAGCACTGGCCACTATTTGAATAGCTGACTACAATAATTGCCAAATATTGTGCTATTATGTACCCAAAAACAGAGTTATGCCATGTACACACGATCAGAATTTCCGTCCGAAAAAACTTGGATGGTTTTTCCGACGGAATTCCGCTCAAGCTTGCCTTGCATACACACGGTCACACAAAAGTTCTCTGAACTTTCGACCGTCAAAAACACGGTGACGTACAACAATATGACGAGCCGAGGAAATTAGGTTCAATGCTTCCGAGCATGCGTCGAATTGTTTCTGAGCATGCGTGATTTTTTGCGCTACAGAATTGCATACAGACGAACACATTTTCGGATAGGAACTTTTTCCGACCGAAAAATAGAGGATCTGCTCTCAATCTTTTGCTGGCTGGAATTCTGCCAGCAAAAGTCTGATGGAGCATACACACGATTGCAATTGCTGACCAAAAGCTCACATCCAACTTTTGCTGGCAGAATTTCTGATCGTGTGTATGGGGCATTATTCTTACCAGTAACTCTGTTTCCAGTAGTCTTCCAGGGCAGCCCTTGAGAGATGGAGTTCCTCCCTCCAATCAGGAAATACGTTGTCAATTAGTTATTTTAAAAGGCGACCCCTGGTCAGTCATCCAAGAGAACCGAAGGCCAGGATCTGAAAAACATAGAAAAACACAACACAACCCCACTAGGTTAAACATTAGGGTGGGATTGTGCTGTCCTGGAAGACTACTGGAAACAGTTACCAGTAAGACTAACTCCGTTTTTCCCCAGGCGTCTTCAAGGTCAACCCTTGAGAGGATAACCAAGTACTCCCCAGACTAGGGTGGGACAACAGCTTGGAGGATTTTCCTACCAAAAGCCTTGTCCTGACTGGATATCAGATCCAGTCTGTAATGTCGAACAAAGTTAGAGAAACTGGACCAAGTTGCTGCCCTGCAAATTTGCTCCGGCGTAGCCTTCTCCGCCCATAAGGCCTCTGAAGCCTTTGTAGAATGAGCTATCATATTTTTTGGAGATGTTACTTGCATAATTCTGTGGCATTTCAGAATAGCCAACTTGATCCATCTGGCTAGCTTTTTTTTTTTTTTTATATGCCTGTTTAGCTTTTTGTTTTCCTGTGTACAGGACAAATAGAGCATCTGAAGATCTAAACTTATTAGTGATTTTGAGGTACTCTAACAGGCACCTTCTGATATGTAGTAGACTTAGCTCTTACGTTTTACTATTAGACGTAAACTACAAAAGGAAGGTAGTATTATATCCTGAGATTTGGGGAAAGTTGACGCCACTTTTGGTGTAAATCCCAGATCCATTTGAAGAACAAGTCTGTCATCATAAATTTTAAGGAAAGGCTCTCTGACCGATAGAGCCTGGAGTTCTCCTATACTACGGGCTGTGGGGATAGCCACAAGGAAGACAGCTTTAAGTGTCAGCAGGCATAGAGACGTCTCTTGTAAAGGCTCAAAGGGGCTTTGGCTTTAGATGATACCCCTAAGTACAACTGACAGATCCCATGTGGGGCATTTCTGTGCCTTAACAACTTACTGACCGCCCACCGTAGTTTTATATCGGCTGTTTAAAGGAGGGTGTCGTTGTTATAGCAGCAGCTAGCTGCCATAACCCCCGGTATCCCCTTCTTCAGTGGACGGTCCGCTACAAGATAAAAGTGGTCTCTGCGGCAGATACGCCGCAAGATCACTTTTATCGGCGGCGGGAAAGGGCCCCCCTCCTACCGCAATCCAGTGCCCTCCGCCGCTTACCGGAGCCATCGACAGCGGCGGAGGTGATCACGTCCTGTCACTAGCTGCGTATGGAGACAAGTGAGGGTAAGATGGCCCCCACCCATCTCCATACAATTGCTGGGTAGAAGCGACGTCAAAACGTCACTTCCGCCCACCGCTCTTAAAGGGCCATTTTTTAAAAATATTTTGTTTTTAATGACATTTTTTTTATTTTTTTATTGCATTTTAGTCTAAATATGAGATCTGAGATCTTTTTGACTCCATATCTCATATTTAAGAGGTCCTGTCATGCTTTTTTCTATTACAAGGGATGTTTACATTCCTTGTAATAGGAATAAAAATAACAATTAAAAAAAAAAAACAGTGTAAAAATAAAAAATAAAAGGTAAAATAAATAAGAAAAAAATAAAATAAATTTTTTAAATGCGCCCCGTCCCAACGAACTTGCATGCAGAAGCGAATGCATACGTGAGTATCGCCCGCATATGAAAACTGTGTTCAAACCACACATGTGAGGTATTGTCGCGATAGGTAGAGCGAGAGCAATAATTCAAACCCTAGACCTCCTCTGTAACTTAAAACATGCAACCTGTAGAATTTTTTAAACATCGCCTATGGAGATTTTTAAGGGTAAAAGTTTGTCGCCATTGCACGAGCGGGCGCAATTTTGAAGCATGACATGTTGGGTATCAATTTACTCGGCGTAACATTATCTTTCACAATATAACAAAATTGGGCTAACTTTACTGTTGTCTTATTTTTTAATTCTGCAGATCTGGTTTGAGATATTCCTTAAGGAGGGACTCCGAGTGCCCCCTTGTTTGTTCACATAGGCTACTGCCGTGGCATTGTCCAACAGGAATAAGGTGTGAGGACCTCTGAGCTAATCTTGGAAGTGCTCTACGGTTTTGGTGACTGCCATAGCTCCCTCCAGTTTAAGGACACCTGGGCTTCTTCCAGGGACCTCTTCCCCTGGGCAGGATGATTCTCCAGTTGGGCTCCCTATCCCCAACTGCTTGCGCCCATGGTCAGCTTCTGCGAGGTTGGAAATAACCATGCCAGACCCAGATTTAGATTTGCGTGTTTCATTCACCACCAAAGTGTTCTGTCTAGATCCTATTGCTGTTCCTTCAGGAGAAAGGTTTGTAGAAAGGTTTGGCTTCCCCTTGTGACCCATCTAGTGCTTCTTAGGGTAATCTTTCCTTTCCCCTTGAGGTAGTTCTCTTCATCCCTGAAAAAACATTTTCTGTGGAGGCTTGTGTCTTTCGGTCAGGATGGTTTTCTTCCTGTCCACTGTCCTTTCTAGGACTTCATCCAACCTGTCCCGAACAAATGATCTACAGAACATGGAAGATTACACAATCTTAGCTTGAATGCAGGGTCCCCTGACCAAGTCTTCATCCAAATAGCTTGTCTAGCTGCCCCTGCTAGACCCCCTGATCTTGCTGCCACCTTAACAGATTCTGCAGGTGCATCCGCTATGTAGCAAACAGCTTTGAAGGGAACTGGCAGGGACTTCAATATTTCTTCCCTAGGGGTACAGTTTTTGATGTGGTCCTGAAGTTGTGATACTCAGAAGTATAAATTCCTTGCTACACAAGTTGTGGCAAGCGCAGGCTTCAAGCTGGCGACACCTGTTTCCCAGGCTCTTTTCAAGACAATGTCCTTTTGTCCATGCAATCTTTCAGATGGGCCATGTCTTCAAAAACCAATGATGATTTGTTGGAGACTTTTTAAAGTGGAATTTAGGATTTTTGTTCCACACAGCCTGTGGGTCATCATCAAAAGGGAACCTTTTTTTTGGCTGGCTGCAAAAAAGGATTCATATTTTGGGTCTGCCCATTCTTTCCGCACCGCCTCTGACATCACATGGTGGACTGGACACTCCCTTGGATTTATTTTTTCTTAGGCTCTGATACAATATATCATGCTTTGAAGGAAGCTCTTTGTCTTCCTCGATCCCTAGTGTTTCATATACTGTATAGCCCCAAGCAGATCCTCTACATCCTTTAAAGCGGGGTTCCACCCAAATTTTGAACATTATCTCTATGCATTCTCTTCCTTGCCTAGATGCTGACATGCTGTGTAAAAAAATTTAAATCGCCGTAATTACTTTTTTTTTCTAATCTTCTTAGCACTTCCTGGTTTTCCTCCCATGGGAGTAGGCGTGTTTCTAGTCTCTCCCAGACCTCCCACAGTCCCCTGGGAGCTAGTCTCAGGCTTCCCAGCATGCATTGTGCAACAGCGTCATCACAACATCTCGGTGAATGCTGGGAGCACAGCATTCACCGCATCTAGGAAATACATGCTTGTGGGCTTCAAATGCCCACAATGAAGATGGAAACCGCCTTCAGTGAATTTTATAAGTTATTCTTTACAACGAAATCGGACACAGGCGGACTTATTACACAGAACATGTGAGTAGATAATCATGAGAAGAAAAGTTTGTGAATAAACTCCAAAAAAAAAAAACGATAGATAGGTGGACCCCCGCTTTAAGGACAATTTGTACTTGGGGCTCTTTTTTCCTCTTCTCTCTCTTCCTGCTCTGAGTCTGAGCTGCTGGTGGCTACTCCACTGGCTGTGAAGCTACACGCTTGTTCCTTCACCGTCTCCTGTGACCCCAAAGTGACTGACCTTTGCGAGGCTGTGGGAGAGTAACTCTCTGAGGGAGCTGCTGGAGGTCTTACATCCATATTATTTTTGAGATCCTTAAAGGTAGATGTAATTTCATCCCTCACGGATCCAAAGAATTTTGCATAGAGGGCATCTGACTGCTTCTTGATCAGCTTCTTCACGCAAACTTGGCATAGTGGTTCTGTGTATTCCAAGGGCATTGTGGTGCCACACTTGGCACACCGCTTCCTGGGAGTGGGCTTTAGGTCTTTCGGCAGTTTGCCTGCCAGAAGACAGACACAGGGGTCCCCATGGTGGTGAGAAAAAAAGAAACTCTACAAAATCATTAATATAGTGCACACCCGGTGACACAAGTAATGCAAAACCCCCTGCTGCAGTGGTCCCTAGGGTGGTAAATCTGATGGACATTAACAAGTCATACAAATTGTTACCAGTAATTTGGGATTCTTCTAGTACTTACCACCTTGTCTTTGGTGAATGGGGGAACCATATTCTCAATTGTGTAAGAATCAAAGCCGTGTAGTAATCTATAATCAATACATGCCCTACTCCTCCCACCTTCCTAGATGCTATCAATTTTTTAAACGCATATCTTGCTCTTTTTCCAATCCACAAATAACGATTCACCAAAGAATGAGCAGTGGAGAAGAAAGAAATAGGAACTGGTATGGGTAGAGTCCTGAATAGATAGAGCAGTTGTGGTAATAACACCATCTTGAATGCTGCCAGGCATCCCGACCATGATAATTCCATCTTAGCTATACCCCAAAGTTTTGAACGTAGTGTACTGAGAAATGGAGTATAGTTAGCTGTAACCAAGCCCTCTGTTGTAGCTGTCAATGCAATACCCAAATTGTTTATCCCTTCGTCTCACCACGTTTGTGTTTTTGTCTTTTAATAGTTAGACAGTATTGCATATATATTTGACAATACATTTATTCCGAAACTGAACTGTAACCAACAATCACATTTGTGGTCAAAATGAGGTGAGCCTGTCAAATGTCTTCCTAAGCAGTTAACAGCACACATAATTAAAAATAAATTGTCTTCCAATCTACCACTTTAGAGACTCTTACACTGTATATTAATGAGAAAACTATAATCTTACGGGTACAGTCCTTGCTGCCAACATTTTTTTTTTTAATTTTTAGTCCAATTTACTCAGAAACCACAGCCAAGAATCTGTCAATGAGAGGAATTAGTAGAACACTGAAAGCTTGATGCAAGTATTCTATTTTTGTTCTTGCAATGATGAAAAGCGCATTACAATTTGGCAAAACCTACCTGTATATCTTTTTTGAAATGCATGGATTTAAAATTTGCAGGTCAAAAAGCAAATACTATCTATCAATCATTGTGTGCCAGTAGAGGCAGCGTTGCTGTATAATTTATATGCTCCCAACTATATTACAGAAATCAAGGGCCCTGGGACTTCACACCTACTTCTCTGGCACTGGGCCTGAAAACTGAAGAGTATATTCATGCACACAACCAAGAAAGCAAGCATGGATGGACAAATCTAACTGGAATTTATTTGCAAGATGTTTGTTGAATTCTGTTTGAAATTCACCAAATCTGACCTTAATCACAAAAAATCCCATTGAAGTCTAATTCCCTGTACACACGGTCGGACATTGATCGGACATTCCGACAACAAAATCCATGGATTTTTTCCGATGGATGTTGGCTCAAACTTGTCTTGCATACACACGGTCACACAAAGTTGTCAGAAAATCCGATCGTTCTGAACGCGGTGACGTAAAACACGTACTATAAACGGGGCAGTAGCCAATAACTTTTGTCTCTTAATTTATTCTGAGCATGCGTGGCACCTTGTGCGTCGGATTTGTGTACACACGAACGGATTTTGTTGTCGGAAAATTTTATAGCAAGCTCTCAAACTTTGTGTGTCGGAAACTCCTATGGAAAATGTGTGATGGAGCCTACACATGGTCGGAATTTCCGACAACAAGGTCCTATCACATATTTTCCATCAGAAAATCCTATCGTTTGTACAGGGCGTATCTTGATACTAAATCCTGGTGTCAGGAAGCAGCAGCTGGGACACCAGATACATGTAGCTACACAGAAACTGGGACCAGACCATGTAGAATATGTATATATATATATGTATATAAAGTGAGATTTAGGGCGTGGCCTGCCGCGGAGAGGAATGAACGCTTGAGTACAGAGCTCCGTTCCACAGGCACCGATCCGCAGCAACCTAACGCGACAATCCGACCCCGCTCCGGTCACACGGAGGGGGCAAAGATCCGTGACCGTCCCGGGCATGTCCAGACGGCAGAATAAACCACCAGCTCCACGTCGCCTCACTGATTATTATGCCAGCGCGGCCATAAACAAGGCCCAAGATGGCGCCGGCTCCGGGAACAACGCCTCAGGCACAGCCCGCACACCAGCTGATGAGGAGCGCCGTTCGGCCCCCTCACGGGAAGACTTCCCAGCGCTCTCATATGGAGACAATCTGATAAGGGAAGAGATGGATACCATACCCTCACCAGACGCTGCAGTATCCCACACCAGCATGGACAGAGGTAAGAGGCTGGCTTCTTCTCCGGCCCTCTCCCCCAGCAAAGAGCCCCAGCTCAAGAAGCATCAGTGGGCAGACAGGGACACTGATACCACACGCATCCCTGCTCTGGCAGCAGTCCCTGCATCAGATAACCCTGTTACTGAATCTATGTTAAAATCAATGCTCCTTACACTGCAGAAAGATCTCCACAGAGAACTGCAACTATCTGTCTCCCAAATACATGACAGGGTAGACTGCCTAGAAGGAAGAGCTCATCTGCTTGAAGACAGCATGCATGACCTTGTCAGAGCTCACAATGAATTACTGGATGCGCATGAACACCATGCCTCAGAAATACACCACATGAAATTAAAATTGGCAGATTTGGAAGATCGTTCCAGAAGGAACAACATAAAATTTAGAGGCATTCCCGAATCTGTCAAATCAAATGAAAATACTCCTTACTTACAACAGTTATTCTCACGTCTATTGCCTCATTTTGAATGCACGGGATATTACCATTGGCCGGGCGCATAGGATCGCCAAACCTGCACACCTATCCCCGGACATCCCGCAGGATGTTCTAGCAAGAGTGCACTACTTTCATGTTAAGGAGCAGATTTTACAAGCAGCTAAAACCACCAAACCGCTTCCAGCACCATATGCAAATGTTCTCCTGTTCAATGACCTCTCCAAAGCCACCATGGATATGAGAACAGCATTCACCCCTGTCACTTCCATTCTACAAGAAAAAAAAATCACTCACAAATGGGGCTTCCCTACCAAACTTCTGGTGACCTATCAACAACAAATAATCCCTATTCACACCCCCAAAGAAGGGTACAAAAAATTGACCAACTGGGGTTTTCTCCCCCTCCCTCCTGCCACTAGTGACCTCACGGGCTCCCATCCACATTCTGCTCCATTCCGGAATCAGATCCCTGGTAGAGGCGACAACCTTCACAATCCAAAGGCCTTAGGTCGCGACAATTCATAGGATCCTCTGTGGACACTGCTTTAGTGTTACCTCACTCCCTCAGGTTATAGTGTGCCACGCACACTGATATTCTTGTTATTAGTGTTCATCTTACCTTTTTTGTTCCTTTTTTGTGTTTGTTTGTTTGATTACTCTCTTTTTGAGTACTTTACGTATTGCTTGACTAGCATAATATCGTGGTAAATCACCTGTGCTATATTCAGTAAGGATCAATACTATATACATAGTGTCATAACAAAGTTACTTATTTTTTTTTTTACCTTCTCAGTGTTACTGTACGCTCCTTGCTTCCATTACAGGACCTAAAGTTGATTAATCTTCTAAGTGTAATCTCGCTCCCCTTGTCCCCATCCCAGGTCACCTCCTGCTAAAATGGCCATTAAACTCATTTCACTAAATGCCAAAGGTCTGAACTCCCCCTTTAAACGCAATCTCCTCTGGAAAGAAGCACTGACTCAGAGGGCAGACATATTCTGCGTACAAGAAACACATTTCATCAAAGACAAGGCACCAAAATGCACACACAAACGTTACCCACACTGCTTCTTTGCCAATGCCACCGCCAAAAAGAGAGGGGTGATGATTGCAATCAGTTCATCCATCTCGTTCCAGTTACACCACTGTGAAACTGATGAAGATGGCAGATATTTGATTCTCTCCGTAACAATTGAAAACCAACGCTTAAGGTTAGTAAAACTTTACGCACCCAACACAGGCCAAAAAAAGTTTTACAACATCTACTTTCTAAATTGGCACCTTACAGATCCGACCCAGTAGTACTGTGTGGGGACTTTAATGAAATTGATAATTCTCTAGACACATCTAACCCAAGCAAACGTAGGCCCTCTACACTTTCCTCTCTTTTACATAATGAAGACCTTTATGACCCCTGGAGATGCACGCACGATGCGGAGCGAGATTACACTTTTTACTCCAACTCTCAGCACTCTTACTCTCGGATCGATATGTTCCTTACAGATAAATTCCTACTACAAAAAATCACTGAGGCGCGAATTGGTACAATTACCTGGTCTGACCATGCACCGATATCGATCACATTATTTAACAGCAACAAAAATACACGACATACTATTTGGAGAATGAACACGTCCCTGCTCACCAACCCAACACTGGAAAGAGAACTTAGATCCGAGATTAAGAGCTACTTTGACAACAACCAATTTTCTATTACCGATCAATCTATGATTTGGCATGCGCACAAAGCTTACTTACGTGGCCTTTTCATAAAACTCGGAGCACAGGCAAAAAAAACAACACGTAGCCACCACTGAAAAATTATTAAAACAAATCCGTGCGTTAGAAATTGTCAACAAAACAAAACATCCATTGCCATATCCAATGATCTAAAAAACTTAAGACACCAACTTAGTGAGCACCTACATAAAAAATTTGAATATTATATAAAACGCCTTAAACTCCAGCACTACTCTTCAGCCAACAAATCAGGAACGTTCCTGGCCAGACAAGTGAAAAAACACAACGCTAATATGAAAATACAGGCCCTAACTAACTCCCAAGGTAAAAGAGTACATAACCCATTAGATATTGCAAACTAATTTAGTGCATTTTACGCCAAACTATATAATCTTAAAGACTCTCATCAAGAAGCCCATCCTAAAATGGAGGACATTGACAAATTCCTCTCATCCATACATCTTCCCTCTATTTCCACCGCACAGCTAGAAAGCATTTCTACAGCTTTTTCTCCCACCGAAATCCTCAAAACAATAAAAAAACACTGCCACTACACAAAGCCCCTGGCCCCGACGGATTCCCAAACGAATATTACAAATACTTCTCTGACTTACTCACCCCACAACTATGTAACACCTTTAATTACTACACTACTATAGGCAAAATTCCCAAAGAATCTTTAGAGGCCCTCATTGTTACCCTACCCAAACCAGGCAAATCCCCTGACAAACCAGCAAACTACTGCCCAATCTCACTGTTAAACACAGACACCAAAATATACGCAAAATTGCTAGCTCAGGGGCTCTCCACAATTATTCCACAAATAATACACCCTGACCAGGTCGGATTTGTACCCGGCAGACAAGCTTCGGACGGCACTAGACGCCTCATTGATCTAATCCAGTGGGTGGAGCACAGTCAAACGCCTTCTCTCTTCCTCTCACTGGACGCAGAGAAGGCGTTTGATAGAGTTCATTGGACATACATGGAAAAAGTCCTATGCAAATTTCGGCTGTCGGGCCCTATCCTGACAGCGATATTAAATTTATATTCCTCCCCCAGCGCCCGAGTCTGGACATCAGGGATAACGTCCACTCCATTCAACATCACTAATGGCACAAGGCAGGGGTGCCCACCCCTGATTTTTGCCATGGTGATGGAACCCCTGGCACAAACCATCAGATCCGCAACAGCAATCTTAGGTATCAAAATAGGAGATGTTGAACACAAAATAGGACTGTATGCAGACAATGTCATTATCACTCTAACAAAACCTGAAACCTCCCTTTCAAACGTTTTGAAAATTCTGGAAACGTTCAGCCTAATATCTCTTTACAAAGTCAATAATAGTAAATCCACTATGCTAAACGTAGGGATAGACCAACAGACCAAACAGATCATAACAAAAACCACACCTTTCACATGGTCCAAAAACTCCTCACTTCAATACTTGGGGATTCACCTCACCTCCCCGAGCAATACATTAATAAAAGTGAACTATGCCGTGCTACAGGAAAAGCTTTTACGCATTGCCAAAGACATGAGTAACGCATATGTCTCATGGGCTGGTAGAATAGCCCTGGTCAAAATGTACCTGCTCCCGCATATTCTGTATATGTTCCGTACAATCCCTATACTAATGCTCTCCACGCAACTGAATCAACTACAAGGATTGCTCAATAAGTTCATCTGGCAACAAAAAAAACCCAGACTTAAACAAAACATTTTTTTGTCACCAGTACAACACGGTGGAATGGGAGCCCCCAACATTCATGCTTACTACAAAGCAGTAGTATTGGACCAATTAAAAGAATGGTGGTCACCCACCTCCAGGAAAACGTGGCACCAAATTGAGTCTGCAGCTATCACAACGAACCTGAAACACGTTTTATCGGCTACCCTACTCAATTTAAAACCACAATGTCATTTTCTACAACTTACAACATTGGCTCTACGGGTCTGGACAGCTCTTACACAACAAGCAAAGGGAATACCCATTTCAATCCTTTCCAAACTCCCCATTCAAGCAATAGAAATGATATCGCCTGACCTGTCCGTCCACCTCTGGACACAGAAAGGTCTTGTCAACATTGGACAACTGATGTCCACAATAGGGATCCATTCATTTGTACAGCTACAACAGCTATTCGATATCCCAACATCAACCTTTTTCCTGTACCTACGGATTCGCTCTATCATATCCCCAATCAATATACTCACTGACAATGCTCCAATGGCTGATATATTGAAATTCTATGAAACTCCAGCTCCAGCAATGAAAGGAATCTCAGGAATGTACAAAATACTAACGACACCTTCTGCAAATCAATCATCTCCATCTATTGATGGTCATCCTTTACTACCACTCCACCACCACCCGCAAGTTGGCACAAAGCCTTAACTCTTCCACTTCGAGTATCACGTTGCACCTCCCATTGGGAATCAATTCAAAAACTGTTCCATAAATGGTACTATACCCCAGCCAGACTGGCAAAGATATACACAGCTACCTCACTTCAATGCTGGCGGAATTGCACCGAAGTAGGCACTCTGCGACACATCTGGTGGGAATGCCCTTTAATACACAGATTCTGGCTAGATGTTGCTACTCTCATCTCAACGATTTGCAAGGTCCCCCCTCCATCATCCTCCTTGGATCTTCTCTTGGGTTTTGATGTCCCAAAATGGCCGAAACATATCAGAGTAGTGGCGACTCATATCCTTATCGCAGCCCGCTTAGCTCTAGTGAGAAAATGGAAATCACCACAACCTCCCCTTATGTCAGATCTCATTGTTCTTTTAAATTACCACTTCCACATGGAATTCGCCTTCGCTAAAGCCAACCTCAATACCACCTCGTTTCTTCAAAAATGGGAACCTTGGATATCCGATCCGAGAAGCACAGCTCTTTAATAGATTTTGACTTTTCAAAATACAATCTGCGAAACATTACCTGCATCTCCACCTTTATTTCCACCGATATCACTCTACCTGACGATTTTCACTTGAGCAACTATTTACAGTAACCTAGACATATTTTCACTGAGTAGGACTTATAATTCTATGTGATGACTAACTCAAAGTTCCGCATTCCTTGGCCTGCTTTAATTGTTTTTGTTGGTTGCAGTATATTTCACGACTGGTGGTTGAAGGGCTGCCTCACCCCCTGTGGCACAGTGAGCGCCCAATTTGGGGTGCCAGGGTGGAGAGACAGTGCTGACACCATCCAACTGATGTGTAAGTTAAACATATATCGTTAAATCTTCATAATCCACATCCTATTTTCATGACTGATACCTTTACTCATGGTTAATGTATATTGTATTACTCAATAAGAAATGTTGATATAATGCTTTTTTACACGCTATGTACGGATTCCTCATCAAAAATTTAATAAAACTTAAATTTAAAAAAAAAAAGTGAGATTTATTTACAATGAACAGCAACAAATGTGAATGCACGAAAATCAAAACTGAATAACCAAAAAAAAATCTCTTTAGGGCCTAAAAGGGGGTACTAAACACCGCAATCATAGAAGCCAATTTAAAAGTTATGACAAGGTGGTACCTGGTCCTGCTTAAATTATCAAAGCTCTTTTCCACGGCATCTCCCATCTGTTTCAGAGGCTGTGAGCATTTTGGTGATATGGTACATACTTGGTGGGAATGCCCTAAAATCATGCCCTAAAATCACAGGCGTCTGGAACAAAATATTCTCTTTGATCTGGAAGATCACAGGTCTCCCAATAGCAAAGTCTCCACACGTCGCCATCCTAAATTCTTCAGTGGAATCTGCTTCCAAAGGCATGCAACGTCTCATTTTCTTCATCCTCCTCAGGGCTAAATTGACCTATGCTGGGTCCTGGAAGAGTACTCGTGTATCTGTCCAACGTGCAAAAAGGAAAGTCTCCTGGATCATGACACAGAAGATGGTCAGCGTGCTTTTGGATTCCGCTCAGAAATTTGAAGCCACATGGGAACCCTGGGCGAATCACATGCACAGGTCCCATGATCTCTGTATCACCTACCTCTCATTGCCAGAGTCTTCCTTATCGGTCACTAACATTCTTTTCTAGCTTACTCTCTTCTTTCTTTTCCTTCTATCTGCTCTTATTACTTCTTGATATTGCCCCCTGCCTGGGGCGCTGTTGCAATCTACCCCTAATACTTGACCAGGTCATCCTAGTCTGTGTATTTGATCTTAATTTGCTTCTAGTATTTATGTATATCAGGTTTAGGGATGGGCCGAACAACCCCCTGTTCGGTTTGCACCAGAACTTTTGAACATTGGGAAAGTTCAGAACCAGATAACGAACCCCCATTAAAGTCTATAGGACCTGAACATGAAAAATCAAAAGTGGCCATTTTGAAAGCTTATATGCAAGTAATTGGGCATACAATGGTATGGGGGTCCGGGTACTGCCCTGGGGGACATGTTTCAATGAAAAAAAATCATTTTTAAATGAGCAGTGTTTTATTGATGCTTAAAGTGAAAGTATAAAAATGAAAAATTCATTTCAATATAGTACCTGGAGGCTCCCCTCAGTCCACCTGTAATGATAGCACATCTGTACTGTGTATAAAAGCTGCTGCAGCAATAATTGCATTTATAAAGCCCAAAAAATGACATTTTCCCTACAAGCTTTATTTTGTAAGCAACGGCTTGGGGAGCCAGTCTTGTATGATGAGGCTACAATGTAGTGCACGGGGAACAGACTTTGGATTTCTACTTCCGTAACGGGTGCGGAAAATTTGTTCTTTGGGTATTGGTGGTGCCTCCACACTGTAACCTTTTAGAGGTACTTGTGATTAAAGCAAGAATTGGCCTAACTGTCAAAAATTGTAATGATATGCACCTGTCAAACAGGTGCAGAAAAAATGTTTGACAGTACATGTCCAGCATCTAAATGCAAGCTTGTCAAAGCTACTGACTCTACAACTTCTGCCTTTCCACCTCGTGGATTCTGCCCCCTTCTGTGAATTTGCAGAATGTGCTGTACCACAATGGTAGGTTCCCAGTCGCTATTTTTTTTCACGTAATGCCATTCCATCTCTCTACCATCACATGGAAGGCAATGTTGTGGCATTGTTGGGCAAGGCAGTCAGCCACAAAGTCCACGTTACTGCTGACATGTGGTCCAGCAAGCATGGGCAGGGATGGTATATTTCGTTCACAGGACACTGGGTAACTCTGCTTGCAACTCGGAAGGATGCAGGACAGGGCTCAGTGCTGCAGCTTTTTGTGCTCCCAGGTCTCCATCCAGCTGGTAATGATGCCAGATTCGTCAGCTCTACCCCCTCCTCCTCCTCCATGCCCTCCTCTGCTGAATTGTCCTATGAACCTCAAGTACCGCCTAAGCATTCAAAGGGTTATTCAATAAGTCAGGCTAAAAGGTGCCATGCAGTGCTTCAGCTTGTGTGTCTAGGGGACAGGAACCACACCGGAGAAGAAGTTCTTGCAGCTCTGCAGAGACAGGCCCAGAGGTGGTTCACGCCACTCCAGCTGGAGCCAGGAATGGTGGTGTGTGATAATGGCACAAACCTCCTGTCCGCCCTTAGACAGAGAAAGTTGACACATGTGCCATGCCTGGCACATGTCCTCAATTTGGTGGTGCAGCATTTACTAAATAGGTACCCAGGGTTGGAAGAGCTACTAAAGCAGGCCAGAAGAGTCTGTAGCCGTTTTAGGCAATCATACACAGCCAGTGCATTGCTCCGTTGGCTGAAATTCAGTGGGAATTCTACCTGCCCGTAAACTGCCTGATTTGTGACATGCCCACCAGGTGGAACTTGACTTTGGCAATGCTGCAGTGGCTGCAGAGGGCCGTCAATGAGTACCTGCGTAAGTATGGCACAACAACATGCTCAGGCCGGCTCGGCCATTTCTCCCCATACCAATGGCTGCTCATAAAGGATCCATGCACTGTACTGTCACCATTTGAGGAGGCTACAAGGATGGCGAGCCATGACAATGCATGCATCAGTGACACAATCCCTGTTATGTTCCTGCTGGAGCAGACTCTGTGTGGCATAATGGACAGGGCACTCGAGGCAGAGCAGAGAGACAAAGAGGAGGACTGCTTTTCGTTTAGAGGAGGACTGCTTTTCGTTTCAAGGCCCACTTTATGCAGACACCATTGTTCCTATGCCACAGAACACACAAGAGGAAGAGGAGGAGGAGAAGAAGGAGGAGGATTCTGGCAGTTTCAGAGGCATTGAAGCAGAGGAAGACATATACCTCAAACAGTAATAGATAGTTTTCCATCCACAGAACCCTTGGTAGTAGTACGTGGCTGGGAGGAGGCAGTTCCAGATACTGTAATCCTCAGTGATCCTGAGGAGTCTGCTTCTTATGCCTCCTCAAATTTGCGGTGCATGGGCTCCCTCATGTTTCAAAGCCTGCAAAAGGACTCAAGTATACGTGGCGAAAAGGGAAAGGATCACTATTGGTTGCCAACCCTCCTTGACCACCGTTATAAGGGGGAAGTCTCATAACTCATCCCATCCCCACAGAGAGTTCAGAAGATGAAATCTCCTGAGGACACCTTAAGTGGAGTTTGTCGAATGCTTTTCCTGACTCTGGTAGGTTACAGTGTCAGGGAAAACATAGTTTTGAGGCTTCTGTTGGTCAAGAGAGGAGCGGTGGAGAAGGCTGCCGCCTAAGTAATGCATTTCTGAATTTATTTAGTCCTCACCGCCCAGGGCTGTCAGCTTCCACTTTTGATTGCCAGCATCTGTATCACATGGTGGATGATTATTTAGGGGCAAAAACAGAGATGCAGAGCTTTCCAGTGGAAGATCAACTGGCTTACTGGTTCATGAGAATAGACCACTGGCAAGAACTTGCCCAGTATGCTATTGAGCTGCTGGGCTGCCCTGCATTCAGCATGCTTTCTGAATGGACATTCATTGCTTCTGGGGTTTTGTTACTGATCCTAGAAAGCGTTTGTCCACAGAGTCAGTGGACCGTCTGACTTTTATTAAAATGAATCAGTCCTGGATTACCAGCAGCTATGAAGCCCCTGATGCTGATGTCGCCGATTAAGTGTTTTTGGGATGTGGAATCTCTGCAGGACTTCTAGGCTGCCTAGTGTTGTGGGTGTTGATTTAATCTGGAAGAATGTTTTTGGTGTAGGTTTCATGGGCACAATTAACACCCAAAGAACAATTTTTTCACACCTGTTTGACAGGGACTGCATTTTTTTCCGCTGCAGCAGATGGTACAAGAAATTTGCCGGCTATAGTCTACAGTGGTATGCTGCTGGCAGATGTGCTGCAAGGACCTGGGACAACCATCATCCCTGTCAGTGGAGGCTGCTGAAAGGTCATGCGGTATAGCAAAGACAGACTGAGGTGAGTAAGGAGGGACAGATTTGTGCCCTTTTGTGTGGCTTTTAGGTGCTCTTGCCAAGAGACTGAGGGGTGGGAGGTTAAATGCCCTGTCGAGCATGTGCTACCCAAATGGTTGGTGTTTTTGCCACGTTTGATGCGCTTAAGACAAAGTTTGCAATTAACAACAGTGCAATCGGCTGCACATGTACTAAAAAAGGCCCAGACAGCTGATCTGTGGGAAGTGGGCCGGGAAATAACAGCTCCACAATATGATGGAATAGGGTAGCTGCTCTCTACACTTCCACGATGACAGCCTCGTTGGGGTTGTGTCTCATCCTCACTTTCCACCTCTGCTATATTCGGCACCCAAGTCGAGTCAGGGACCTCATCATCATCATCTACTCCATCCTCATTACCACTGGAGACAACTTGGCAATACGCTGCGGCTGGGGGAACATGAAAGCCAATTTGTGTACCAGTGTTCTCCCTTCTCTGTAGGCTCATGTTCCTGCCTTCCTCAACCTCAGAACCAACATCTGAATAGAGTAATGGCTGTGCATCGTCAAGGAGCAAGTGGCTGATGCTGTGTTCAAATAACCCTGCTGACTCCTCCATGCCTGGTGCTGGGGCTATGGCTGGAATAGCTGTGGACGAGGAGGCAGGTTTTGCCACTCTGGCAGCTGCAGGGGACAGAACACTAGTCTATGCTTGGGTGATAGAGGATGAGGAGGATGAGGACTACACTCACAATGACTGAGCTATCCGTACATTGACACTAATGTAAAGATGAATGGTCACACTACACTCATACTGAACTATTCCTAGATGCACATTAAACTGGTATTCCAGTAACAATAGAATCAGAATAGAACACTATACACACTAACTGTCTAATAGCACTGAACAGATCCCTGTTCTATCTCTCTCCACGCCACTATCACACTACAAATGGCCACTATAGAAAGAATACTTTTATAGTGTGGGGCGGGATTAACAATAATGAGCCATGATTGGATACAGTCATCATGACAGCATCCAATCATGGCTCTGACAGTGCTCTGTGTCCTTATTGGGTGAAGCTTTCATTGCTTCAGCCAATCAGGGCTTTCAATGCACTGTGCAGCGGCACAGTGCATTGTGGTCGTTCGGCAAGCCAAACAAACGGTCAAACAAACCTTTTCATTCAGCTGTTCGGAAAACTTCCGAACAGCCAATGTTCAGCCTGAAACTCATGCTCGGTCTGAACCGTTTGCCCATCCTTAAATCAGGTCGCCTGTGATCACTGAGCCGAATCACTAGGGATCATGTATTCTACATCATACTTAGGTTAGAATACACAGCACAATTCTGAGATAGTCAGATGTAAAAGGACCAATTATGTTTGGATTTCTGTTATTTTAGATATTTTATTCTTACACTTTAATTATCTTGTAGATATAATGTAGCTGTGCGCCCCTGACATTCTATTTTCCATAAGACTGTAACAACCTTATTCGCCATGCCAAGGGCTCATATTTTTGCTTTCAATATCTATATGTCAATCTTGGTTTTGTACACCTGTTTCTACTTGTTATTCTAAATAAAAACTTATTGAAAGTAAAATATATACACAGAAAATATACAAGCAGGGAGAACACTGGGGGAGCAGATATGAAGAAGGGAAACAAGGCTGAGAAAAGAACAATAAAACAGGGTACTGGATACAGGGCAAGATCAAGGGTAAATACAGTAGCAACAGAATCTGGCAGAAACACAGCAAACGGGGAACAAGGCCAGAGCAGCCAGTTGAACCTGCTGATTGCTGGGAGACACCTGCTGGTGGACACTGGAATTGCAGAAATCGGCCGAGAGCACCACAGTGTCACCAGCAGGTGAATTTGATCCAAACAGCCCCCCCCCCCCCCTTTAAGGAGCAGCCTACAGACACTCCATTATGCCCCACTGTCAGGGCCTGGAAGCTGACTGAGTACCCCACAGCTGGGGTCTGGAGGCTGGCTCATCAACAGAGGCTGGCTGGGCTGCATCCGGGGAATCAGCATAATCCAGCTGGGCAGATCACAAGCAGGCTTGGCAGAAGACAGCGGTTTACCAGGGGCAGGCTGAGCAGCATGGAAACAGGATGGACCCCATCAGCAGGCAGCATGGAGGAGGAATGGACCCCATCAGCAGGCTGAACTTCAAAAGAAAACAGCATAAAATCAGGAACTGGCTGAAAAATGGTTGAGGCAGCAGTGGATAGTGGCAAGATTGTGTGAGCAGGAAAAAACTTCTGTTTCTTTTTTAACACAGATACTGGAGTCCTAGTAGTTGCATTGTGCTGACCAGAGTGTACTGCTGATGGAAAAGTAGTAACGGTAATGGGGAGCATAGAGGAAAGAGTTATGCTGGCCTTACGCTATACGAGAAATCGATGAACCCATTTTCAAAAAGCAAACATTTGGCCGTGAGAGCAAACAATAGTTCCATCATGTAATGACCGATAAATCGTTCAGTAGACATAAATGAATTCAGCTTTTGTTTGCTTTTTTTTTACATATACCTAGTGCAAACAGTTTGGACGGGAAACATTAACATTTCAATTTAATCGTTCATTCGGCAGAAAATTTCCAAACTTGTCCTTCGTTTTTTCGGCTCAAAAACATCCCAACAATTATCGATTTTGTGCCCATTGACTGGCCGAAAGATTAACAAACTGTCTAAATGACCGAAATTCGGCCGATTTTTCGTATAGTGTATGGCCAGCATAACAGTAGTACAGGAAGAGATCTGAGAGGTTGCTATGGGTAATCGTACTGCAGAGGGAGCCTTCAATGGATTACATGCAGAAGAAGTGTGGTTACTGATAGCAGGGAACTGATCTACAAGAGGCAAAGAACACTCAGTAGCAAATGTGGTTGCTAAAGATAACAAGAAGAGATTCTTGATGTTTAGCGGCAGATCTGACTTTGTGTGCATCATCTAACACTGGGAATAAGATCTCTGACCAGGCTTGGAGCAGAGGCTGAACGTAGGTCAGTTTGACTTTCCCTTGCTTAAATAAAAAGTGCAAGGCATTAATACCACCCAACGGCACCTGTTGTGAATAGGCTGAATACTACTGGAAAAAAGAACCTGTACAATGTTTCAGTAGCCATCCCAAAAATCCAACCTGAAGTATAGCAAAAGGAGGAGTGAAAACATCATGGCCCTGAGAGAGAAGCGGAAATAATAATTCTGAACAGACCCAAACCAAAGGCTGTATTTCACTATTGGAGAATCTGCCCTCATCAATTAAAACATGTGCTGTCAGAATCTTTCCCAACAGTTCCTCATCGGTGAGACCCTGCCAAAATGAGCTACAAAAGTCTTTATTTCCTATTACAAATTGCACACGACAAATAACCTTCAGGCTAAGCATCTTGACAAAAAGGGAAGTACCGTATTTATCGGCATATAACACGCACTTTTTTCCCCTGAAAATCAGGGGAAAATCGTGGGTGCGTGTTATACGCCGATCCCCCACCGATTGTGAGCTTTTCGGCCGCTCTCAGCGGCTCTTGGCTTTTCTCGGCGGCTTTGAAAATGGCGCCGCCTATCTAGGCCGCTTTCAGCCATTCTCGGCGGCTCTCGCCCGCCTTCGGCCATTCTCGGCGGCTCTCGGCCACTTTTGGCAATTCTCGGGGGATCTCGGCCATTCTCAACGGCTTTCAGCCGCTTTCGGCCATTCTCGGCCGCCGAAAGCCGAGTGCATCCGAGAGCGTCCGAGAGCGTCCGAGAGCGGCCGAGAATGGCCGAAAGCAGCCAAGAACGGCGGGGCCATTTTCAAAGATGCAAACAACACAGGCTACAGAGGGACACTGACAAGGCTGCAATCGGGTACAAGACTACAGATGGACACTAACAAGGCTGCAATGGGGGACAAGGCTGCAATGGGGGACAAGGCTGCAATCAGGGACAAGGCTGCAATGGGGACAAGGCTGCAATGGGGGACAAGGCTGCAATGGGGACAAGGCTGCAATGGGGGACAATGCTGCAATGGGGACAAGGCTGCAATGAGGGACAAGGCTGCAATCAGGGACAACACTACAGATGGACACTGACAAGGCTGCAGATGGACACTGATGAGGCTGCATTGATGGGCATTTAAATGTACGTTTTTTTCCTTAAACTTTCCTCCTAAAAGTTTTTTTCCTTAAAATTCCCTCCTAAACTTGGGGTGCGTGTTATACGCCGGCACGTGTTATACGCCGATAAATACGGTAAATACTCCAAGCAAATGGATCCCATTTCCCAGGTGTAGCTGATCTGGTCAATAGTGGCTTCAGTGTTATGTCAAGATACAACAGCTGGGAGACCAGCTGTATGTAGCTACACACAGGAACTGGGACCATACCATATATGTAGATCTTTAACCGCTTGGCAACCAGCCATTGCAGTTATACTGTGGCAGGTTGGCTCAGCTGCGCAAATCGCTGCACTGGTATGGCGGTCCTTTTAATGGCTATAGCATACTTGGCAACTGTCCCAAATTTCTTGGGACCTTCCCGGGAATTAGACCCTTTTCCCGATTTTATTGTGTTCTGGGAAATGTCCCGGGAAATCCAATTTTTCCTGATTTTTCACCGCCGCCACTACAGGTCCGTGACGGGCGGAGACAATGTCTCTGCCGGCCGCCATTTTTAAGAAGAGCAGAAGAAGAACACGGGTGGCTAAAATAGAAATTAAGCTGCGGCGCCACCCACCCCACACCCCGCCCCACTGCTCGTCCGTCTCTAACCTGTTATGGAAAGGGGAGGGGGTGGGAGGCGCGGAAAGCTTAATTTCTATTGTAGCCTCTATTTTAGCTCTGCCACTATTTTGTTCCCCCACGGGGAATGGGAAAACCATAATGGCGGCGGAGACATTGCTATACCTGATGTAAGGGGGCTCCAATGGGGGGATGACTGATGTAAGGGGGGCTCCAATGGTGGACTCCTGATGTAAGGGGGCTCCAATAGGGGGACGCCTGATTAAGGGGGGCTCCAATGGGGGGACACCTGATGTAAGGGGGCTCCAATGGGGGACGCCTGATGTAAGGGGGGTCAATGGGGGACACCTGATGTAAGGGGGGCTCCAAAAGATGGATGCCTGATTAAGGGGGGTTCCAATGGGGGGACACCTGATGTAAGGGGGGCTCCAATGGGGGGACATTTTATGTAAGGAGGGACTCCGCTGGGGATGCCTGATGTAAGGAGGGACTCCACTGGGAATGCCTGATGTAAGGAGGGACTCTGCTGGGGCAACTGATATAAGGAGGGATCCGCTGGGAATGCCTAATGTAAGGAGGGACTCTGCTGGGGCACCTGATATAAGGACGGTTTCTGCTGGGGGCACCTGATGCAAGGACGGACTCTGCTGGGGGCACCTGATGCAAGGACAGACTCTGCTGGGGGCACCTGATGCAAGGACGGACTCTGATGGGGGCACCTGATATAAGGACGGACTCTGCTTGGGGCACCTGATGTAAGGACGGACTCTGCTGGGGGCACCTGATGCAAGGACGGACTCTGCTGGGGGCACACTTGATGGCATCTGGTGGCAGGTGACATGCTCAGGAGTCCGACTGATTATGCATTATGGTGAGTTGAATGATTTCATATTACAATGTAATAATAGAAATAATGCGCTTCAATCATCCTGACACCATAAAAACCATGGTGGCGGGATGATTGAAGCGCTAACACCAGATGTTTGGAGTATCTTTATCTGCTGATTTGTTAAACTCTGGAATACACATTTCTATTGTGGTGTAGGATCTGGGCCTGCTGTCCTTCTATCCCTCTTTCCTTCCTTCTCTCTCCTTCCCTCCTTTCTTTCTTTCGCTCTCTCTCTCTCTCCCTCCATCCCTCATTCATCTCAGACTCTAACCACACACCCTTTGAGAGATGCCAATTTAAGCCACACCCCCTATTTTGCATAAACCATGCCCATTTTTTGCCGTAGCGTGCCACATTTTTATTTTTTGCTATGTCTCGCCCACAGATGCCTTCACTGCCCACTAATTTTTAATAAGACTCCGCCTACAGCCAAAAAAGTGTCTCTATAATTTTTTTTACAATGTTGGCAACTATGCTATAGCAGGGGTGAGCCCACATAGCCGATGCACGTGCCTGGCAGCCGCAATGTCCTCCGGCCACCCAGGATCGCTCGACAGAGAGCCAGAATGAGGATCTGTGAATGTAAACAAACAGATCCCTGTTCTGTCAAGGGAGTAGAGAGAGATTGTTCAGAGTGATCAGGAACAGCAATTTCTCTCTACTCCCAGTCAGTCCACTCCCCCCAGTTAGAAACACTTCCCTAGATAACACTTAACCCCTTGATCGCCCCCGAGTGTTAAGCCCTTCCCTGCCAGTGTCATTTATACAGTGATCAGTGTTTTTTTTTAGCTCTGATCACTGTAATAAAAAAAGTAAAAAAAATTATAATAAAAATGGCATAACTATATCCCCTATTTTGTAGATGCTAGAACTTTTACGCAAACCAATCAATATACGCTTATTGCGATTTTTTTACCAAAATTATGTAGAATACGTATTGGCCAAACCGATGAATAAATATTTCTTTATTTATTTTTTGGGGGGGATATTTATTATAGCAAAAAGTAAAAAATATTGTTTTTTTTTTTTTTTTTTACAAAATTGTCGGTCTTTTTTTGTTTATAGCGCAAAAAATAAAAACCACAGAGGTGATCAAATACCACCAAAAGAAAGATCTATTTGTGACTAGGGATGAGCTTCGAGTTCGAGTCGAACTCATGTTCGACTCGAACATTGGCTGTTCGCAAGTTCGCCGAACAGCGAACAATTTGGGGTGTTCGCGGCAAATTCGAATGCTGCAGAACACCCTTTAAAAGTCTATGGGAGAAATCAAAAGTGCTAATTTTAAAGGCTAATATGCAAGTTATTGTCATAAAAAGTGTTTGGGGACCCGGGTCCTGCCCCAGGGGACATGGATCAATGCAAAAAAAAGTTTTAAAAACGGCCGTTTTTTCAGGAGCAGTGATTTTAATAATGCTTAAAGTCAAACAATAAAAGTGTAATATCCCTTTAAATTTCGTACCTGGGGGGTGTCTATAGTATGCCTGTAAAGGGGCGCATGTTTCCTGTGTTTAGAACAGTCTGACAGCAAAATGACATTTTGAAGGAAAAAACTCATTTAAAACTACCTGCGGCTATTGCATTGCCGACAATACACATAGAAGTTCATTGATAAAGACGGCATGGGAATTCCCCAAAGGGGAACCCCAAACCAAAATTTAAAAAAAAATGACGTGGGAGTCCCCCTAAATTCCATACCAGGCCCTTCAGGTCTGATATGGATATTAAGGGGAACCCTGGCCAAAATTTAAAAAAAAATGATGTGGGGTTCCCCCTAAATTCCATACCAGACCCTTCAGGTCTGGTATGGATTTTAAGGGGAACCCCGTGCCAAAAAAAAAAAAAAACGGTGTGGGGTCCCCCCAAAAATCCATACCAGACCCTTATCCGAGCACGCAACCTGGCAGGCCGCAGGAAAAGAGGGGGGACGAGAGTGCGCCCCCCCTCCTGAACCGTACCATGCCACATGCCCTCAACATTGGGAGGGTGCTTTGGGGTAGCCCCCCAAAACAACTTGTCCCCATGTTGATGAGGACAAGGGCCTCATCCCCACAACCCTGGCCGGTGGTTGTGGGGGTCTGCGGGCGGGGGGCTTATCGGAATCTGGAAGCCCCCTTTAACAAGGGGACCCCCAGATCCCGCCCCCCCCTCCTGTGTGAAATGGTACGGGGGTACCATTTCACACAGGGGGGGGGGGTTTGCATGTTCTGGTGCGAACCGAACAGGGGGGTGTTCGGCTCATCCCTATTTGTGACCTAAATTTTGTTTGGGGACAGCGTCGCACAACTGCGCAATTGTCAGTTAAAGCGACACAGTGCCATAATGCAAAAAAAAAATGGCCTGATGTAGAGATCGAAAAATGGGTGGAACTCCGTTTTAAGTACTCTTCCAGCAGGTGTGGCCAGATGGAGCTGATTGCAGGAGACTGCTGACTGCTGGGAGGCATTGTTAGAGAAATTAGATGCTTATTTTATAATCATTTAATGCATGCTTGCAAAAGATTGCTTAGAAGTAGAATCGTTTCAAGTTACACAGAGTTGTTTCGAGTCCTTGAAATGCATATAAATCACAGAGATAAGTTAGAACATCTTATACAGGTGGTTTAGAAATAATTATGTGGAATATGGGAAAGTTATGAACAGTACATTAATTAAGTTTGACATGGTCAAACAAAGGTCTGCTTGTGCCCTCATTAAAACTGTTAAAATACATTGAATAAGATAACACTGATGTGTATGTATGTACATATTAATAATTAGACAACATTGAATAAAGTAGTTAGCTTTGTGTATGTATGTGCATATTATATTATATTATATATGTATCTATTATGTAAATAATACAGTACCTTTTTGTAGAACCAATATATGAATACATACATATAGGATTATATAGTGAGACATATAACACATAAGGTGGAGTTATTGAAAGTTCATTTTCCCAAAGTCGTAAATCTGTTATCTTTGAGTTGGCAAAGTCTTATCAGGACGAGGAGGGTTTGATATAACACAGCTGGGTGCCATACTGTCTCTACACAGGTGTTTTTAATTGGACAAAACCAGTTATAAATCACTTTAATGAACATATAGGAAATCTGGGAATGAATAAGTTTGGTTGTAGAACAGGTGTCAGATTTATGGTTAGTTACACTGATGTAGATCTTAGCAACCAATCATATCTAGGAGAGATGGCTAAGATAAGGCTTGTTAAGGTATATAAATGCAAGTTTTACAATTGTTAGACAGACAAGTCAGATAGGAGCCCATAAGGCTGAACTCAGAGCCAATGGGCAAATATCTGTCCTTTTGTTGTAACTTGTCTCCTCATACGAGTCAAATAAAGAAAACTTCTTAACTTGATCCAGAGTGTGGTCTAAGGTGAATTTCCCTCACAAATTGGTCCTTCGAACCGGAACTCAAAATCCTGTGAAGGGACCAGACCACCGGTGACCGTTACCGTACGGGGGAATCTCAGAAAACACAAAATTCTTTATTCCAAAGTCCTCTGTCTGAATTGACGTTAACAGAGGCCAGTTGATCAACTGGTCCCTATCAGGTGATGGGTTCCTAAGAATTGTCAAAAAAGACCCATTCTGGTTCAAGGTAAGAACAATTCACAATTGTTTCAATTTGGCTAAAGGATAAGAATACCAATGTTTTTTAGTAAAGCACATGATTAGGAATGAAATTCTGTGTCAATCTGCGAGTTGACAAAAATATTGTGTATAAAGGTAAAAGAATACCAATGTTTTTTAGTAGTGCACAGGGTTATGAAAGAAATTCTGTGTTGATCTGCGAGTTGACAAATATATTGTGTATAAAAGTATAAGAATATCAATGTTTTCTAGTAGAGCACAGGACTAGGAGGGTTGAAAAAGTACAGTAACCTCTTAAGGAATTTGTGCCGGTCTGCGAGTTAACGAAAACAACGTATAAGTGTCCGTGTGAGAAGACCTTAATTTACTCCGTACGTATGTTAAAATGGCCAGAAGTGTGTGAAATTAAATAAATGATGATTCTAATACTAAACATATATACAAATTAGACAAAGATAATGTATAATATCTTGAGAAATGTGTAAAATGTTATGACTTTGATGCATCATTAAGCAAGGATTCTTATGTTAAAATTACTGTATTTATCGGCGTATAACACGCACTTTTTTTCCACTTAAAATCAGGGGAAAATCGTGGGTGCATGTTATACGCCGATCCCCGCTAATTGTGATCCATCGCCACCGACATTCACATAGCTTGTAGTTTTAAATATGGCGCGGCGGAGTTCGGAGGAACTCGGCGGAGCTGAACGAGCGCCGCCAAAATCAGTGACTGGGCGGAGCCGAGATACACATAGTCGAGTGTTCTCGGCTCTTTCCGGCGCCGCTCACAGTCACGCCCAGTCCCGCCATTGGACCTGTGTTATGTTCATCATAGGGCGGGACTGGGCAGGACTGTGAGCGGCGCCGGAAAGAGCCGAGTACACTCGACTATGTGTATCTCGGCGGCGTTAGTTCAGCTCCGCTGAGTCCCTCCGAACTCCGCGGCGCCATATTTAAAACTACCGTACATGCTATGTGTATGTCGGCGGCGATCTGTCCAAGCATGGACACTGGGGGCAAGGCTGCACTGACCACTGGGGGCAAGGCTGCACTGACCACTGGGGGCAAGGCTGCACTGACCACTGGGGGCAAGGCTGCACTGACCACTGGGGGAAAGGCTGCACTGACCACTGGGGGCAAAGCTGCACTGACCACTGGGGCAAAACTGCACTGACAAGGCTGCACTGGGGCAAGGCTGCACTGACAAGGCTGCACTGGGGCAAAGCTGCACTGACAAGGCTGCACTGACAAGGCTGCACTGGGGCAAAGCTGGACTGACAAGACTGCACTGGGGCAAAGCTGCACTGACAAGGCTGCAATGGACACTGGGGCAAGGCTGCACTGACACTGAAAAGGCTGCAATGACACTAACAAGGCTGCAGATGGACACGATAAGGCTGCATTGATGGGCATTTTAATGTAAGTTTTTTTCCTTAAACTTCCCTCCTAAAAGTCTTTTACTTAAAATTCTCTCCTAAACTTGGGGTGCGTGTTATACACCGGCGCATGTTATACACTGATAAATACGGTATGTGGAATAATTAAAATTGAAACCGGCACTAAAAGCAGGAGAATAATACTAAGTATAAATGATTGTAAGATGAGAGTGAGATGAGCCTGCTTGTCTATCACAGTTCCCCCTTTCCCCCTTGTTAAGAAATGTGTGATTATATAGCAATGTGAAGTCCTAGTTAGATAATTCTAAGATTCATATAAGGAAGGCGTTTGCTGTAGAGGTAGTGTAATGTGTATGTTGCTGCTTTCAGCAAAGGTACAGAAAGGTTAAGAAACTCCCAACGTAGACCTCACAATAAGGATTATGAGGGTGGGAAAGAAGGAGTAAATGTTTTTTTGTGTGGCAGGAAAGGCCACTTGACCAGGGATTGCAAGCTGAAATAGAATGTATGAACAATTAAACAATTTCAGAAGGGTCTGAAGTATTAGACATATATAATGTGGAAATGTATTTACAGAATGAGATTAAACCTGAAATAACACTTGTTGTAAAAGAAAGAGGTGTCAACCAGGGACATGCAGCACCCTGATTCATCCCCAAGACATGCCTGGCAAGTTAAGCAAAAAGGTACAATTTTTGTAAAATCAGCAAACGGATTAATGTGTGGGGAGAATGTTTCAGAAAATCTTCCTATAGAGGACCCACTAACAGGCAAAAAAGCTGAATGTAAAAATGTGATATCCAAACGATGTCCGGTTAACCGGCTGGGCAGGGATTTGTTGCATGCACTCGATATCTCGATTATACCAGCTAAGGGGGGCTTGAGAGCCCACCGTACTTGCAAAACACATGTAGTGAAGGCTAACAACGAGCCTTATCATTGGTATAGCCTGGTTTTATGTACTGCAGGTCTTGGGTGCATGCAACAATCCCTCCTGGACAAGGCAGAGAAAAAGTGAGGAACTACAAGGTCCAGCATCATTCTCACTGTACAATGTATTTTAAACATTCTTCAGGACCTAATATAAGTTATGAAAAGTTTTAAGGGGTTAGAATCACCTTGAGAACTCTGTATTGGGATCGGGAGGGAGACAGCATGGCCACCTGCCTCCTCCTCGATGAGGTATTCAAGCTACATAGAGAAAGAGTCACCTCAGCTAGATAGCTCCATGAATAGGCTGAGGAGTTAGAAGTTATTTTACAAAAAAAGAAATTTGTTTGTTTTAGGAAATTTACGACATTGTTTGTATCTAGCATACTGATTCTAAAAAGAGTTACACCCCATGTGTCAATTACTTGAAGCACTACAGTAGAATGGTATGAGTTGGGAGATTTGTTAAATGATTGGGTCACACAAAGTATGAAAGGGGTGCACCTTTCAGGGGGACATTATGACAAAGAATGACTTGTCCTCTTGACCCGGGAGGAAGAGGATGCACTAAAAGACATCCCTGACCACCTTTGGTCAAGAGGAAAAGGTGATGTAGGACTAATTAAAACAGCAAGTGAGGTGCATGTAACCCCCCAAGGGTACTGTGAGACTGCATCAAGAAACGTGCCCTTTGAGAAAGGATGCAGAGGTTGGAATGGATCCTGTGGTCAGGAAAAAGCAGGGAAGGGCTATGGTCATAGAGTGTCTGGATTCACCCTGTGTTACACCATTGTTTGCTGTTGAGAAGCCACAAGGAGGCTGGAGACTCGTTCAGGACTTACAAGCAATAAATAAAGTTGTGGCAGTAGTTCCTGACCCCCATGTCCTCCTGAACGACCTCCAGCCTGAGAACAAGGTATTGATATAAGTATAAAGTAAAGTAACACATGCAAGAGTTGACACAGCTGCACACCCCAAAAAGCATTGCAAAATTACCGTAGTGGAAAAATTTCCCCAGGGGGCTTTTAAGCAGCAAAATATTTCTGAAACAATGTTTAGTAACCATGTTTAGTAAAAATATTATTTAATTCAGACATAGAATGCATTATATAAATACAATCAATATCACATAAAATTTCCAGTAGTCGACATCAGCAACAACAAAGGACCATCTCCCATGGCAATCAATTCATTGAAAAAGTTCTAATTGTACAGTTACATTGTATCAATGCTATCAATATGAATCCCCATGAATACCCCAATGCATTTCGACCCTTTATCCTTTTCTGGTCTTCTTCAGGGGGGTTTTAACTTCTAAAGAGATACATCAAAAAATTCCATTAGGATTTTCTACAATATATAAAACATAACAGATCATTTTGTGATATTTTGAAAGTTTTTGAAAGTACATCTCCATACATATGGCAAAGTATTTACCATATGGGAATAGGAAAGTGGGCTTGTGTCGCATAGTTTTAAAAACTGTTGCGTGCGGTGGTCCCTCAATGTTTGCTCATTCCCTCTGTCGCCTCTGGGCGCGTCCATAGTCCACGGGGCTTGCAAGGAGCCACGCATTTGGACCCAGTGGGGAAGGTGTAGGGCGAGGCACCTGTAATTTGATATTTGTAAAAATGAGTATATAGTCAGCGGGTGTCGGGTGGGTGTTCCGTATTGTCCTATATAGCCAGACTGTTTAATATTCAAAACAATTAATAGAGTGGTCTCGACTAATATTGTCCCTTTGCTGATATTTTAATAATTTTTGGATCTAAATTGTGATATGTGAATGTATGATAGGTTGAACTAAGTGTATAGAGTACTTGATGAAAAAAAATCACTTTGAACAAGCTCTATAGTTTCATGCCTCACCTTACAAAGGTGATAATACTGGCTGGTGGGGTAGTGTGTGTAAAAAAACTAAGTGAAGGGATCTATGTGATAAGGTGTGACATAAATAAATTGTTGTTGACCAGTGCCAAAAGCATGGGGTCTGTCTAATGAAATATAGCATGATAAAGTGTTGTTGATGTGTGCCAAAAACAAAAAACAAACAAAAACTTGAAAAAAAAATATATATATATAACAAACATGTGAAAAAGGGAAAAGAACTAAGAAGGCTGGTGGTGTGTGATGGTGAAAACAATCTATACAAGGTGAAGTAATGTGAAGTGCCTAATAAAAGAATATCCAAGGTTATAAACAGGTGGTTAAAATAACAGTATTATCATTTTAATTTTATTATCATTATTATTTTTATCATTATTATTATTATAATATAAAATAATAATTATTATTATTTATCATTATTTTTATTATCAATTTAATTTTATTATCATTTTGGCAGTGCTTGCCATCACGCATCCTATGTTTGCACGGGCGTTCAGCCTTTGTTTTATGCCGGCTTTTTAATCAAACACATTTTTTACTTGTATTTTTGTATTAAGACCTATGGTCAATTAAGGTAATAAACTCCTTATTATTTCTACTACACCATTGGAGTTCCTTTTTTCCCCTCTTTTCTTATCCATGGATCTTTTGAATAATGAGTCTCCCTCCTGACGCCGAAGCAGTAAAGATCAGTTTTTGAGTGAGAGGCGCTTACAAACAAGACCCGGACATCGTTATCCATCTGTCCCTGCAGAGGGTTATATCTGCAAGCTCGTATGACCTCGCCATAGAGGAGGTCCATCAAGTGCGGTAAGGGTACATCCATTACTCCTCTCCCGCAACTATCGGTGGCTTGGAAGTGTCCCTACATCTTTTCACCTTTCTACCCTGATATGACACACCTAAGGAACGTTTTATCCTCTTTATACTACTTGTCTTTCTTTTACTGAATGTGGTGTTTTTCAAGCGATTGGGGGTCCGATCGCAATTTTTGAACTTTCACTTTTTTGCTTTTTCAGAATTATTCACAATTTTTGTCATGGAGATGTGTTTTAATTCATAACTTTTGTATGTTTTATTTTATTGTGTTATTTCTCTGCACTGGGATTTAAATTCACTACAGCTCCGGGTAGTACTCCCAAGGAGCCTGTTAGTTGCAAATTTCATTACATGATTTATTTATGCTAGCGCACAAATTTAGTTTATATGGTGTCTATAGTATGCCTGTAAAGGGGCGCATGTTTCCCGTGTTTAGAACAGCCCGAGTGCAAAATGACATTTCTAAAGGAAAAAAAGTCATTTAAAAGTACTAGTGCTAGCGCCAGCTATAATGAATTGTCAGTCCGGCAATACACATAAAAGTTCATTGATAAAAATGGCATGGGATTTCCCCACAGGGTCCCCTTGTTAAAGGGGGATTCCAGATTCCGATAAGCCCCTGCCCGCAGACCCCCACAACCCCTGGGCAAGGGTTGTGGAGATGAGGCCCTTCTCCCCATCAACATGGGTACGAGGTGCTTTGGGGGGCTACCCCAATGCACCCTCCCAATGTTGAGGGCATGTGGCCTGGTACGGTTCAGGAGGGGGGGGCGCTCTTTCCTCTCCCCCTCTTTTCCTGTGGCCTGCCAGGTTGCGTGCTCGGATAAGGCAAAAAAAGTGAGGTGAATTGAGCGCACTCTGGGTGAGGATGCAGCTGATAAACCAGCACATAAATGATTTAAATAAAGTCCATTTGGCAATGTCCATAAAAGCAATAACAACTAGTAGGAAGGAAGGCTGCCTGCTTGCAGATAGAAGTTGATCTAAAACAAAGTAAGGGAAAAGAAAGCGGCGCCTTCTAAGTGTAGTATATTAAAAATTTAATGGATTCAATGTAAAAAAATAGCAAATACACTCACAAACAGATGAGAGAGACAGGCATGTATAATGGGTGTCATCCGCACTTATCCAGAGGATGCAGGGCTGGGACCGGTGTGTACCGAGAAGCCGTCCTCGGTAGCGAACGCAGTGGTGGAGTCCAATGCCTTCAGTATCCAGGGGAAGGGATCCATGAACACTGGAACGTCCTGCTGCGATGTCGTCACTTCCGGATTAAAGTTCAGCGGGAGGGTGCACGCGTTCAAAGCATGCATGCTTCTTCCTCAGGCTCTGATGGGGCCATCATAGAAGTGGTATATATTATGCTCCTGGTCACATGATAAGCCAGAGATAAACTACACTATGCACTAATGGAGATCAGGCTTGTTCAGTTAACACAATCATAACTAATATAGACAACTATCATCTATGCTAAAGTGAAATGGTGATGAAATGAGACTATGATGTAAAATTGTTAAATGACAGGTGGTGAAAAAACCAAAAACATGATAAATGAAGTATAAAAGGTAATAATGGAAAAAAACGAAACACTTAGAATCACCGGGACCAGATGGCTTGCATCCGAGGGTACTTAGGGAACTCAGTCAAGTGATTGCCAGACCGTTGTTCCTAATTTTTACAGTCTATTGACTGGAATGGTACCAGCTGATTGGAGAAAAGCCAATGTAGCACCAATATTTAAAAAGGGTCCAAAATACATCCCTGGGAATTACAGACCAGTTAGCCTAACATCAATAGTATGTAAACTCTTGGAGGGGATGATAAGGGACTATATACAAGATTTTAGTAATAAGAACGATATCATTAGCAGTACTCAGCATGGATTCATGAAGAATCGTTCTTGCCAAACCAATCTATTAACCTTCTATGAGGAGGTGAGTTGCCATCTAGATAAAGGAAGGCCCGTAGACGTGGTGTATCTGGATTTTGCAAAAGCATTTGACACAGTTCCCCATAAACGTTTACTGTACAAAATAAGGTCCGTTGGCATGGACCATAGGGTGAGTACATGGATTGAAAACTGGCTACAAGGGCGAGTTCAGAGGGTGGTGATAAATGGGGAGTACTCAGAATGGTCTGGGGTGGGTAGTGGGGTTCCCCAGGGTTCTGTGCTGGAACCAATCCTATTTAATTTGTTTATAAATGACCTGGAGGATGGGATAAACAGTTCAATCTCTGTATTTGCAGACGATACTAAGCTAAGCAGGGCAATAACTTCTCTGCAGGATGTGGAAACCTTGCAAAAAGACCTGAACAAATTAATGGGGTGGGCGACTACATGGCAAATGAGATTCAATGTAGAAAAATGTAAAATAATGCATTTGGGTGGCAAAAATATGAATGCAATCTATACACTGGGGGGAGAACCTCTGGGGGAATCTAGGATGGAAAAGGACCTAGGGGTCCTAGTAGATGATAGGCTCAGCAATGGCATGCAATGCCAAGCTGCTGCTACTAAAGCAAACAGAATATTGGCATGCATTAAAAGGGGGATCGACGCAAGAGATAAAATGATAATTCTCCCACTCTACAAGGCTCTGGTCCGGCCGCACCTGGAGTATGCTGTCCAGTTCTGGGCACCAGTCCTCAGGAAGGATGTACTGGAAATGGAGCGAGTACGAAGAAGGGCAACAAAGCTAATAAAGGGTCTGGAGGATCTTAGTTATGAGGAAAGATTGCAAGCACTGAACTTATTCTCTCTGGAGAAGAGACGCTTGAGAGGGGATATGATTTCAATGTACAAATACTGTACTGGTGACCCCACAATAGGGATAAAACTTTTTCGCAGAAGAGAGTTTAATTAGACTCGTGGTCACTCATTACAATTAGAAGAAAAGAGGTTTAACCTTAAACTACGTAGAGGGTTCTTTACTGTAATGCCCCGTACACACGGTCGGATGGAAAATGTCCGATCGGAGCGTGTTGTCGGAAATTCCGACTGTATGTGGGCTCCATCGGACATTTTCCATCGGATTTTCCGACACACAAAGTTGGAGAGCAGAAGATAAAATTCCGATCGTGTGTACACAAATCCGACGGACAAAGTGCCACGCATGCTCAGAATAAATAAAGAGATGAAAGCTATTGGCCACTGCCCCGTTTATAGTCCCGACGTACGTGTTTTACGTCACCGCGTTTAGAACGATCAGATTTTCTGACAACTTTGTGCGACCGTGTGTAGACAAAACAAGTTTGAGCCAACATCAGTCGGAAAAAATCCTAGGATTTTGTTGTCGGAATGTCCGAACAAAGTCCGACCGTGTGTACGCCCTATTAGAGCGGCAAGGATATGGAATTCCCTTCCACAGGCGGTGGTCTCAGCGGGGAGCATTGATAGCTTCAAGAAACTATTAGATAATCACCTGAATGACCGCAACATACAGGGATATATAATGTAATACTGACACATAATGACACACATAGGTTGGACTTGATGGACGTGTGTCTTTTTTCAACCTCACCTACTATGTAACTATGTAACTATGTAACTAAGAATGATAAAATAAGAGAAACAAAGCTATAGTAATTCCATCGATGCATCGATCGATGACAGGAAATGTGTATGGGAAAAGGGAAAATTTATTCCTAATATGACTGTATGAAAGTGGCAAATTGTTGGAGATGGATAATGTATAGAGATGGGGAAAAGAAAATACAAAAATAATAATAAAAATAAAGATAAAAATAAATGAAAAATATAGATGAAAAAATAAATAAAATAAAATAAATAAGGAAAATGAAAAAAAAATAAAATAAATAAAAATAAGAATAAAAATAACAATAGAAATAAGAATAAAAATAGAAATGAAAATAAAAATAAAAATAAAGACAAAAGCAAATGGAAAAAATAAAATAAAATAAAGTAAAATAAATTAAAATACAAATAAAATTAAAAATAAGAATAATAATAAAAATAAAAATTTAAATAGAAATAAAAATAAAAATGAAAATCATAATAATAAAGAATAAAGATGAAAGACGTGAAATTGCTAGTAAAAGTAAAGGACTGAGTGAATTGGACTGAACATCAAATTGTCACATATATAGATGTGAATACTGACGCATGTGTACACATGTATGTGTAGTTATGTGTACATGTGTGTGGAGGTGCAGATGCATAGGCACCTAAACATCAAATAGTATGAAGTAATACATCAAATTAAAATCAATAACTGGTCGATCGCAGACAGTCATGGGTGACTGAGTGTGGTCAATAAAAAAATTATATATATATATATATATATATATATATATATATATATATATATATATATATATATATATATATATATATATATATATATAGCTATATATATATTTATATATAATTTTTCTATTGACCCCACTCAGTCACCCATGACTGTCTCCGATCGACCAGTTATTGATTTTAATTTGATGTATTACTTCATACTCTTTGCTGTTTAGGTGCCTATGCATCTGTATGTATCCATTACCAATAGGGATGAGCTTCGTGTTCGAGTCGAACCCATGTTCAAATCGAACATCGTCTGTTCGAATTGCGAACGATATGGGCCGTTCGCGCCAAATTCGTGTGGCGCGTCACGGCCCATAATTCACTGCGGCATCGCAGTGCATTGCTGGCTGATAATTGGCCAAGCATGCACTATGACCCGCATGCTTGGCCAATCACAGCGCCGTCTGAACAGAGAGCCGTAATTGGCCAAAGCCAAGGAGGCTTTGGCCAATTATGGCTCAGGGGATTTAGTACACGCCCCACACTATATAAGGCCGCCTGCACGGCGGCCCTGTGTAGTGTGTGTTCCGGCGTTCATAGATAGAGAGAGAGAGAGAGACAGACAGTGTCATCTGATTTGAGTTAGATAGATTAGGCAGAACAGTCAGTCAGTTAGCTGCACTTACAGTGTATTGTGTATATATATGCATCCCAGGTGTTGCATATATATATATATATACACTGTATTCAGTTTAGCTAGATCCGTTCCTGTTATCTTCCTACTGACAGGCAGGCTTGTCTTGTTACAGTATATACAGCTACCTGAAGAAAATTACTGGTGTTCTTTTGATCCTATTAGTACCACAGTCAGGCAGCTAGACTATTTACAGTTAGTGCAGTGCGTCCTGCTCACAGTGTTCAGCTAAAACTACAAGTTAGTGGGGTGCGTCCTGCTCACAGTGTTCAGCTAAACCTACAAGTTAGTGAGGTGCGTCCTGCTCACAGTGTTCAGCAAAACCTACAAGTTAGTGGGGTGCGTCCTGCTCACAGTGTTCAGCTAAACCTACAAGTTAGTGTGGTGCGTCCACCTCACAGTGTTCAGCTAAACCTACAAGTTAGTGAGGTGCGTCCTGCTCACAGTGTTCAGCTAAACCTACAAGTTGGTGTAGTGAGACCTCTGCACAGTGTTCATCTAAAGCTACAAGTTAGTGCAGTGCGTCCTGCTCACAGTGTTCAGCTAAAACTACAAGTTAGTGCTGTGCGTCCACCTCACAGTGTTCAGCTAAACCTACAAGTTATTTTTTTGCGAGCTCTGCACAGTGTTCACCTAAAGCTACCTGTAGAAGGTTGGTGGTGTTTTCCTGATCCTATCACTACCGCAGGCAGCTAAAAAAGCTACAAGTTATTTTTTTGCGAGCTCTGCACAGTGTTCAGCTAAAGCTACCTGTAGAAGGTTGGTGGTGTTCTCATACTACAGGCAGGCAGTTGATTTTCGCTGCAGTATCAGTATATATATATATATATATATATATATATATATATATATATATATCCCAGCTTAGTGCAGCTACAGGCCACTAGTATGTCTGGAAGGCCAAGAGGGAGAGGCAGACAGTCACAAGCCAATAAGAGAGGGCAAGCAGGCTCTGTGTCTAGTGCTGGTCGTGGAGACGGTGCATCCTCATCAACACGTGGCCGTGGGACACGCTTGGCCTTTTTTTCGGCAGCTGGCCGTGTTGAGCCACAACATGCGGAAGACTTGGTCGAGTGGATGACCAAGCCGTCCTCATCCTCCTCATCCTCTCTCACCCATGCCCAGGGTACTTTGTCTGGCAAAGCAGCGGCCTCTTCCCTCGGCTCAATGTCATCAGTGACTCCTTCCCTAGCCCCACCATGTCCTCCTGAGGAGTCCCTCGAACTGTTTGACCACAGTGTTGGGTACATGCTCCAGGAGGATGCCCAGCATTTGGAAGGCTCTGATGATGATACTGAGCTCGATGAAGGCAGTAACATGAGCACGGACAGAGGGTATGCCCAAGAAGGACAGCAATCTGGCAGTCATGCTCCCCCTGCTGCAGCATACTGCCAGGTTTGCTCCAGTGATGAGGAGGGATGGGATGATGAGGTCACTGACTCAGCGTGGGTGCCTGATAGGAGAGAGGAAGAGGAGGAGGAGGAGGAGGAGGAGGTGGAACATCACCAACGAGGCAGGATGCCCTCCAGGGGCCAGCCTAAGGGCAGCACATTGACTGCATCACACCCCAAAGCTCCACATGTGCAGGGCGCTGCAGTGTCTGCGCGTTATTCAAAAAGTTCTTTGGTGTGGGTCTTTTTTGAGACGAGTACATCAGATCGCACCGCTGCTATTTTCAACATATGTCTCAAGCGTTTCTCACGTGGCCAAAACATCTCCCGCTTGGGTACCACATGCTTGACCAGACATATGTTGACCTGCCATGCAGTTCGTTGGCAAGCGTATCTAAAAGACCCACACCAAAGAACAAAGAGGACCTCTCCTTGCTCCTCATCAGCTGACATCTCCAACCCCACTATACCTTCAGTCCTCTCTGAGACCTGCACTGAGAGGAATGAAGGTGTAGAATTAGGTGTGTCACAGCCAAGTACTTGTGGGCAATCTGCTTTTGGTACACCAACGTCAGATTGTACCAGGCAAATTTCCCTGCCCCAGCTGCTGCACCACCGAAAGAAGTTTGCTCCCAGCCATCCACATGCGCAGCGGTTGAATGCTAGCTTGGCAAAATTGCTAGCACTTCAACTGCTGCCTTTTCAGTTGGTAGACTCTGCCCCCTTCCGTGAGCTTGTGGAATGTGCGGTTCCTCAGTGGCAGGTACCCAAACGCCACTTTTTCTCACGGAAGGCGATTCCAGCTCTCTACCGGCATGTTGAAGGCAATGTCCATGCCTCGCTGGACAGGGCGGTCAGCGGTAAGGTGCATATTACCGCTGACTCATGGTCCAGCAGGCATGGACAGGGACGTTACCTAAGTTTCACAGCGCATTGGGTGACTCTGCTGGCAGCTGGGAAGGATGCAGGACAAGGTGCAGTAGTGTTGGAGGTTGTTCCGCCACCACGCCTCCAAAATGCTAATGATTGTGACACACCTCTCTCCTCCACCCCCTCCTCTTCTTCTTCCTCCATGGCCTCTTCCTGTGTTTTGTCCTCGGAACCAGCGGTGCTCCGTAGCCGTTCAAGGGGCTACGCAAGTACGCAGACCAAAAGATGCCATGCGGTGCTTGAGCTGGTGTGCTTGGGGGACAGGAGTCACACTGTGGCAGAGGTTCTGTGAGCTCTGCAGGAGCAGGTTCAGAGATGGTTGACGCCACGCCAACTTAAGGCAGGAATGGTGGTTTGCGACAATGGCACCAACCTCCTCTCTGCCCTCCGACAGGGACAAATGACCCATGTGCCCTGTTTGGCTCATGTCCTTAACTTGGTGGTGCAGCGGTTCTTGGGCAGGTACCCAGGCTTACAGGATGTCCTGAGGCAGGCCAGGAAAGTCTGTGTGCATTTCCGACGGTCATATAATGCCAGTGCTCGGCTGACAGACCTCCAAAAGGAATTTAACCTGCCCAAGAACCGCCTAATCTGTGACATGCCCACCAGGTGGAACTCAACGTTGGCCATGCTGCAGCGGCTGCACATGCAGCAGAGGGCCATCAATGAGTACCTGTGCGACTATGGCACCAGGACAGGGTCAGGGGACCTTGGTTTTTTCCCCACGCTAGTGGGCCATGATCAGGGATGCATGCACTGTCCTGTCACCATTTGAGGAGGCCACGAGGATGGTGAGCAGTGACAGTGCATGCATCAGTGACACTGTCCCCCTTGTCCACCTGTTGGAGCACACACTGCATGGAATAATGGACAGGGCACTTGAGGCAGAACAGAGGCAGGAAGAGGAGGACTTCCTTAGCTCTCAAGGCCCCCTTTATCCAGACAGTGTTCCTGCGTGCCCGCCGATCACACAGGAAGAGGAGGAGGAGGAGGAGGAAGATTGTGTCAGTATGGAGGTGGAGCCTGGCACTCAGCATCAGCAGCAGTCTTTAAGGGATCAGTCCCAAGAAACACATGGACTTGTACGTGGCTGGGAGGAGGTGGCTGCAGACCATGTCGTCCTTAGTGACCCAGCAAACCTACGCTGCATGGCCTCCCTGATCCTGCAAAGCCTGTGGAAGGATCCTCGTATTCGTGGTATCAAGCAGAAGGACCAATACTGGCTGGCAACCCTCCTTGATCCACGTTACAAGGGTAAGGTTGCGGACCTTATCTTGCCATCGCAGAGGGAGCAGAGGATGAAACATCTTCGGGAGGCCTTGCAGAAAGGTCTGTGCAACGCGTTCCCAGAGACTGGGAGGTTACAAACTTCTGTTTCTGGACAACGTGTTGCTGAGGCTTCGGTCAGTCAAAGAAGGAGCGGTGGAGAAGGTGGCCGTCTGACCGATGCGTTCAGACAATTTTTTGGTCCGCAGCCCCAAGGTATGATCGGTTCCAGCAACCATCGCCAGCGTCTGTTTTACATGGTGCAGGAATACCTAGGGGCAAGATCTGACTTGGACACCTTTCCCACCGAAAATCCTCTGGGTTACTGGGTCTTGAGGATGGATTACTGGCCAGAGCTTGCACAGTATGCAATTGAGCTACTGGCCTGTCCTGCATCCAGCGTTCTTTCGGAACGCACATTCAGTGCTACTGGAGGCTTTGTAACCGATCACAGGGTGTGTCTGACTCGGTCGATCGACTGACCTTCATAAAAATGAATCAGTCTTGAATCAACACCAGCTACCAAGCACCTGATGCTGATGTAACCAAATTATTTTTTTTGAAATCTCAGATCCCTTCAAAGACTGCCTATACTGATGCTGAGTGACTATCCCTGAGAAATTATCCTCTTCCTCTTCAATCATCACGCTGATAGCTTGTAAGAACATTTTTGGTTCTGGGCGCCACCACCAGTGCCTAAGGCACAATTTTTCAGCCCCTGTTTAACAGGGGCGTGTAATTACAATTTTTGATGCAATACTTTGCAGCAGGGCTCGTTCCTGCGTTCCAACTAGAGTGTCTGTGAGGGGTTGCAGTGTTGTGGCACCAGCACCAGTGCCTAAGGCCCAATTTTTCAGCCCTTGTTTAACAGGGGCATGTAATTACTATTTTTGATGCAATAATTTGCAGCAGGGCTCATTTCAGCATTCCAACTAGAGTATCTGTGAGGGGTTGCAGTGTTATGGCACCAGCACCAGTGCCTAAGGCCCAATTTTTCTGCCCCTGTTTAACAGGGGCGTGTAATTACAATTTTTGATGCAATACTTTGCAGCAGGGCTCGTTCCTGCATTCCAACTAGAGTGTCTGTGAGGGGTTGCAGTGTTGTGGCACCAGCACCAGTGCCTAAGGCCTAATTTTTCAGCCCCTGTTCAACAGGGGCATGTAATTACAATTCTTGATCTAATATTTCACAGCAGAGCCTATTTCTGCACCCACCAAGAGCGAGTGAGGACTTACAGTGTTGTGGCACTAGCACCACTACCACCACCACCAAAGGCCCAATTTTTCTGCCACTGTTCAACAGGGGCATGTAATTACAATTCTTGATCTAATATTTCACAGCAGGGCCCTGTGAGGGCTTACAGTGTTGTGGCCACAACAACACCTAAGGCCCAAATTTCTGCTGAGTATATAGGGCAGGCCCCTACTTTCAAACATCTAACTTACAAACGACTCCTACTTGCAAACGGAAGGAGACAACAGGAAGTGAGATGAAATCTACCCCTAGGAAGGGAAATTCTCTCCTGTAAGAGTTAATATGGGAAAAACATTTCTCCTTTCCACTGATGCTTTCCAATCCTTGTTCCACAAAAAACTCCAGATTTTCAAAAAACATTTGTCATTGGGACAAATAGTGAGGTGAAATCTTCTGAAGAGGAGGAAAGACAGCAAAACAAATGTCACAGGGGTGATAACCCTTCCCTATGTTTTCCAAAAAGCTTAAAAAAGATTTTTTGGCTGGAGCTAAACACGTTAAAAATGTACCCGTTCAAAATGACAAACAGATTCTACTTAACAACAAACCTACAGTCCCTGTCTTGTTTGCACCGCCTGTATACTGCTGTTCAGAGTATATAGGGCCTGGTGGCCCCACACCTTTCCTTATTTTAATTTGGGTACGGGGTTCCCCTTAACCACTTAAGGACCAGCCTCGTTTTGGATTTTAGGTGTTTACATGTTTAAAACAGGTTTTTTTGCTAGAAAATTACTTAGAACCCCCAAACATTATATATGTTTTTTTTTCTAACACCCTAGAGAATAAAATGGCGGTCATTGCAATACTTTTTTTTGCACCGTATTTGCGCAGCGGTCTTATAAGCGCACTTTTTTTGGAAAAAATTCACTTTTTTGAATAAAAAAATAAGACAACAGTAAAGTTAGCCCAATTTTTTTTTATATTGTGAAATATAATGTTACGCCAAGTAAATTGATACCCAACATGTCACGCTTCAAAATTGCGCCCGCTCGTGGAATAGCGTCAAACTTTTTCCCTTAAAAATCTCCATAGGCGAAGTTTAAAAAATTCTACAGGTTGCATATTTTGCGTTACAGAGGAGGTCTAGGGCTAGAATTATTGCTCTCGCTCTACCAGTCATGGCGATACCTCACATGTGTGGTTTGACCACCGTTTTCATATGCGGGCGCTACTCATGTATGCGTTCGCTTCTGCGCGTGAGCTCGTCGGGACAGGGCGCTTTAAATTTTTTTTTTTTTTATTATTATTTATTTATTTATTTGGATCACTTTTGAGGATCCCCTTTTGAGTGCCTGACAGGTACATTTTCTTTTAGATATGCTAGAATATTGTCTCACTCATAATTATTTTGAAGTTTATGGTGAGTTTTATATCCAAATCAGAGGCACAGCTATGGGGACCAATTTTGCCCCCAGTTATGCGAACCTGACTATGGGGTACTGGGAACAATTTCACATCTGGCAGAATAACCCCTACTCGTCCCATCTAGTATATTATGGTCGGTATATTGATGACTATTATTTGGGATGAGCCAGAAACCCTTATACCAGCATTTCTTGAATATTGTATGCCAACAACATGGGCATATCTTTAACCGCAGTTACTGACAACCAAAAACTTGCTTTTTTTGGATCTGGAACTCTTCCATGAGGACACTGTCATCTGTGCACAGAACTACACGAAACCCATGGCCGGCAACTCCTTCTTACACTATGGGAGTTGCCATCACCCACGTTCGGTCAAACACATCCCGAAGAGTCAATTCTGTAGACTCAAGCACAATTTCACCTGAGTGCAGGACTACATTGCCCATGGTGAGACCTTAAAAATGAAGTTTAGGGATAAGGGCTACCCCGATAGCGCCCAGTAGAATAAAAACACAAAGTTCGATACCCACTGACAAAAAGAATTTATATGTAAAAGTAAATCATACACTATACCTGATTTTTTCACCTGTTCCTCAGAGTATGTCGTGTTATTGGACATTATTATTATTGGATTTTTACCTTGGATAGCCTTTAGTCCGGGGGCCTAAATGAAGGCATAGAAATCAATGTCTTATTATAAGTATCAATCACTGCTCCTGTTGCCCATATTTGTTCAACCACTTAGTGGCCCATCCAATACCATATACATGTATATATATATAAAAAAAATTTCTATTGACCCCACTCAGTCACTTCATACTCTTTGCTGTTTAGGTGCCTATGCATCTGCACCTCCACACACATGTACGCACCACTACACATACATGTGTACACATGCGTCAGTATTCACATCTATATATGTGACAATTTGATGTTCAGTCCAATTCACTCAGTCCTTTACTTTTACTAGCAATTTCACGTCTTTCATCTTTATTCTTTATTGTTATGATTTTCATTTTTATTTTTATTTTTATTTCCATTTTTATATTTTTTCTCTTTATCTATTTCTATTTTTATTTTTAATTTTATTTTAATTTATTTTACTTTATTTTATTTTATTTTTTTCCATTTGCTTTTGTCTTTATTTTTATTTTCATTTCTATTTTTATTTTTATTCTTATTTCTATTTTGATTTTGATTCTTATTTTTATTTTTGTACTTTCTTTTCCCCTTCTCTATACATTATCCAATGATTGGCCACTTTCATACAGTCATATTAGGAATAAATTTTCCCTTTTCCTATACACATTTCTTGACAACGATCAATGCATCAATGGAATTACTATAGCTTTGTTTCTCTTATTTTATCATTCTAAGTGTTACGTTTTTTCCATTATTACCTTTTATACTTTATACTTCATATATCATGTTTTCGTTTTTTTTCACCACCTGTCATTTAACAATTTTCCATCATAGTCTCATTTCATCACCAGTTCACTTTAGCATAGATGATAGTTGTCTATATTAGTTTTGATTGTGTTAATTGAACAAGTCTGATCTCTATTAGTGCTCAGTGTAGTTTATCTCTGGCTTATCATGTGATTGGGAGCATAATATATACTACTTCTAAGATGGCCCCATCAGAGTCTGAGGAAGAAGCATGCATGCTTCGAATGCGCGCACCCTCCCACTGAAATTTTATCCGGAAGTGATGACATCGCAGCAGGACATTCCGGTGTTCATGGATCCCTTCCCCTGCATACTGAAGGCATTGGACTCCACCACTGTGCTCGCTACCGAGGACTGCTTCTCAGTACACACCGGTCCCAGCCCTGCATCCTCTGGATAAGTGCAGATGACACCCATTATACATGCCTGTCTCTCTAATCTGTTTGTGAGTGTATTCGCTATGTTTTTTACATTGAATCCATTAAATTATGAATATACTACGTTTAGAAGGCGACGCTTTCTTTCCCTCACTTCGTGCTCGGATAAGGGTCTGGTATGGATTTTTGGGGGGACCCCACACCATTTTTTTTTTACATTTTGGCACGGGGTTCACCTTAAAATCCATACCAGACCTAAAGGGTCTGGTATGGATTTTGAGACGGACCCTGCGCCATTTAAAAAAAAAAATTGGCGCAAAGTTCCCCTTAATATCCATACCAGACCTGAAGGGCGTGGTATGGAATTTAAGGGGACCCCCACGCATTTTTTTTTTTAAATTTTGGTTCAGGGTTCCCCTTTGGGGAAATCTTATGCCGTTTTTATCAATAAACTTTTATGTGTATTGTCGGACCGACAATTCATTATAGCCACGAGTAGTTTTAAATGACTTTTTTTCCTTTAGAAATGTCATTTTGCTGTCAGACTGTTCTAAATACGGGAAACATGCGCCCCTTTACAGGCATACTATAGACACCCCCCAGGTATGAAATTTAAAGGAATTTTACACTTTTATTGTTTCACTTTAAGCATTATTAAAATCACTGATCCCAAAAAAACGTCCATTTTTAAAACCTCTTTTTGCATTGATACATGTCCCCTGGGGCAGGACCCAGGTCCCCAAACACTTTTTATGACACTAACTAGCATATAAGCCTTTAAAATGAGCACTTTTGATTATTCATGTTCGTGTCCCATAGACATTAACGGTGTTCGCGTGTTCAACACATTTTTTGCCTGTTCGCATGTTTCGGATGCGAACCGAACCGGGGGGTGTTCGGCTCATCCCTACTCTTGATATGCTGTTGGCAGAGAAGGGAGGGGTGTGCAAGATGTTCGGAACCTTTTGTTGAACCTTCATTCCTAACAATACAGCCCCCGATGGTAGCATAACGAATGCACTGCAAGGATTGCAGATGCTGTCCAAAGAACTGGCAGGAAACTCTGGCGTGGAAGATCCTCTGGCTGGACTCTTTGAGACATGGTTCGGTAAATGGGGTGAACTGGTGAAAAATTTGTTAATCTCAATAGTGATGGCAGCCACAGCACTGACTCTGTGTGGGTGCTGTTGCATTCCCTGTGTCTGAGGACTCCTTCAACAGTTCATTGACACATCCTTGCCAAAGACTATGTTTCTCCAAAAAGATCTAAATGAACTCTATTCTGCACTTCATTCTGAAACAGATGAGGACGAGTATAAGAACTTTACCCCTGACTCTCATGTGTGAACTATATGATGGACCTTGGTGAAATCTTGAAAGCTGAAGTGCTGAAAGAACTGTCATAAATGAGTATAAACAGGGGGGAAATGTTAGAGAAATTAAATGCTTATTTTATAATCATTTAATGCACGCTTGCAAAAGATTTCTTAGAAGTAGAATAGTTTCAAGTTAAACAGAGTTGTTATGAGTCCTTGAAATGCATATAAATCACAGAAATAAGTTAGAACATCTTATACAGGTGGTTTAAAAATAATTATGTGGAATATGGGAAAGTTATGTACAGTACATTAATTAAGTTTGACAGGGTCAAACAAAGGTCTGCTTGTGCCCTCATTAAAACTGTTAAAATACATTGAATAAGATAACAGTGATGTGTATGTATGTATATATTAATAATTAGACAATATTGAATAAAGTAGTTAGCTTTGTGTTTTTTATACATATATATATATATATATATATATATATATATATATATATATATATATATATAGTTATATATATATATATATATATATATATATATATATATATATATATATATAGTTATATAGTTATATAGTTTTATAGTTATATAGTTATATATTTATTATGTAAATAATACAGTACCTTTTTGTAGAACCAATATATGAATACATACATATAGGATTATATAGTGAGACATACTGTATAACACATAGGGTAGGGTTAGTCAAAGTTATTTTTCCCAAAGTCGTAAATCTGTTATCTTTGAGTTGGTAAAGTCTTATTAGGACGGGGAGGGTTTGATTTAACACAGCTGGGTGCCATACTGTCTCTACACAGGTGTTTTTAGTTGGACAAAACCAGTTATAAATCACTTTAATGAACATATAGGAATTCTGGGAATGAATAAGTTTGTCTGGTTGTAGAACGGGTGTCAGATTTATGGTTAATTACATTGACGTAGATCTTAGCAACCAATCATATCTAGGAGAGATGGCTAAGATAAGGCTTATAAAGGTATACAAATGCAAGTTTTACAATTGTTAGACAAACAAGTCAGATAGGAGCCCATAAGGCTGAACTCTATGTATGCTTCCTTATTGCATGGTTCATAGAGATCAGAACCAATAGGCAAATATCTGTCCTTTTGTTGTAACTTGTCTCCTCGTACGTGTCAAATAAAGAAAACTTGTGAACTTGATCCAGAGTGTGGTCTAAGGTGAATTTCCCTCACAGGCATCTGCTGGTGGACACTGGAACTGCAGCAATCAGACCAGAGCACCACAGTGCCACTAGCAGGCAAACTCGATCTTAACACCTAGCCATTTGGCAATAGGCAAGCTTTTTTTAAGTAAGGCTGAGTTCACACTGATGTGCGGAGTGGCTCACAGCAGGGGTCCGGTGCGTCCCTGTTCTCAGTTTCAGGAACGAATCAGGCACGGACTTTTGGCTGAATTCGGACCTGAAACAGACCAGAAGATGCCCAGGACTCTTCTGCAAACTTCACCTGAGCCGGTCACAGTCTCCTGACATGTGAATTGGATGCTGGGAAACCTGCATCCAATTCACACTAATGTGAACCCAGCCTTAGGGAATGGGGAGCTGAACGATCCCATTGGAGCATTTAATGAAGCAAAAACATTTTTTTAAAAGACAACACAATTTATATGACTTTGAGGACAACATGGAAAAGAAACACAATTTCAAGCATGCAATATACCTTTAATCTGTGGGTGGTTTATGGGGCAGTGCAACTTTCACAGAGAGCAGCAAAAATGTAATCTGGAATTACATATTTTGAATGTGTAATTGTTTTTTTAAGTTTTACATTATTTAGTTTTAAATACAGTGGCAGGGCCCAGTCTGATTTCTTTCAGCTTTTTTTTTTTTTTTGATAGTTTTGACTGCAACAACTGAATTGAATAGTGAACAGATCTAAAAGCTAAAGGAAAATGTAATTTTAAAAAATAGCATCAAGGAGTTTGTAGTAATCCAAGACTAATTCATGTTAATGAACAGGAATCTGTCCACACTGTCAGGGGACAGGCAGATTTGCCTCTCCATAACAAAGCCTACTGCTGAGTGAAAGGTTCTCTCAGAGAGAATACTTACTACAAGGCAAGACAGAAGTGCCAGCACTTGCTGTGCAAGCTCCAGCATGTGTGGCTGTATAGCATGGCCACTCTGATATAGAAACAATGGACATACCCTACCTCTAGAGGCACATTGTAGAGGGCAAGCAGGTTTTTCAGAATAATCCCCACCTCTGCCTCTCACTTTAGGCTTTCCTGACATTTTTAATACAGAAAATTGCATAAATGTAAAGGAGCTCGGCAATATAGGAAATAAATCTATAGTTTGGTGCACATTGGTTTTTCACACAAGTATGTAGTGGCATGCCGCAAAGGTTAGCTTTGTCTTGGTAAGCAATAAGTATAAATTTCAGCTCCCACAATAAAAAGCCCTAGCAAAATACAATAAACCTCCACACCTTCTCCTAAACCCTAAAACACTAGACCCCCAACAATTTTTTAAACCTAGCAGAAAAAATATGGATAAATGTGAAGAAAAAAACTGCTTGGGTGGCACAGCAGCCAAATAGCAACTATAGTTGCTGGTAAATAGGGATGAGCCGAACACCCCCCTGTTCGGTTCGCACCAGAACATGCGAACAGGAAAAAAGTTTGTTCGAACATGCGAACACTGTTAAAGTCTATGGGACACTAACATGAATAATCAAAAAATGTCGTGGGGTCCCCCTAAATTCCATACCAGACCCTTCAGGTCTGGTATGTATTTTAAGGGGAACCCCGTGCCAAAATTAAAAAAAAATGGCGTGGGGTCCCCCCAAAAATCCATACCAGACCCTTATCCGAGCACGCAACCTGGCAGGCCGCAGGAAAAGAGGGGGGACGAGAGAGCGGCCCCCCTCCTGAACCGTACCAGGCCACATGCCCTCAACATTGGGAGGGTGCTTTGGGGTAGCCCCCCAAACCACCTTGTCCCCATGTTGATGAGGACAAAGTCCTTATCCCCACAACCCTGGCCGGTGGTTGTGGGGGTCTGCGGGTGGTGGGCTTATCGGAATCTGGAAGCCCCCTTTAACAAGGGGACCCCCAGATCCCGCCCCCCCTAAAAGGGGGGCCCCCAGATCCCGCCCCCCCTGTGTGAAATGGTAAGGGGGTACAAAAGTACCCCTACCATTTCACTAAAAAACTGTCAAAAATTTTAAAAATGACAAGAGACAGTTTTTGACAATTCCTTTATTTAAATGCTTCTTCTTTCTTCTTTTTTCCTTCATCTTCTTCTTCTTCTGGTTCTTCTGGTTTTTCTGGTTCTTCCTCCGGTGTTCTCATCCAGCATCTCCTCCGCGGCGTCTTCTTCCCTTCTTCTCCTCGGGCTGCTCCGCATCCATGATGTCATGGAGGGAGGCTCCCGCTCTTCTCTTCATCTTTTTCTCTTCTTAATCTTCTTTTCTTCTTCTCTTCTTCATCTTCTTCTCTTCTTCATCTTCTTCTCCGGGCCGCTCCGCATCCATGCTGGCATGGTGGGAGGCTCCGCTGTGTGATGCGTGTCCTCTTCTGACGGTTCTTAAATAACGGGGGGGGCGGGGCCAGCCGGTGACCCCGCCCCATCTGACGCACGGTGACTTGATGGGACATCCCTGTGACGTCACAGGGAGTGCCACAGGGAAGTCCCGTCATGTCCCGTGCGTCAGAGGGGGGCGGGGTCACCAGGTGGCCCGCCCCCATTATTTAAGAACCATCAGAAGAGGAGACACGTCACACAGCGGGAGCCTCCCACCATGCCAGCATGGATGCGGAGCAGCCCGGAGAAGAAGATGAAGAAGAGAAGAAGATGAAGAGAAGAGCGGGAGCCTCCCCCCATGTCATGGGTGAGGATCAGCCCGAGGAGAAGAAGATAGAAGACGCCACGGAGGAGATGCTGGACGAGAACACTGGAGGAAGAACCAGAAGAGCCAGAAGAAGAAGATGAAGGAAGATAGAAGAAAGAAAGAAGAAGCATTTAAATAAAGGAATTGTCAAAAACTGTCTCTTGTCATTTTTAACATTTTTGACAGTTTTTTAGTGAAATTGCAGGGGTACTTTTGTACCCCCTTACCATTTCACACAGGGGGAGGGCCAGGATCTGGGGGTCCCCTTGTTAAAGGGGGCTTCAAGATTCCGATAAGCCCCCTGCCCGCAGACCCCCACAACCACCGGCCAGGGTTGTGGGGATGAGGCCCTTGTTCTCATCAACATGGCGACAAGGTGTTTTGGGGGGCTACCCCAAAGCACCCTCCCAATGTTGAGGGCATGTGGCCTGGTACGGTTCAGGAGGGGGGGCGCTCTTTCGTCCCCCCCTCTTTTCCTGCGGCCTGCCAGGTTGTGTGCTTGGATAAGGGTCTGGTATGGATTTTTGGGGGGACCCCACGCCGTTTTTTTTTAAATTTTGGCGCAGGGTTCCCCTTAATATCCATACCAGACCCTTCAGGCTTGGTATGGAATTTAGGGGGACCCCCACGTTATTTTTTTTTTTACATTTTGGTTTGGGGTTCCACTGTGGGGAATTCCCATGCCATTTTTATCAATGAACTTCTATGTGTATTGTCGGACAGGCAATGCAATAGCCGCGAGTAGTTTTAAATGACTTTTTTTCCTTTGAAATGTCATTTAGCTGTCAGACTGTTCTAAACACGGGAAACATGCGCCCCTTTACAGGCATACTATAGACACCCCCCAGCTATGAAATTTAAAGGAATATTACACTTTTATTGTTTCACTTTAAACATTATTAAAATCACTGCTCCTGAAAAAACGGCTGTTTTTAAAACTTTTTTTGCATTGATCCATGTCCCCTGGGGCAGGACCCAGGTCCCCAAACACTTTTTTATGACAATACCATGCATATAAGCCTTTAAAATTAGCACTTTTGATTTCTCCCATAGACTTTTAAAGGGTGTTCCCCGGCATTCGAATTTGCCGCGAACACCCCAAATTGTTCGCTGTTCGGCGAACTTGCGTACAGCCGATGTTCGAGTCGAACATGAGTTCGACTCGAACTCGAAGCTCATCCCTACTGGTAAACCACAAACTGAACTGAACACTGGGAGGGGTACACAAGAATATGCATCCCACCACAGTGATTTAGAACAAGACACCGGCCTACACAGGCTATCAGTTCTCCCTAAATGAGGAGGCTGGCCTGGCACATAAAGGACCTTTTATTGGCCCTTTTAAGTCAGCTGAAGTTCAAAGGTCAGGCAGTGAACTGTAGTTACAAAGAATTTGGTTTGGAAAATGTCTATTTTACTTCACAGGGACCACAAAACGTAAACATACCTCAAACATACCTCAAACTTCACAGTGACCCCAAACCTCATCCCTTGTGGCAATATAGAGACCATAGGCGTGTGCAGCCTATTACATAAGGGTGTGCACCCCAAAGCTCAAACACGCATGTGGGTGTGAGTGTATGTGTGTATATAAAAAAAAATGTCCAAATTGGGCCCAAAGTGTCAATATTTGTGTGGCCACCATTATTTTCCAGCACTGCCTTAACCCTCTTGGGCATGGAGTTCACCAGAGCTTCACAGAAGAAGGGCATCAAGCCGGAAACATCGGGTTCATCCATTAAGCCTACATGTGTCTGTATATGTATTGCAATCCACAATAATGTGCATGTACTTTATTTATTGAATATACTATTTTGTAATATACTTCTGTTTTATATGATACAAGTATTGTTTTTGTTCACTTCTAAAGTCGCACCCACCAAATCTCTATAAATTTGAGATGTGGTTACCTCAAACATCTGACTCTGCAGATCTTAGAATCTTTTTCCGAGCTTCACAGGTTGCCACTGGAATCCTCTTCCACTGCACCATGATGACATCACAGGGCTGGTGGATGTTAGTGACCTTGCACTCCTCCACCTTCCATTTGAGGATGCCCCACAGATGCTAAAACTGGTTTAGGTCTGGAAACATGCTTGCCCAGTCCATCCCCTTTACCCTCAGCTTCTTCAGCAAGGCAGTGGTCATCTTGGAGGTGTGTTGGGGTTGTTATCATGTTGGAATACTGCCCTGAGGCCCAGCCTCAGAAGGGAGGGAACCATGCTCTGCTTCAGTATGTCACAGTACATGTTGGCATTCATGGTTCCCTCAGTGAACTGTAGCTACCTTGTGTGCGGGCAGCACACATGCAGCCCCAGACCATGACACTGCCACCACCATGCTTGACTGTGGGCCAGGCCTGTACTGGCCATCGGGACTACCGGGAGTTTCCCGGTGGGCCGATGGCTCAGTGGGCCTGTTTCAGTGACAGACAGCCTGTCAAAATAATGGATGTGCGGCCCGTGCAGCCATTATTTTGAGCACTGCTGTACTGCCGGCCCTACCATGGGACCGAGGTGGCAATTTAGGGGTGGACTTGGCCGGGATGGTGGGAGTTGGCTGGGTGCTTTAGTGTTTCACTGCCGGCCCGCCCACCACCTGTAGCACAGAGCACTTCCTTTTGCCGCTGCTACTGTAAGGTCACGCACGCTGGTGGGTGGGGAAATCCTTCGACAGCCGCTGCCGCTCCATCCCTGTTCATCCCTGATGTCAGCGTGTGGGCAGTGGGTGACAGCCGGCTCGGTGCAGCTGCCCTAGAGGAGAGGATTCGCACACTGCTCCTCAGCCAGCTTGTGACAAACGCTGCTTCTCCCGCCCCTCTCTCCCTGCCTATGCGTTGCATCTATGAAGAGCAAGAGGGAGCAGGAAGATTAAACAAGCAGCCGACAGCCACATTAAAGCCCCCACCATGCAAGTGAGTTAGGTGAGCACTGACCAGACCCGGACCCGTCTCTCCCTCCTCTTTCTGCCCCTTCTCTCTCTCTCTTCCCCTCCCCCCCTCTCTCTCTTCCCCTCTCATCCCCCTTCTCTCTCTCTCTCTCCCCCTCTCTGCCCCCTTCTCTTTCTCTCTCTCTCTGCCCCCTTCTCTCTCTGCCCCCTTCTCTCTCTGCTTCTCTGCCCCCTTCTCTCTCTCTGCCCCTTCTCTCTCTCTGCTTCTCTGCCCCCTTCTCTCTCTGCTTCTCTGCCCCCTTCTCTCTCTGCTTCTCTGCCCCCTTCTCTCTCTGCTTCTCTGCCCCCTTCTCTCTCTGCTTCTCTTCCCCCTTCTCTCTGCCTCTCTCTCTCTCTGCCTCTCTCTCTGTCTCCCTCTCTCTCTGCCTCTCTCTCTCTCTCTGCCTCTCTCTCTCTGTCTCTCTCTGCCTCTCTCTGCCTCTCTCTGTCTCTCTCTCTCTGCCTCTCTCTCTCTCTGCCTCTCTCTCTCTCTGCCTCTCTCTGCCTCTCTCTCTCTCCCCCCCTCTCTCTCTCTCTGCCCCCCCCCCCTCTCTCTCTCTCTCTCTCTCTCTCTCTCTCTCTCTCTCTCTCTCTCTCTCTCTCTGCCCCCCCTCTCTCTCTCTCTCTCCCTCTCTCTCTCTCTCTCCCTCTCCCTCTCTCTCTCCCTCTCTCTCTCTCTCTCTCTCTCTCTCTCTCTCTCTCTCTCTCTTTTTTGTCCCAGTCCAGCCCTGCTGTAGGCTATACATACTTGTCTTTGTACTCTTCACCTGGTTGCTGCGACACACGCTTGACACCATCTGAACCAAATAAGTATATGATGATCTCATCAGACCACAGGACATGGTTTCAGTAATCCATGTCCTTAGTCTGCTTGTCTTTAGCAAACTGTTTGTGGGCTTTCTTGTGCATCATCTTTAGAAGAGGCTTCCTTCTGGGTCGACAGCCATGCAGACCAATTTGATGCAGTGTGCGGAGTATGGTCTGAGCACTGACAGGCTGACCCCCCCACCCCTTCAATCTCTGCAGCAATGCTGGCAGCACTCATACGTCTATTTCCCAAAGACAACCTCTGGATATGACCGCTCAGAGCGTGCACTAAACTTCTTTGTTCGACCATGGTGAGGCCACCGTGCTGCAGCTCAGTTTCAGGGTCTTGGCAATCTTCTTATAGCCTAGGCAATTTTTATGTAGAGCAACAATTCTTTTTTTAAGATCCTCAAAGAGTTCTTTGCCATAAGGTGCCATGTTGAACTTCCAGTGACCAGTATGAGAGAGTGAGAGTGATAACACCAAATTTAACACACCTGCTCCCCATTTACACCTGAGACCTTGTAACACTAATGAGTGGTATGACACCGGGGAGGGTAAATGGCTAATTGGGCCCAATTTGGACATTTTCACTTAAGGGTGTACTCACTTTTGTTGCCAGTGGTTTAGACATTGATGGCTGTGTGTTGAATTATTTTGAGGGGACAGCAAACTTACACTGTTATGCAAGCTGTACACTCACTACTTTACAATGAAGCAAAGTGTCATTTCTTCAGTGTTGTTAGATGAAAAAATATAATAAAATATTTACAAAAATGTGACGGGTGTACTCACTTTTGTGAGATAATGTATATATCGTATTTTTTGTTCAATAAAATGAACCGGACCATAAGACGCACCTAGGTTTTAGAGGAGGAAAACAAGAATAAAAATATTCTGAACCAAATGGTGTACTAAAATATTTACCAGTGTCCATGAAATGCAGCCTGACCATTGCCATAAATGCAGCCTGACCATTGCCATCATTGGAGCCTGACCATTGCCATTATTGGAGCCTGACCATTGCCATTATTGGAGCCTGACCAGTGCCATTATTGCAGCCTGACCATTGCCATTATTGCAGCCTAACCATTGCCATTATTGCAGCCTGACTATTTCCATTGTTGCAGCCTGACCATTGCCATCAATGCAGCCTGACCATTGCCATTAATACAGCCTGACCATTGCCATTAATACAGCCTGACCATTGCCATTAATACAGCCTGACCATTGCCATTAATACAGCCTGACCATTGCCATTAATGCAGCCTGACCATTGCCATAAATGCAGCCTGAAAATTGCCATTAACACAGCCTGAAAATTGCCATTAATGCAGCCTGAACATTGCCATTAATACAGCCTGACCTGTGCCATTAATGTAGCTTTGCCATCGCTCGGGCTGCTCTATCTGTTTAAGCAAGTGTCAGGCCCATCCGGGAGATCGCCCGGCGCTCGTGGGGGCCCGGGATGTCTGTCCTCTGCAATCCTGCCCCTCTTCAGGTACTAGCATGGCGTCGGCGATGGGAGGTGGTGCCGGCAGCGACGGAGGGCGGTGCCTGGTGTATATTCGCTCCATAAGATGCAGAGACATTTTCTCCCATATTTTTCGGGGAAAAAAGTGCGTCTTATGGTCCGAAAAATATGCTGTATATATATATATATATATATATATATATATATATATATATATAGAGAGAGAGAGAGAGAGAGAGAGAGAGAGAGAGAAAAAGACGTGGACCGATGCTTGATGCAAAAAGTGTCTTTTACTGAAATATTTCAATTAGTACATGCAAGCCACTGTACAGTTCCGAGCGCACATCGCTCTTCGTCAGGCTGTTATGGCTGTGTGTGAAAAAGCCGAAACACAGATTTCCTCTTATCCACACCCAGTCTGCCTCACACATGTGTATCAACTTCATTACTAAAGAGCAAAAAAACAAAAAAACAACCACCTATTGAAATAATTAACCCTTATTGTTTCAGCCAAACAAAGTGAAGATATTTCCTATCCTTCAATATACATTCTAATATATACATTAGTCATTCTAATATACACATTTCTTTTTCATCTTCCATCAATACAATATTATGTAGCAAGTAAATTCTTTTGAATATATATCTCATTCAATACACTATCAAATTAGTAATGACTTTCTTGGTCGTTTCTCAGATCTCATCAAAGATTCCAGCTAGTATTCTTTTATTTCACATTCCCAACAGGAATTCCTTCCAAACGATCTAAGGGAGTATAATACATATAAAACATGACTACGATCCCCATATATCAATTGCCATATCCTATACAAATAAGTATAAATCATAATCCTTGTTCATACCACCGGGATGCAAGGATTGTAATTTATTAATCCACCAGACCTCACGTTTCTTCAATTTTAAAATCCTGTCCCCCCCTCTTTTCTCACGGGGAATTTCTTCTAATATCATAAATCTTAAGTCAGTGTCCCTGTGTCCCATCTCGGCAAAATGACGCGACACAGGGAGACCCGACTGAGGATGTCGAATTGTACTACGATGCTGTGCAATGCGATCTTTTATCCTCTGGGTCGTCTCGCCTACGTAAATCAAATTACAGGGGCACATAAGAATGTAAATCACATAAGAAGATTGGCATGTATAGAAACCCTTTATTGTTATCCTAGTCTTTGTTACAGGATGACAAAAATGATTACCTTTAAGCATCAGATTACATTGGACGCAACCAAGACAAGGATAACAGCCCTTCTTTTTCCTACCGAGAAAAGTGACCCTTTTCTCCTCCTGATTTTCAGGTTTGAATTCAGATCGCACCAGAAAATCACACAGGGTTTTATTGCGCCGATAAGCCTTCATGGGAATCTGTTGAAATTCTTCTATCTGTGGGTATGATCGTTTTAGAATCGCCCAATGTTTTCTTAATACATTAAATATTTTATCACTATAGCTATTGAATTGGAAGACAAATGGGATCCTAGGTCTGTCAGGATGATATTTTTTATTATAATGACAATTATCAGATGGTTTTAGGATTCTATTTAATTCCCGTCTGATCAGGCCCTCCGGATAACCCCGTTCTTTGAACTTACAGCACATCTCGTCCAATCTCTGATCTCTTATTGTAATGTCACTCACAATACGTATAACTCTAAGCAATTGGCTTCTAACAATGGATCCAAACACATGAGGGGGATGGTAACTGTCATACCTAAGTAACTGATTCCTATCCGTAGGCTTGGTGTATATATCCGTTTCAATCAGTCCCTGCTTAACATATACCCGTGTATCTAGAAAAGGGACAGAGACCCCGCCGATATGTATTTGAAACTGGATGTTTGATGAAAAAGTATTAATGGTTTCATTAAAGGCTTCAAGAGATTCAATGTTGCCCCGCCATATAGCAAAAACGTCATCTATATACCGCCACCAGGTGGCGCAGTGTTCCCGAAAACTTTCATTAGTAAAAATGTTTCTCTGTTCAAAATCATGCATGAAAGAACATGCATATGGCGGGGCAACATTGGAGCCCATAGCAACCCCTGTGACTTGTACATAGAACTGGTCCCTAAAAAGAAAATAATTATTATGCAAAACAAGATTAAACAATTTTTCAAAAAAGAGAATTTGTGCATCCGAATATTCCCGACATTCTCTAATCAGACTGATAGCTGCTTTAATACAAGCTTCATGTGGGATTGACGTGTACAAGCTAGTTACATCCCAAGTAACAAGAATAAAATCCTCATTAATAGGTGGTATGCCCCTAATTTTGGAGAGAAAGTCACCAGAGTCCTTGATAAAGGATGGAGTATTTTTCACCAACGGCGATAGCACTCTGTCCAATAACTTGGCTGTGGGTACAAAAATCGAATCATTCCCTGATACAATCGGGCATCCTGGTGGGGACTGTTTATCCTTATGGATCTTGGGAAGTGTGTACAAAACCGGAACCCGAGTATGTGATGGTAACAAAAAATCTTGAAGGTCATGCGAAATAAGCCCTTCCTTAAATGCTGGTTTGACGATATTTTCTAGAGTCTTTTTGATACCCCATGTGGGGTCAGAGTGTAAGGGTTTATACACTGTATCATCATCCAGTTGGCGCTTAATCTCATTTTCATATGCCTGAGGATCCATAATAACCACCGAACCCCCTTTATCCGCGGGCTTACAGATGATGTCTCTCCGTTTAGTTAACTCTTGCAAGGCTAATTTTTCATGAGGAGATAAATTATTAGGTACATGATCTTTAAAGTCTACTTGTTTAATCAGACGTTTAATGTCTCGGGTGACTTCTTGTACAAACATTTCAACCGGTACATAAGTAGTGGGGGGAACCGATTTGGATTTCGTTATCAGTCCTAAGGATTTATTATCCAACTTCCCTTCAGTTGTTACATTCTGAATAAATGGTTTATGAAGAAAATGAACCTTCCATCTAATATTACGAAAAAGGCAATACAGATCTTGGTCTAACTGGAAAGGGTCTAAATGACTTTTAGGACAATACGATAACCCTCGATTAAAAAGTCCTACCTCTTCTGATGACAAGACTCGTCTGGAGATATTGTGTACTAGATCTCCCTGGATCGGCCACGGTTGCCTCGTGTGTAGCGATGTCTGTCTTGACTCCCCTCTCTGTTGTAACGGGATCTGGTTTGCATCCGGGTAGTGGACAACTCTCTCCGATCTCCTTGCAAAAAATTGGATGAGGAATCGGTGTCTGTATTAGCTGAAGAGTTATCGGACATGTCCCTCCTGTGGTTACCATATTCATTACGACCTCGTCGATTGTAAGGACGGGGCCATCGGTATACCTGATTTCTTTCATAATCCTCAATGTCCCGGTCGAATTTATTGCGTTTCCTAGTTTCCAATTCAACCCGATATTTATTAATATTCTCATCAGCCAACTCTTTACATCTGTTGAATTCCTCCAAACTCATTGCTGAGCGTAATTCTGATTCAATCTTGGTAAGTTGTTCAGACAGTGAAGACAGTTCTTTATGTATAAATGAGATGGTTAAGGTCATTATATCGAATGAACATTTATTCAAAATTTGCATGAATGTGCTCTTAAATTCATCATTATCACTGAATAAGGTCGGGGCCATTCTTACCCTCAGACCTCTCGGGATCCGTTGCAGCCGATGGTACTCAGATAGCGTTAGTCCATGTAATTCCAAGGATATGTGTTTCCTTCTCAATTTCTCCCATGTACGGGAATTATAGACAGGAGTGTTACCCGTTAGGAAATTTCTGGATCCTGAGATCTGAGACATGATGTGTGTGGTCTCTTCCTGAGTGTACGAAAATGTAGAGCCATTTCTATCCATCTTGAATGAAGGTAACTTACTCACTGGGAGTATAATAATAAACTTCAGGTGGGTTACCCTCTTTTCTTAGATTTCTTAGAGTACAATTCGACATCCTCAGTCGGGTCTCCCTGTGTCGCGTCATTTTGCCGAGATGGGACACAGGGACACTGACTTAACATTTATGATATTAGAAAAAATTCCCTGTGAGAAAAGAGGGGGGGGACAGGATTTTAAAATTGAAGAAACGTGAGGTCTGGTGGATTAATAAATTACAATCCTTGCATCCCGATGGTATGAACAAGGATTATGATTTATATTTATTTGTATAGGATATGGCAATTGATATATGGGGATCGTAGTCATGTTTTATATGTATTATACTCCCTTAGATCGTTTGGAAGGAATTCCTGTTGGGAATGTGAAATAAAAGAATACTAGCTGGAATCTTTGATGAGATCTGAGAAACGACCAAGAAAGTCATTACTAATTTGATAGTGTATTGAATGAGATATATATTCAAAAGAATTTACTTGCTACATAATATTGTATTGATGGAAGATGAAAAAGAAATGTGTATATTAGAATGACTAATGTATATATTAGAATGTATATTGAAGGATAGGAAATATCCTCACTTTGTTTGGCTGAAACAATAAGGGTTAATTATTTCAATAGGTGGTTGTTTTTTTTGTTTTTTTTGCTCTTTAGTAATGAAGTTGATACACATGTGTGAGGCAGACTGGGTGTGGATAAGAGGAAATCTGTGTTTCGGCTTTTTCACACACAGCCATAATAGCCTGACGAAGAGCGATGTGCGCTCGGAACTGTACAGTGGCTTGCATTTACTAATTGAAATATTTCAGTAAAAGACACTTTTTGCATCAAGCATCGGTCCACGTCTTTTTCTCTATCCATTTATGGTGGAAGTTTGGGAGTCCACCTTGACGGTGCCTTGATCGGACAGGATCTAAGAAAAGAGGGTAACCCACCTGAAGTTTATTATTATACTCCCAGTGAGTAAGTTACCTTCATTCAAGATGGATAGCAATGGCTCTACATTTTCGTACACTCAGGAAGAGACCACACACATCATGTCTCAGATCTCAGGATCCAGAAATTTCCTAACGGGTAACACTCCTGTCTATAATTCCCGTACATGGGAGAAATTGAGAAGGAAACACATATCCTTGGAATTACATGGACTAACGCTAGCTGAGTACCATCAGGTGCAACGGATCCCGAGAGGTCTGAGGGTAAGAATGGCCCCGACCTTATTCAGTGATAATGATGAATTTAAGAGCACATTCATGCAAATTTTGAATAAATGTTCATTCGATATAATGACCTTAACCATCTCATTTATACATAAAGAACTGTCTTCACTGTCTGAACAACTTACCAAGATTGAATCAGAATTACGCTCAGCAATGAGTTTGGAGGAATTCAACAGATGTAAAGAGTTGGCTGATGAGAATATTAATAAATATCGGGTTGAATTGGAAACTAGGAAACGCAATAAATTCGACCGGGACATTGAGGATTATAAAAGAAATCAGGTATACCGATGGCCCCGTCCTTACAATCGACGAGGTCGTAATGAATATGGTAACCACAGGAGGGACATGTCCGATAACTCTTCAGCTAATACAGACACCGATTCCTCATCCAATTTTTTGCAAGGAGATCGGAGAGAGTTGTCCACTACCCGGATGCAAACCAGATCCCATTACAACAGAGAGGGGAGTCAAGACAGACATCGCTACACACGAGGCAACCGTGGCCGATCCAGGGAGATCTAGTACACAATATCTCCAGACGGGTCTTGTCATCAGAAGAGGTAGGACTTTTTAATCGAGGGTTATCGTATTGTCCTAAAAGTCATTTAGACCCTTTCCAGTTAGACCAAGATCTGTATCGCCTTTTTCGTAATATTAGATGGAAGGTTCATTTTCTTCATAAACCATTTATTCAGAATGTAACAACTGAAGGGAAGTTGGATAATAAATCCTTAGGACTGATAACGAAATCCAAATCAGTTCCCCCCACTACTTATGTACCGGTTGAAATGTTTGTACAAGAAGTCACCTGAGACGTTAAACGTCTGATTCAACAAGTAGACTTTAAAGATCATGTACCTAATAATTTATCTCCTCATGAAAAATTAGCCTTGCGAGAGTTAACTAAACGGAGAGACATCATCTGTAAGCCCACGGATAAAGGGGGTTCGGTGGTTATTATGGATCCTCAGGCATATGAAAATGAGATTAAGCGCCAACTGGATGATGATACAGTGTATAAACCCTTACACTCTGACCCCACATGGGGTATCAAAAAGACTCTAGAAAATATTGTCAAACCAGCATTTAAGGAAGGGCTTATTTCGCATGACCTTCAAGATTTTTTGTTACCATCACATACTCGGGTTCCGGTTTTGTACACACTTCCCAAGATCCATAAGGATAAACAGTCCCCACCAGGACGCCCGATTGTATCAGGGAATGATTCGATTTTTGTACCCACAGCCAAGTTATTGGACAGAGTGCTATCGCCGTTGGTGAAAAATACTCCATCCTTTATCAAGGACTCTGGTGACTTTCTCTCCAAAATTAGGGGCATACCACCTATTAATGAGGATTTTATTCTTGTTACTTGGGATGTAACTAGCTTGTACACGTCAATCCCACATGAAGCTGGTATTAAAGCAGCTATCAGTCTGATTAGAGAATGTCGGGAATATTCGGATGCACAAATTCTCTTTTTTGAAAAATTGTTTAATCTTGTTTTGCATAATAATTATTTTCTTTTTAGGGACCAGTTCTATGTACAACTCACAGGGGTTGCTATGGGCTCCAATGTTGCCCCGCCATATGCATGTTCTTTCATGCATGATTTTGAACAGAGAAACATTTTTACTAATGAAAGTTTTCGGGAACACTGCGCCACCTGGTGGCGGTATATAGATGACATTTTTGCTATATGGCGGGGCAACATTGAATCTCTTGAAGCCTTTAATGAAACCATTAATACTTTTTCATCAAACATCCAGTTTCAAATACATATCGGCGGGGACTCTGTCCCTTTTCTAGATACATGGGTATATGTTAAGCAGGGACTGATTGAAACGGATATATACACCAAGCCTACGGATAGGAATCAGCTACTTAGGTATGACAGTTACCACCCCCCTCATGTGTTTGGATCCATTGTTAGAAGCCAATTGCTTAGAGTTATACGTATTGTGAG